>CM046465.1:6056550-6475431 GCA_025506415.1 Flaveria robusta
TTCTTATCATAGATAATATGTAATTGATTTTTGGACGTGGGTACTTGCATATTGATTATTAACGGTTCGGCCTCAATTTGCAAGAAATGCCTTTGTAGTTTCGTTTGTCATCAAAAGTTTAGTTTCTATTTGAGGTTGATTGATTGATAGGTCAGAGATGAGATTTACTGTTCTATTTTTAAAATACTTTTTTTTTTTTTTTTTTTTAATTTCATACTTCGACACATGTTAGAATTTAAAGGTGTAATTTTAAGGTTGAGCATATCCTTCCTGGTCTTGTAAGAGTTAAGGAAGAAGGTATCGTCTTTTTTCCAAAAGTCAATTTTGTTGTGGATTTTTTTGTGTAATTATACATTGTATCCGAATAGAGAGTTATGAAACATAGTTTCTTTTTTTTTTTTTTCTTATCGCAAACCTTTTGAAATGAGTATATTGCAAACATGATTATTGATGATGGCTGGCGGTAGAAAGATGGAGATGAACACGGATTTCAACATCTTTTTATTGCTATTTAAGAACAAATCGACCCTTCTTTTAAAGTATTGTCTATAAAATACTTTACGAGGTTAATATTGTATAGGAGCATAAAGCATACAAAGACCATGACGCTTTTTAGTTCATTCAATGCTAGTACTACTTACAACTAATATAATATCTTTTGTTTTTTTTAATAAAAATCAATTTGGTGTTTCATAACATTCATTTTCAAAATAATGTAATTACCATTGCGTATGACTTATTTTTAACCACGTAGCAAAGGCTCATTTACAAGTAATTGAGCCGAGATTATATTTCTATTTTTAAGTCCAGTTTGATTTTACTTTTATAATTTTTGATATAAAATATTGTTTATTTTATTTATTTTTATATTGTTTATTTTTATTTATGTTGTGATACAAGCTTTGTTAGAACCGAAACGGAATTCACGTACTAGTTTATCAATAAAACTGTTAAAATTGTAAATGTAGCTCAAAAATTAAATGGTCTAAAAATATGTTTTAATGGATGTACTTAATACATTAAAGTATTCATCTTTATACACATTATCTTAATTGAGTGATGAAATACCTAATTATGAGGTGAACCATCATCACCTAAAACTATCAAATCCATAACCCCACATTACCTAATTACAACCCACATTGGCAAACACAAAACTAACAATGATTCATAATTGTTTCCATATCATGCAAAATATCTATAAAAATCACCCCACATACATATATGTATAACTTTTTAATAACGTATGAGATATACCGGAATCAAAGTGGTGTGTAGGGATAGCAATGGGGCGGGTTTGGGACGAATATGGGTGACCCGATTAGAAAAGTGTGTTCCGTACCCAACCTAAAATCCGTTGGGTATGTATCGGATATTTACCACTCGGATATCGGGTATACCCGTCAAGGTTATAAAACATACCTGTTGAGTATACCCATCGAGTATCTATACATCATATAAATTTCTATACTTGCATATACGTATTAAACAATATTTTTTGTTAATTTTTAATATTTTTTGTTTATGTTCAACTACTACTACTATCAAAATTTTAATATTTTTATAATGAATTTGTAAGATACCATTTGCTGCAAATGATATGAAGTTTAATAGCTTATATTAACACATAATTATTAAGTAAAAAGATGTTTAGTAAAAATATAAAAAGATATAATTATATATAATATAATTATTATATAAAATAAATTAGCAAATAAATAACTTTGGGTATATAATCGGGTAAGCGAGTATGTTTAATCAGATAATCAGGTCGGGTAAACGGATATATATTACAATCCCATACCCGTGAAGAAAATAAAAATCAATCCATACCAGTCCCACACCCGTTTACCCGATCTCATACCTATTCTAAATGTCCCAAGTTTGAGAGTTTCAGATATATCAGACGGGTTCGGGTTTGATTGCTATCCCTAATGTAATCTTTGACCACCAAAATTTGTCATAAGTTTTATATAAACTTAAGCTTTTTTGGAAAAATGTTTTCCATCACTAAATTTTATTATTTTATTATAGATGGTGGGTTCTTTTAAAAAAATATTGATTACATTGTAATGACGTTCACGGTTGCATTCAATAGATTTAATGAAAATCCCAAACAGAATCATTAATGACAATTTTTAAAAAGACAAAACAAACCCCTGCGGTCAATTTCTCGATCTTTACAATATAAAGATTGATTTCGACAACGGTTTGATTACTTGAAATGATTTTTTTGTTATTTTTTACGACCGTAGTTTAAAATTATCTCTGTATACTATTTATAATTATTATGCATATAAAAGATCTATTAATAACAATGATGAGTTTGATTTTCAAGTTTTAAACCACACCGAGTCGTTAAACCGATAAACCAAGGTCCTGAATGCCTTATAAACTCATACTCCGTATACTCTTATTTCCGCACACTGCCGCATCATTTTTCACATTCCGCCCGCTCCACTCTAAAAATGCTTTTCCGCAATCCGTACATTCCACATTCCACCCACATTTTTTTTTTAAATAAATTTTTAAAAAGCCCATTATACAACGGATAAAAACAGGAAAAAAAAAAATCATTGTACAACCACGTCAAAAAAACACTAGCATAAATCGTGTCACACCAACATAATATTTCACGCATGACTAACCAGTCACCTGCACAAGACTGTGACACTACCTGTGTTAAGTTTTTTTTTTTGAACGGCAAATGTACGACCCTGCTTCGAAGAATAGGTGTTATCTTAATGGGGCTCACCTATTTGTTTTCTAGTCGAGACCGCACCCCCAACCCCCTCAGAAAAGAAACTCATTACTGAAAAAACCACTTGGCTCAACATTAATATTTTGCTTAGAGTAAGCCTGAAAAATCCCACGACCTGTGTTAAATACCCGGGCCTTATAGTTTGGCTTATTAACAAGGCCTGTCAATTATTATGGTTATCTCCTAGACCCATACATACATATACATACAGCCACGTGCATGTATCTCCATATACACATTGACGCTGTCAATCTTTGACGACTATAATTAGGTTTTGTTGGTCATCAATTTGACAACTTTTCGCAACAAGATCATCAATCGGTGGGTGGGGGTCTCCATCTCTTCTCATCTCTCTCTAATTTCATCAGCTCTGGAGTTAGGCTTATGCCCTTTACCCTAAAGGTATCTTCTGCAATTTCCCCCTTTTGATTTCAATCATACAATCATCGCGATTATTGTTTGGCTTTTGATGTGTTGATGTCAGATCTTGATTGTTTTCGTTTGGGTTATTGATTGGATTGAGTGGATCTGGTTTTAGGGTTTCTATTGATCTTGATTCGTTAATTATTAGGATGATTGATATGATCATTGAACCGTGTTTTGTTGGTTGGAAATTGGAATTAGGTATAGATTTGTAGGATGTTTTTAGGTGCTTTGTGAATTGATGGATCTTTGGTTATAATGATGTGAAGTGATCAATGGAGATATGATTACGATCTGGGGCATGATTAGATTTGTTCAATTTCTTATTTATGTTTTAATACGATCTCTTTTACTTTTGTTATGTATATGATTAATGATTTTGTTCGTTTATGGAAGTTTTGGGTATTTAAGGTCTGGAAGTTGGGTGCTGTTATTTAAGACATCCACTAGATTTATTTGTAGGTATATTAGGTTTAAATGGCTATAATACTGGTCTTCTGCAAATAGATCTACTCGGCCTTTATAACTGTATAAAGAGATCTGTGGTTTGATTATGTTTGTGAGCTTATTTACTTCTTGCAAGTGTAGGTCAATTGTTCCTTTTCTTTTTGTAATATTAATATCTTGTCGCCCGCTCTTTAACTGCCTTTTTGAATAGGTTGTTTTGCATTGCCCGTGGTACTTCTACCTTTTTGAATAGGATGTTATAAGTTACATTGTAATATATGTTGGATCACAACTTAATGAGGATATACCAGTGCATGTAGTTGCCAACGTTTGAATCAAACTAGTGAAATATGTAAAATAGTGGCAGTGAATTATATAGTTTCAGAATAGAAAATGATTCTCGCAAAACTAAGAAATCACACACATCCCAAAGTTTATTTTATTTTATTTTTATTTTTGAAGACTCTGAGCATGGTTCATCATCAATCACATGGAAGCATCATTCTATGTGCATGTTATTCTATAGGAATCATGTTCATATACTCTTCTACAGCAGGTGACCCGTGATGCTACCATTTATGAACCTGCACCCTAGTGCATTGAGCGGCCTTTAATCATATCAACAAATATCTTTAGGTTTACAGAAGAGTTTTAGCCACCCTAGCTTTAGATGATTTCAAGGATACAGCAAGATGATGTACATTTTCACATGAATTTAAAGTAGTGGTTGAAACAGGAGTAGAAAGATGATGTATTGATGTCAAATGCTTGTTAAGTGTTTTCTTGAGTCGACATTCATCCTACTTGCATGTTTGTATGATTGTATCCTAGTTATATACTCCATGCCATACAAATAATTTGAAATCAAAAGAACGAGAATGGAAAATCAATTTGACATTTGCCTCGTGACAGTCCATGCGCGATCCCGGGGAGATTCCAGCTAGATTCCGGTGAAATTCTGAAAATTCCAGCCAAATTGGTCTGAAATATCCAAACATGTCCTGGAACCAGCCTAAACTAGCTCTAAAGTCTAAGCAAGCCTAAAACATGTCTTAAACCCCTAGAAATGGTAACTTTATACTATGCCCGTAGCTTACCTTTCTCTTTTAAGCGCCTTGCACCTAGGCTTCATGCTCGCCCTTTGCGCCTTGAGTGCACCATGCGCCTTTGATAACATAGTTGCTTTGTGTATATGGAAGAATGTCAAAACAACATATCCTCTAATATAAACTCACTGTCCTTGTGAATCCGATCAGTTTATTACTTCTAAATGAACAAGTGTTTGCATGATTGAGTAATAGTATGCCTTCTAGTTGTAGTTGCATGTTTGTCGTCATATATTTTATTTTTAGTGAGCTAATATGTTTCTCGGTTTGTAAAGGTTTTAATTCCCTGCGAGACATGGAGCAAGCACACCCCTGGTCAGATTATTTCCAGAATCAGGTTAACTCATTCCAGAAGGTTCTTGATTGGCGTTCTCTCATTCCCAGACGTTTCCCTCTTTTTTCATTTGTTAACTGCACCTAGTGAGCATCTTGTATACAAGTAGTTAAGCAGGCGTAATGCAAGTTTTTTTATGAGATAGGTGTTGGATCTTTTAGTGAAAATTGACAAGTAAGCTTTTTTACTTATTAAGCAAGATCTTTACCGGCACTTGCTACATAAGTAAGAAAGTTTTCATTTTATTTGTATTAATGTCCAGTGCACTGCTGAGTGAACAGTCACTTCAAAATTTTCCAAGACCATTTGCTGAGGTAAGCGATCTAATATTCCGCTACAAGTCCCAGTTATATCTTCTATCCATTTGTTGTGATACTAACACTTTTCCATCCTTTTCTGAATGCAGAGCTGAACTTTGCTTGTAAATGATGAGTTTTCTTACACTGTTGATTGCTAGATGAGAATTTACCACTTAGATTTACAAAAAAGTATTGGCTGAAGATTTTCCAAACAGAAGCATTAGTTTCTGGAGGCTTTCTTTCTGGCTACAAAATTTCCACTTGTATAAGCATCAAGATGCCCTGCGGTCTCTGCTCTCTTTTCTTATATGCCTATTCAATGTCCGGGTGTCATTGATCCGGTGTTCTTTATGAATAAGGCTATGAAGCCTGCCCATCAGAAGCATACTGTTCTTTTGGTTATGCGTCAAGAAAGTTGAGGGTGGATAGTCTACGTTATCTAGTTTGATAGTTGTCTAAAGATTTAAGTCTGTTATTTCTTCTATTATTGTGTCTCTTATTCGTAAATAAGGTGCTACAAAGTTGCATACGAACAATGGAAAGGTAAGCTTATTTTGTTTGTGGTTTAGACCATAAATGATCATGAGGTCGTAATTAAGATGTTAGATGTGCCCTCTTGCAGGTACAAGATTATCAAAGAAGTTGGTAATGGAAGCTTTGGGTTGTTTGGCGTGCCTTAAATAAGCAGAATGGTGAAGTTGTAAGTTTCTGGTCTTTTGGAATTGACATTCAAACAAGTTTTTGAAAGGATACGAGTGATTGTGTTAAATTGAAGTTGTTTTATATTTACAGGTCGCGATTAAGAAAATGAAGAAGAAGTATTATTCATGGGAAGAATGTATAAATTTAAGAGAAGTCAAGGTAACATCACTTTTTAATCATACTTTCAGCAGTCTGGCGTGTAAATTATTAATTACTAAATTAACCATGTTTTGTTGGCAGTCACTGCGTAAGATGAATCATCCTAATATTGTGAAGCTCAAGGAAGTTGTCAGAGAAAATGACATCTTATACTTTGTGTTTGAGTACATGGAATGTAGTCTCTACCAACTTATGAAAGATAGACTGAAGTTTTTCTTGGAAGGTAGGATTAAAAACTGGTGCTTTCAAGTGTTTCAAGGTCTCGCATATATGCATCAGCGTGGTTACTTCCATCGTGACCTTAAGCCAGGTGATTATCATACATTTTGACTTTTAAATTTCTTAATATGCTGTACTTGTGTATTATTTATTTCATTACTTTTTTTTTTTTTGGCTGAATGCTTGCATTTTCAATATCTTGCGGCAGAGAATTTCTTGTGTCCAAGGATGTGATAAAAATAGCTGATTTTGGTCTTGCGCGTGAAATTGTTTCTCAACCACCTTACACCGATTATGTATCAACACGCTGGTAAGGGGTCTATTCTTCTTCTATAAATATTAATTGACAACCCTTAATCCCTTATATTCTTTTGTTGGTATTATTTTACAATATCAGCTTCCTTCTTCTTACTTGTTGCTGAAATATGATTTCTGTAGGTACCGTGCCCCTGAGGTTCTTCTCCAGGCACCTACATATGGTTCTGCAGTTGGTGAGTGGATGAATCATATATGATGCTAATTTCTTCCGATGCACATGAACTTAACTTTGTCATTTTTCATACCATTAACAGATATGTGGGCAATGGGAGCAATCATGGCTGAATTGTTTACTCTTCGACCACTATTTCCAGGTTCAAGGTGTGTGACCGGTTCCCCTGTAGATAAACTCTGCATAATATGTTTCTCCATTGTTGCAGCAGCATCAGTATTATTTAGAATTTACTTGAATGTTCCTTGTACAATAGCATGTGTCAGAAATGGCCAATTGTTCAATGCTTGCAGTTTAATGATCGTTTTTGCAACTGAATGTTTCGTCACTTTTTGTGTCTGCAGTGAAGCAGATGAAATTTACAAAATTTGCAGTGTGATAGGCAGCCCAACAAAAAGCTCATGGGCCGAGGGACTTGAGCTTGCGAGTACTATCAATTATCTGTTTCCGGAGGTTAGTTCCTCTTTCCCTTTTCATCATGTGATCTTTTTGTCGGCTGAATGCTGTGCTGTTCTCCACCAATTGTGCGGTCATATAAAAATGGTGGTTGGGAGTTATTTAGTTCTATTATATTATTTTGTTTCATCAAAATCTTGGAACTTGTTGATATTATGTCTGTTTTGGTTGATATCTGCATTTATAAAATTGAATTGCTGACCATGTTCCTTTATTGTCTTAGCAGCTTGGTGGTGCAAATCTTTCTGCATTGATACCATCTGCAAGCAAGGAAGCAGTCAGTCTGATTGCCGTAAGATCTAGTTTCTACGCTATGTTGCCACATTAAAGTTACAAACTAAAAATTGTATTTATTTCGTTATGTTGTGATGCAGTCACTTTGTTCCTGGGATCCATGTAAGAGGCCAACGGCCTCAGAAGCTCTTCAGCATCCTTTCTTTCAGGTAAAAACATTGTCACAAAACAGTCATATGCCATTATTGGTTAAAACTGTAATTGAAGATCACGTAAACTGTTTGTTTTGGGAATATGCAGAGCTGTTACTATGTCCCCCCTTCTCTTCGCCCTAAATCAACTGCTACTGCAAGAACACCACCATCTGGTTTGTTGATTCTATTTGAAATTCATTTTTTTGTTTTCTGTTGAAATATCTTGTAATTGCGTGAGGTTTTGCAGTAGGATTAAGCGGGAGAAGGACCGTGGAGCAAAAATGTGCCAAGAAATATTCTGGGTCTTTGCTTAACTCAAAGTCAGTAGACACTATTACTTCATCAGCCAAAGTGCATGCATCTCTAAGCATGGGTAATATGTTGATATTAGATATTGAAAATTGGGTCAATCCAGCTGTTTTAACAGGTCAAACTTGTAAAATAGGAAAATGTGTGCTTCAAAAAACTGGGTTGGAAGTTGCCACAAATGTAATTTCTCAAAAATGTGAGTTTCAAAAAAACTGTTTTTGGACAAAATGTGTTTTTTGTCAACCAGACTGGACATGTTTTAACTAACAAGTACTAAATTTGCCATTTTAAAGCGAATCTTCTACCCGACTAATCATTTGGCGCCCCACCTTTAATAGTCATTTTTTCCTGGATTTTGGTACATAGTTGGCCTTCGGTTATACTCATGTTTTGTGTAAAATCTGTTACAGGCGTGCAACGCAGACTGGAAATGAATCGACCGGTGTGTGGATTTAAAACTATTAGCAGATTATATTACTTCATCTGTATATATTTCATGTCGGTATTTTCTGTTTTTGACGTCTTGTTTGTTGGTTTCAGGATGGAGTGAATGAAAAGACGAATAAGAATTCATCCAGGCAACCAAAATACCAACCACCCATAAAAAACAATCCGAGTAAGAATTCATTGATTTGTTATAATACTGATGAGTATGATTTCAGCTTTGGAATGAGTTGTAAGAAACGTTTATTGGTGTATTAACGTGTCAGGAGGAACGTATATGGGGAAGGCAAGAGGGAATGGCATTGGGGATACAGCTGAGAAGTTGGGAAATATGATGATCGGGATGGGAAGAGGCGGTGGAAACAGACATCCATTACTACCACCAGCACCACCACCAATGAAAGCGGGAGTGGCGACGAACGGTAGATCATCGGACTTGTTTACTGGTACGTCTCAAGTTTATAGCAGTAAGGTGGCAGGATGACAACTATACCCTCCTAGGCTCGTTGTTAGATCATGTTAATATGTCTACATGTTGCATTTCTGCTTGTGTGAGTCTTGTACTAGTGTGAGTAAATGGGTCGTATCTGGTCTGCCTGTCGAGTGGGGTGCGGGTCAGAAAATAAATGTTTAGGGTCCTACTATACTATAACCCTACTTGTCCGTCATGTTGGCCGTATTTCTATATTATAAAGTTTGATTTTGTTTCCTATGATGTTTAAATGTTCTGATATAGTAGTAGTTATACTATGTTTTCATCGTATAGAAATTTATTCCGAGGTTACATTAGATGACACTAAGCCTTTGTTATTCTGCCCATTGGCACCGTGTTCTGAAGACCTTCTACGTAGAAACAAAAAATAACGTATACCAGTCTAATTTGAATAATCACAAAATGGGTGAGTTGAATCGGGTCAGGTATATAGTCAAAGGTAGTTCGGGTCAGAAAGGATTTTTTATATTTTGGAATTCGGGTAAAAAATGTTTATTTTTGGCCGTTCAATGGTTCGTTAGGATCTATAATCTATAGGTTAAGTAGTGGATAACAACTTCCCAAAGAAAAGCCAGTCTTAGATGACAACCTCTGATTGCTTACGCCACGCTTCCCCCTTCTTTGGTCAAGGCTGGCGGAATAACTAATGATCGAAGATAGCTCGAGAATGAAATGGGGAGGTTAAGGGTCTGCCTTACTGGAAATTGAGGGAAATGAAAGGCTGATTACCATGACCATCGGGTGAATGAAGAAGAGAGAGGGTTTGTTTGAACTTTGAAGCAAATTTGACTAAAGAAGAGAGAGGAGGTGAAGGCACTACCGAACAATGGTTGTGGGCTGTACGAGGGTTTTGCGGAATGACAAGGGAAGTCTCTGACAACTACCGGAAAATACTCTATTTGTTTATATGACACCCAGCTAGTGGCGTTTGATAGTTGTGAGGCGATGGTCGTATAGACGGTTACGTGTAGGTGGTGGTGAGTTGTAATTAAGATAGGCTGATAGAACTCGATAATCTGATGGAATAAAAAAGATAAATTGATAGTTAGTCGGTTTGATTCGAGAAGGGCAATACTCCGATTGCAAGTTGTAACACTTTTCGAAATACTAATCTAACCCAGAACTTCGTACCCTTAAATAAGATACTACTAATGCAGAAAATAAGGGAAGTAAATGTCCCACTCATCCACTAAAATTCATTCAACAATCAAATCAAGTCATTGGTTGAGAAAAATCATCCCAATTCCAGGATGTATTCTATACCATTAACTAATGACATCCAACAAGCCCTAATCTCTTCAAAAAGAACCAATACAACACTGCAAATCGCAACTTAAACACAACAAAAATCCCTCATATTTTACTTAAAATACGGACATTACAAATAGAAGCAATAACTAAGTTTTAAACGCCTAAAACTTCGCCTTACAATAAAGAATTCCCCCTCTAGAACCTTGAGACTGGTATCATTAGTGAACAAAAGTTGTATATGATGTTGAAGCTTGAGTAAGTGAAACCTTTTTCGATCTTGACTCTAATTTTTTTCGCTCTTACGACTGTTAATAGGCTCGAGTAGTGTATAATTAAAGGTATTGTGTTTGTATCCTCTCCCTGTTTTGTTCCCACCAGAGTTTTGCATGCCCTTCACCGAACTTTTCACGACTGCATATACATAAGAAACCGGATTACATATTCATTAACTTCCATGTTCCTTAAATTCCCTTAAGCAATGACAAATGAGATAATCTTTTATAAGTATAAAATGTGGCAATTTCAGCCAGGTTACTTATAAACGGGTCGATTCAGTTATATTTCATCTTAAAAGGGTCAAGTGGATAAATAATTACCTGAATCTAACACGGCGAAGCTCTCTAGTGCCATCCATCAATTGTCTGATAGTAATATAAACACCAGGTTCATCTTGCTCTACCCACTCGGACTCCATATCACTAGCATTACTAATTGAAGGTTCATCTCTAGACGAAGTAGTTGTTCTTGATGCCTCCATAGACGACCCCTCACCCTTGGGCCCACCTGACCCATAACCACTGGGACCCGCATTGTAATGTTGATTTCCCCCATAGTTCCTATTCCATTCCCTGTTCATTGATGGGTTCATCATTGGGCTTTCCCTTGCTGATGCCAGCCTGGAGTAGGTAGAATCTCTCTGCATAATTTTAATTCATTTATTGGGCTTTGAAATTAATTTAAATAAAACTGAGTTAGGTTTATGGAAGGAAGGTAGATTAATTAACAATTAATAATCAATAATCAGTATTTAATTATTTTTATTTGGTACCCCATCTTCAGACTGAGAAGGCGTGTTTAAGGCTTGACAGTTAAATCTTTGCACATTGTAAAGCTCCATTATCCTGTCATAGTTTTCGCCCCACCACCTTTGAGCTTGCCATTTGTTGAACATTTCGCGGCTTTCATGTATTGAATAATTCAAAAAAAAAAAAAAAATATCAGCATCTTTTTTAATTCTAGCGTGTCAAACGTCTGGAAAAATTATATTATTTTAGTAATAATCTATATTTGTTTTTACTCTTTTACCGGTTAGACAGAATGGTCGTAAAATTCCTTGGTGTAACAATTTTAAAACAAGTTGGAAGTCCATTACTTTGCCGACCTGCTTCATAATTTTTTTAATCTTTTCTATTTCATGAGAATTAAAAAACAGTTTCGAAATAAGTTCTTACTTGAACCGAATCCGTTTAAGGTCATTTCCGCCATTTGGTAAGGAAACAAAAGTGATTTGAACACCGGGCTCAACTTGAGCCATCCATTCTTTAGGTTCATCTTCATCCTCCAAAACCAAATGACCAGATTGTCTAGGAGGTTCAAATGCTCCACTCGTTTGATGAGGATCATTGCTAGTGAAGTCCCAAGCAGGAGTAGAACTCGAGCTTCCCGGTTGCATATAAGGGTAGCGGGCCCCTTCGTACATGGTCTCAAACTCTGGGTAGCCTCTCTGCCCCTTCTTGAAACTGCTAGGTGCTATTGGAGGTTTCCCCTTTGAAGGACCTGAAACTTTTAATGCATCTTTGATCTGCACACCATAACACAAGTCATGAGATTGAATCTAGGAGTCCTTAATTATGCGTTTTTATTGTTAACTAGGCTGTTTATAGTTATAGTTACAAACATGCTCGACAAAATTCTCACTTTTACATGTTTATAGTTGCAGTTTATTATTTATAATCCTAGTGCTATATGTCTTAACAAAGAAGGGATGAAACAAAATAATAGACTTGTTGCAACCATAAATGAGTTGGGGAGCTATTGTTTAGACTTTAGATTCTCTATTATTTAAACCATCAAACCTAATATACAATGTAAAATTTAAATTAAAGAATTTTTTCTTTTATTCTTTTTGTTCCTAATGGAATAACCATTATTCAC
Source organism: Flaveria robusta (assembly GCA_025506415.1). Classification (NCBI taxonomy): domain Eukaryota; kingdom Viridiplantae; phylum Streptophyta; class Magnoliopsida; order Asterales; family Asteraceae; genus Flaveria; species Flaveria robusta. Next base: position 6,069,026 of record CM046465.1, read on the forward strand.
AACCAACGACTGATGCTTCAACACCACCACTCCACATTCTATTTTTGGTAAATAAGTTAACAAATTTTCTTCCAATGTGAAGAACTTGAATTGGCTATGCTAAACGTACCACTCCTACTAATTTGTCATATCCATTAAAAACACTACAGTAGACACATCTTTGCTTTAGTTTACTCACTAAATAAACCTTCTCCTACTAAATTAATCATATATTTCTTTACTAACTATCTTCTCTTTTACTTAAGGGTATGTTTTGCATATAAAGGAGTGTGTTTAACCAATCGTTCGAATTTCATTGGATCTGAGGGGTCAATGAGAAACAGACAAAAATTCTAATGGTAGGTCTAATATAGGACCTGGTGTGTCCCTTTTCCCTACATGATTGTCCTGTCTTTTCCTTAAGATACACTCCTACATATCCACTTTTTTGCATGGTGTGATTGGAATAAAACTTAACATCATTCACTCTATCTATCACATGTTCACTGGTCTTTGTTTTCTCCATTTTCTAAATCCAATTGTAGACCCAACCACTCCCTCCCTAGAGTCTCTTTCCGTCATGTTTAATGAAAGTTGTGTCGGTATTTCAGACTACACTTTTTAATATTTGGGATTCTTTTCTTATCTTTTTTTTTTAATTCAAAACGGCAGAAGAATCTTTAACCATAAACATAGTACATCAATTGTACTACTAGCTTCAGATTTTGCTACAAGTAGGAGATGATTTGAATATACACATATGTATGTGCATTTGTCGTTTTTAAACTAGTAAAATATCATAATTTTTCTAAATCATGTTTAATGCATACATAATTTGTTTTGAGTTAATTTGTTTTGAGTAAATCATTTTGTATATTTAATATAGGATATAAGGAGTTTCCCCCTACATATTTTGTTAAATCTTTCCCTATGTTATATGTTTCTAGATTCTTGTACAGCTTAATAATATTTGTCACTTCACGTGTAAAAAAGCAAGTTCTATATGATGCACGTGGGTTCTTTGGTTTGCATTACTACCGGTTATTCGGTTGTTCTCAAATTAGAGATGTGGTAGTGTAAAAGTTAAAAGACTATTATAAAAAAGTTATGGTTTAAATCTTAATATTTATTATATTAGGATTTGACGTTTGGGAATACGAGTAGATAAGCATATAAGTTGTCATTCTAAAAGAAAAAAAAAACTAACAGATTCAAGTGACACGTATAAAATCATAAACATACACTAAAGTAAATGAACAAGTAAATGAGAGAAGGTTTGTGAATCTATAGGATGACACAAATGCAGCGGGCAGGAGTTACTGTTGCAACAAACAATTTACCTACCACCCTTAATTTTGTGCTTTTAAGGGTCCGAAATTAAAGGAATGATAAGGTTGTTATCGTATGTTTCGAAGATTGCAAGCTTGAGTCTTTAAAACAATCACTTGCAGAAATAGAGTAAAAATACACAAAACATGCAAATGGCCTGACACCCCCAAGCTTGCATTGGGAATTTTCATTTAATTTGAAAAACATAAGCCTATGGCCCGATGATATAACTGTCTTTAAAAAAATGATGTGGGTATATATTATTAGAAGTGTAAGAGATTAGATGGAATTTATGAGTAATAAAATTAACATTAAAAAAAAGAATAAAGTTATCCTCAAGAAAAATCAGAAAAGAAAAGAACCTACAAACTTTCTTGAGCAGTTCAAACATTTATTAGTTATGTCAATTTTGGGTATTCAGGTTAATAATTGCACTTAAAAAAATTTATTTCAAACTAAATAAGGAAAGCCTAAATTAGAGTAGCAGTTTATTTCATTTATTCAAAAACAATTTCTGAACAGATCCCCATATTTTAGACCGGCTTCCACATTGAAAGCGGAAAAAGCATGTGGGCCTACTTCTAATTCCAAACTAGATTCGGCAATAACTTTCTATTAAGAAACAACAATTTAGTTAAATAAGAACCAGAGCAATTCCAAATGGTAACAGGGATATCTCATTATACAAAAAGTGTTTTTAGTAAATCATAAGTAGGGGTGTAAACGAGCCGAGCCGAGCCCGAGCTCGCTTAGGCTCGAGCTCGGCTTGTTTTGGTTTTATGAAACTCGAGCTCGAGCTCGGCTCGTTTATAGTTTTATTTATAAAGCTCGAGCTCGGCTCGTCAGAAAATTTTCAAGCTCGAGCTCGGCTCGGGCTCGGCTCGTTTATTGTTAAATTATTAAATTTTTATTTTTTTATAATTATTTATAATCATACTTTTTATATATAACATAATATATTTTTTAACTATTTTTATCATATAATATATTTAATAATATATTTACGTAAATATGTATTTATATATATTTAATATGCAAATAAAAACTATATAAACAAAAGCTCGTTTAGGCTCGCGAGCCAGCTCGAGCTCGATTTCTGAAGATCGGGCTCGAGCTCGTTTAGTAAACGAGCAATAATCTGAGCTCGAGCTCGGGCTCGAGCTCGTTTAAGCTCGGCTCGATTCGAGTTTTTTTCGAGCCGATCCCGAGTAGCTTGCGAGCCGGCTTGGCTTGTTTACACCCCTAATCATAAGTTGTATGTTTTTTCGTTCGACTAGTTTTGATAAAATCGTTAGTCAAGTTGCTAACTACGGTTTTGGAAAATGAGAGGCAACTAACCGGGTTGGTTGGGTAAGATAGATTGGCCAAAATGATGTCTTTGAGGATTTTAGTGTTTTAATGCCTTTTCTTTTAAATAAACGTTATTTTGTAAATATTTAAAGATTATTAAGATGGACAATGACTATTATACATATGCAAAACTACATATAATAGAAATAATATCAATTCTAAATTTTAAACCTTAAATTCAACTAGTTGTTTTACTAACGTTTATAAACACATGTAATTTAGTTGAGGCCAAGTAGAATTATATACTTGATTACCACTTTTTATCGAAAACTACACACCTAGGGTTAACAACCTTATGAAATAAGAAATTGTTTTCCCATGAAAACTAAAAATAAACAAGCTTTAGTTTTTAAAGAGACATAATGGTAGTAAAGCAGTGTACTTCTCTCCAACTAAATATTATGAATTCAAATTTCACATAGTGCCCTTGTGATGTTTCTGAAAATAAAGTAACAGAGTAGTGAATACTTGCCGGTCTAAAAACAAAAAAAATAATGAATGAAATTAACAAATAGATATGATACGCGATTGTTGCCTTACACTTGCTTGTAAAACAAGTGTAACGCAAGAGCATCATCTTTCAAATAATACCACAAATTAACTCATTTTTCTTTAAATCCTCATACCAAAAATCTGACTCCAAGGTCGATGAATAAAAATTAAAAGTCTAAATAACTATTAAAAAAATAAGAAAGAAGTTTTAAAAAATTTCCAATACCAACTATGCACATGTGTAAATAATCATTTTTGGTAGTGCTACTGACAATAAAGGTCATAAGCATGGTCTGATCAAGATTTTGTTTCGTTTAACAAAGCAGGAAAAAAGATACATGAAAGAAGACTAGCAAGCACATAAAGCAAAGAGACTACTGCTAGTAACACACAATTAGCCACATAGGATATTGAGGACAAATTCTCTAACATGCACACACTATATACGCGTACGATAGTGAAAGAGAGTGTGACACAAGTGGAGAGGGAACTAACCTGCGCTGTTAGGCCTTTGACGGCTTCTTTACTCCTGGGAGACCCACGCGCCCCCACTTCCTCTCCTCCATCTTCTATCTGTTGCTTGGAACATGTTATACACGTCAGCATCGTCTTCTTTTTGTATCTTTTTATCTTTCTTTATATGTTTAACCAGAATACAAAATTTCTTTTTTGATTAACTCCTCTGCACACATAAAGAACAGAACTTTAGCACCTTTGGAGGTGAAATGATATATGTTGATATATTTTGAAAAGGGAAATATTTAATTGTTGATTATCATTGATTGCAAGTTAATGATGATATGAGTTGCAGAGAACAAAATGAATTAAATGTTGGATATTTTATGCAATTTGGTTAAAAAGTTATGAAATTTCTTAAATATTACGATGAAAATCTGAAATCGTTATACTTATCGGGTCCCACATAATTCTTGAGGTTGATATCAATATAATATTAAAATGCAAGGGGTTAACATCGACTTGTTAATATCTTAAAGTGAGAACAGCTTAATTAGACGAGTTTCATCTCATAACCTAAAATGGAAATTATTATATAAACGAGCTTAAGACCAACATCTCATACATTGAGTTTATTAGCATTATAAGCCTAATCTAAACTCATAAATTTTTTTATTATATATAACCATGAAACAAAAAGCAAAATGATGTAGATTTTATTATTTATATAATTACAAAAATCTTAAAAGTAAATGAATAGTTAATAAAGAACAAACAAGTCTGACTTAATATTACAATAATTAATACCAATAGAAACCATTATCTACGAAAAAGAAGAGAGCAAATCTTATACCATAATTTCAAGATTACACTTACGCATGTGGCCCTCAAAAAATCTTTTTTAAGAAGTGGGAATATTTTCAAAGGCTATACGAATGGGTTTGGAATCAAAGACACTGAAAATGTCATTTTACTAGTCAACTAATCGAGTTGGAGTTAAGAACAAATGCTATCATAAATATTATAAAAATTAAAACTATGTGTATATAGAATTGAAAAAATAAGAACATTAAAAGGATGGGAAAAATAGATAAACCGATTACTTTCTTTCCCGGAGTTACCCGGGAAAAATCAAGGCCAGGGGGTTTCAATATGCTACTACTCGGTGAATTTTCACCAAAGTTCATTGATCACACCATCCAAAAATCCGACCGTTGAAAATTAAAAGGAGAAAGGGGGAAAACTTGGAACGATATCACGTAAAACGAAAAAAAAAAACTAAAAAAAACTTATGTGCTGCTGATATATCATACGGGAAAAGAAAAAAACAAGACGGTTGAGAGTGGACCTTAGATTTTATAAATGGTTTTGTTTGCTGTAAGTTTGTGATTTAAATATTTTAAAAATCATGCCACATTCAAAAACAAAAGGTATGCAATTGAATTGATTGTTTACGCGATGAGAAAAGAAAAGAAAATTCCAAGACAGCAACTTCTTGGGACAAAGGAAAAGGAAGAACAAATAAAGAGAAAGTGCAGAGACTCTCCGGGATCAGAACTCGCTTTGCTTTACCCATTTTTAATAAAAACAAGCTTTAGTGACGAATTCCAGCCTTTAGCGTCGGATTACAACCTTCCATCTCTTCAACTTTCCACAGATCGAAAGAGACATCAAACTAAATCGTAAAACATTTGCAGCAGATTCGAAAAATATGAATCAATAATTCACCCGATATTTAAGACGATCGAAAGAGAAAGTGATGAGAGAGAAAGAGAGAGATAGAATGATGATGATGATGATGATTCAGCCGATGGTGTTGTTGAGGAAATGACAAACAGACAAATCGAAATCAAATTCATGCATAAATTACCTTCGAAAACGACTGGCCTTCGCAGCGACAGTCACAGTCTCTGTTATTGTCTCTATTTTCCTCTACCAAAACTTCAGAGATATTCCTCCGTATCTCTGCAAATCCAAAATTAACAACTCAAATCGCAACCAAATCCGCCATAAAACGTATCGAATCCTTCAAATTCGCTTAAAATACACATAATCAAATCATCAACGACTATTAGCACTCGAATTCGAGATGATTCGAATGGAAATCACAGCTAAAGTAATAAAAACTCACCGAAACAAGCACGTTTTCTCAGAGTTAACTGAAATCGCGACCAAATCCGGCATAAAACGTATCGAATCCTTCAAATTCACTTTAAATGCATAGAATCAATTCATCAATGACTGATAATACTCCATTTCGAGATGATTAGAATGGTAATCACAACAAATGGAACAAAAACTCACCGAAACTAGCACGTTTTCTCAGAGTTAACTGAAATCGCAACCAAATCCGGCATAAAACGTATCGAATCCTTCAAAATTAGCTTCAAATACAAAGAATCAAATCATCAATGACTGATAATACTCTATTTCGAGAGGATTAGAATGGTAATCACTGTAAATGAAACAAAAACTTACAGAAACAAGTACTTTTTCTCAGAATTATGCAAAATGCAGCAACATTCTCCGGTGAAAAGGAGTGATATGCAACCGGAGAACGTTGTGGAACTCCGGTGAAGCTCCGGCGAAGCTCCGGCGAGGTGTTTGAAAGTTGAAGCCTAGGGTTATTGGATTTGCTCTGGTGTGAGTGGATGTACGTGAAGAATATGTTCAAAAATAGCGGAAGAGACAATATCAGAGAACCATTGTGGTATTTATATTGTGGAAAGGAGTTAACGACGTTTATTTTTTCCGTTTGTTGACGGAAAATGTTTACTAGCCGTCTGTTCCTTTTTTCCTTTTTGGGAGAATGAAAGAGGTTTAAAAACTTAGATATTGATTAATAGAGATATTTGTTTATAAACTATTTTTTTAATCTTTGTAGTAGCATTTGCGTATGTTTATCTGGTAAAAAGATAATGTATGATAACCAAAAGAAAATAAATTTATGTTCATCAGTTAAATACTGTTTCTTAAAATGGTTAATGATGTAGGATGTGCATGTATTTGATCGGCGTTAGCGTCAGCATCACCGATTCTTGTCGCAGAGAGTTTGAGAAAGTAAAAAATAAGTAATAATATACTATTAGTTGCTGATATTAATCTAATTCAACTTTAGAAGTTGATCCTACGTTAGTTTATCGTCATTTTATTGTCAGAATTGTAATTAACTCCTAGTGGAGAGTGTATATATATATATTTACGTTGATTACATTGATATTATAGGAAGATTTTTAGTGTTTGTTGCAGATTTAATTGGGCATTTAGATTCTAGGTTTGCACTTAATGATTTGGGGGTTCTTTCTTACTTATTTGGGGTATATGCTACTTTTATATATAACACTTTAACATCTTTTACAGCAACGATGTATCATGATTTATTATAACATACTATTTGTTGATTATTGGTTTCTATCTACTCGTGTTTATTGTAGCGACATCTCTTTCGGCATGTTGTTATTCCCTTGCCTGACCCTGTGTTGCTTAGGAGCACGATGAGAGCATTTTAATATCTTGTCTTGACTAAACATGAGATTGCAAATACGATCAATAAAGTTTCTCAATTTCTCTAGAAAACTACTGATCATGTTTGGTTTACTATCAAGCACATTCAAGATAACTTAATACCATATCTCATGAACTTACAATTCTAAGATCTAGTAGCTTCCAGTGCATTTGTATTTCAATCTTAATTGGGTCGGAAGCTATAATAATCATCGCTCTACTACAGGCTATTGTTTTTTTCGAACCAACTTCATTCATTGGAGTTTAGTGAAATAACCTGTTATTGATGAGATTTGTTAGATATATTATTGGAGCTACATATTTCCTTCTCATGTCCACTTACTTCATGGTGTGATAATATTGAAGCTACGTATTTGATAGTTAATCCTATAATCGACGCACAAAACATTGAGATTTACTTCAAATTGATTTGTGACATGATATTGCCCAAACGTTTGATGATAAATGTCTACTACTGCTTAGTTGGCTGATATCTTAACCAAATCATTGTCATCTATATGATTTGATACACTTAAATCCAAGCTGCATGTTGCATTGTCACATTTAGCTCGTAGTTACACACATTATACCATAAATTAGTTTCTAATGATAAAAATCAATAGTAATGATAACAAGCTTTTATTTTCTAGGGGAATGTTAAGTATTTAAATAGCTGTTCATTTTCATCTTTTCGACTTAGGTGTTATCCAATAAGATTTTATTCAAACGTATCATTAATACCAAATTAATATAATCATATTTTTATATAAAGTATTTCTCTTCTATAATTTATCTAGATTAAAGTTTATTATTATTATAAGTACACACAAATTGTTATTCCTTGATATTAATTTGGCATCATAACTGGAGGTTAGTTTGAAGCAAAAGTAACAAGTTGAAGGTAATTATGGATAAAACTTTTGCTTTAGATCTGCTTAACAAGAAAAGCATGGTCAAAGTCCAAAGTCATTCCTGTTTGGTTAAATTTTGAATTAAGGGACCAAAATCAGTTTTGAATCATTGTACCTTGTATTTAATTATAAAATTATTTCAATATGCTATTGGAAAGTTTTAATCCATGATCTTTTCAATTATACATTTTGATTATGGGTACTTATGTGAATTGTGTCGTTAAATTGAAATAATTTTTACTATTGATCAATAACTGTAATGATTTAGAAGATTTCATTTTCTTTTAGCGATAGATGGAAAGATTTTAATCCAAAGTTCAAATATTTCAACGCTTTAAATAAGTCGGGTGTTAAAATTCATAAACCTTAATCTTTCATATATGACCAGGGGTGAGTAGAAAACCAGATACTTGAACCAATTAAGAAATGATGGTTCTCTTATCCTTTGACTGTATAACCGTTTTTGGGCTTCTGTTTTAATTATGTATTTTGTATTAACTGATTTTTTTAGCAGCTAAATAGATCATTAACGGGTCATTAGCCCACCTAATCACCTTTATTATTCTAGTATAGAACCTTGAGGCATTAAGCTGACACGTCTTCGAAGGGAATGTCGTACATCAGTCCGCCCCCATCAGTCCTATACCTGAGATCACACTAAGAAGGAAGTCTTACGGTGGAAGGGGTGCCCACACCCTATGCACGACACCACACACCCACCAATCTCATTTTGTCACGTCACAACAATCACACTACACCACAAACTCAAATTTGGTGTCGGCGGTGTTGCCACTATAACACACACACGCACAACGCTTCACGGCGAGAAGAAGGAAAAACACGACATAGAGGGGGGGGGGGGGGCGGCGGTGTTGCCGCTTGGCGCTGGCACATGCCGTGAGGCCACGACGTGGCCGCCTCCACTCTTTTTAAAATGCATACCTAAACCACTTGAGCTAACTATCACTGATGTGTATTAAAAGATTAATGGGCTGTTTGGTAATATCTGAATGATTAAGTGCTGAACCAATAAGAGGTCTGAATCATTAAGTGCTGAACCATTAAAAGGTCTGAACTATTAAGAGCCAGTATATCGCTTAACTATTTAAAAACAAATGTCTAACCAATTCAGATAAGAGGTATTAACCATTCAGTATTAGACCTTTTAACCATTTAGCATTAGTATAATGCTTAACCATGGAGAGGCAAATGTCTGAATCATTCAGACATTTGTTCGCGAAACAAACAGTCTAAATCATTAAATACTGAACCATTTAGACATCTGAACCATTAAAAGTCTAATTAATAGACTGTCAAACAGCCCCTAACTGAAGTGACAACCGTTCAAAAGAAAGAAAAGAGATCTGACACTGATATTTCTTAAATCCACTCATTCATGTTGCAGTGGTGATGAGGTATTTCTTTTTCTTTTCTAATTTTCATCTTTGATTCTGCTTAAAATACAACTGCAATTAAAATAGACCACTTAAACATTTTCATTACTATTTTAAATTTTTAATAATTCCTATATACGTAGGCACAAATAATTTTATATTTTTATGTATATAGTAATTTTAAGATGCCACCTACACAATTTTATTTATGTTTTTATTAATATCCATATTATAAAAGCGGCCGCTCAAACAATACGAGGTTATTTTTTCACAAGTAATCACGAGAGTTTTTTATTTTATTAATAATATTATTTATTTTTTTCTATTTTTAATTATATTTTAGATTTTTTTAATTTCTTTTAAAAGTAATTTAAGTATTAGATGCTGAATGAGTGAAATAACTCAAATGAGAGTTATTTTCATATTGAATGAGAGTAGTATATAAGCTGCTTGAAAGAGAGAATGCCTAAGTGGCTTCGTTTTCATGACCACTTGCTCCTCTTATATGTGTGTGCCTCTCGTGTGTGTGTGTGTGTGAAAGAGAGAGAGAAAGAGAGAGAGAGAGAACTGAGCTGGCTAATAGGGTGGGCGTATATCCCCATCCACAAGTAAGAAAGACGTTACATGTGTTATGCGTGCAGAGTTGTGATCGTTAATGTGTAATGCTTGCATCTTGAATTTAAGTACAAAAGTCCATACTTTAAATTGAACCAAACAAAAAAATTTTTTAGGTCTAATACTTAATCAAACCATATCCAAATTAACAAACCATCTGATTTAATTTACTGAAACCAAATTTAACCAAACTAATCACTTACAAATTTTCATAACTGAAACCATTAGTTATGTTTGGTTATGAGGTCAAATCTAACCTAATAGAACCACACAAACCCCCTAAATTGTGGATATGTTGTTTGAAAAAAGATCTCCATCAGACTATATCCTTTAATTTCTTGTTTAACTTGATTTTAAAGTGCATATCAGCTCTTGTTGTTAGATTAGAAAGAAGCTTGGAGGCCCGAGAGAATGAGCTTGAAATTCCATCTTCAAATCTCTTTACGACCTATAAGTTAATGCATTTAAACTTCTAGACTAAGTGTAAACAACAGTCTAAGCTCACCAACATATAATCAGCGTAATAGCGTATACAAACATTGAAGATTACATTAAGTTTTTATACATAACTAGTATTAAGGCCCCCGCGTTGCAGCGGAGTGCGTAAAACCATACCAAATAGCACTAATGACACACCACCGCCAGTTACCACCAATACTGAAAAAACCATAAAAACGAAAAAAATAAATCAAATAAAAAATAGATGTAAAAACGTTGAACCATGTAGTGACACAAGCGGAACATTAAACATATAAAACAATAAGTAACTCGATGTATGACCAGCGCGATGTGGCGGGGCTGGTAAACACAAAAAAAATAAGCGTAAAAACGTTGAACCACACACATGTTGCAGCGTGTTAACTAGTAAAAATTTAGACCGAAACATAGAACAAAAATTTTGTAAAATATAAAAAGTACAGGGGATCAAAGTTGAAAGTAAAAAAACATTGAAGTTATATTGTAAAATAGATAAAAATATTAAGTTAAAATAATATAGTTAATGATTAAAAAAAAGAAAAAAAAAGAGAGTATAACCCATAAAACACATAATGCAACTTACAATGCATATGATAATTACTGTGTATATATATATATATAAAATATTTCACTTTGCTAATTAAATGAAAGACACAAACGCCGAACCTCACCAACTCATATGATCTTTTACAATGTTGCATAATTTAATATGTTTAAGTATACTAAGTAAATAATGTCGTCAAGATAATGAGTATAGCATCGATAATTATATAATAAAATTAACTAAGTAAAAAATCAAAATTGATAAAAAAAAATTTATTAGCGGATCTCAATATCTCATATCTCTTCACATGTTATCAACATATCTAAAGTGATCATTTTGTCATATCGTTTACATTTGATGTTTTAATTTAAATAAATATGTCGGTTTCAATTCGTGAAAAGGGCAATCCTATGATTTAGGGATATGACATTGAAAGAAAACAAATAGGTTGGTACCTCTTAATTAACAAAGTTCTAATTAGTCATCCGTGAACATAGAATCAACAATATAAAGAGAAAAAAAAAAGTTAAGTCGAATGTAATCACCATTATGCTCAAAATTCACTTGCAAAATTAAGAGTTGAAGTACAATGTCAGCTTATTAACTGACTCGGCCTATAGTTTCTTACTGCCTTGTACGATAAGTAAAAGTGAGTCCTTTAAAATAAAAACTTGTGTATGTATAAACAAATTCATTACTACATTCATTGTTAAAACAAACAAAATTATTGTAACAAATGGATGGGGATGTAGGTTATTCGGTGTAATCGTTAGTTGGATAAGTTGAAATTGTTTTATACAAACCTAAATAATATAGGATTATTATTTTTTAAACTTTATTGGGTTAATTGAACCTAATTTAGAATATGTGATTGTGATAATTTGCTAAGTTATAAGTTTAAGGAGCTTACGAGCAAGTGATTTTATTAAACTCGTATTTAAATCACTACATTGTATATAAATGTATATATATACACTTTTTAAAGGTGGAGAAATATGTGCATATATACATACACACTTACTTTATTTTAAATTTATTGATTTTTGCCAAAGATACTAGTATTTACGGTTGTTGTAATATTTAAAATAAAATTATGTTAGAAACTCATGTATTACACAAGTTTAAAAAACACAAACAAGTAGTTTATGCGAAGATTTGTGTTACATATATCAATAATTGGTGAAAATAAGAAATAATAAATATTTAAGAATTAAAAATAACAAAAAAATAGATTTAAAAGTTATAAAATTATATACTAAGATAAGATATAGTTAAAATATTCTTTTAATTTAGTGAGTTTTAACAAAGTATTATAATAAAAGATTTATATTTAAGATATTATTAAGTTCATTATTAATTAATAAAAATGAGCGACGAAAAACAGAAATCTAGACTAAAACAAAAGTCGATACGTGACAACACAAATACATATTTCTAGTATTTACTATACAATCATAATTGATAGCCCGAATTGCCATGTTAAAAAAATATAAATCAAGGCTTAAAAATCATACAGATTTAAACTATTAGCAAGTGGAGTTTAAGGAGCTTAATTATTGTTTTTTTATAGTCCGTTACATAGTATATACATATATACCATAACTTTTTTTAAAAAACATATATTGATTCCTGCCAAAAAGGCATTGGCAATCCTAAGATTTAGGGATACTAAAATTTGAAATGTAAAGGACGTTGATAGATTAAGAAAGTTCTAATTGGTCATAAACATGGTGCATGTCAAATGCCAAATCTAACCCAACTTCCAATGTAAATCTTTGATTATATGCTCTTGTCTCTCACTTTTGAGTGTTCTTTTAAAGATTAAAAACCCACCAAAAAATCTTTTTAAAAGAAGAGACCACCTGAGCCAGGTGAGAAGACTGCTTTAACCTTAAAACTTTAATAGAAAATGTAACTAGTAAACTATGCATCGAACAACTTGGGTGGTAGACAGGTGCCAAGAATCAAAATTCTTTTAAAGTAAACTCAAGTTTAAATCTAGTATAGGATAATTAGATGATATAGTCTAGGTTTTGCCTCTAAAAAAGTAAACTGCATTAAAAATTGTATTATCAGGCATGTCCAAACATTTTTTTAAAATATAAGCATTTTTTAAGAACGTTACAGTCATGTTAGAATCATTTTGAATAAGCATACATTATATGTCCAGAATGCCACATATCATTTTAAGAAAAGAGCCGTGATACGTACTCTCAACACTTCTTTATAATTTGTTTCAAAAATATGGTTTATATCTAAATGCGAATGGACAAAACGTTTATAAGATGTTTGAGACCCATATAGGCATATACTCAAGCACCCTGTTAGGTATCTCTCATGAACCTCTACTAGCTAGGATTATCTACACATTTAACTCTTAGATTTCATCTCCGTATAAAAAATATGAGTCTTCTAAAGTATAAATCAGTGGAATAAAATGTTACATGAATATTTGTACTTTATGCGAATATTATTCAGAAATACATCATCTATTTTGAAATAAAATTCACTACGATGAATAAGATACATGGGAATAAATTCATTGATACAGGGTGAATATTTGTGAATCCCATGTTAATGTACTTTTATTAGGGGCTGTTTGTTTCAGCCTATTAATAGTTCAGATGTCTGAATGGTTCAACATTTAATGGTTAAAAGTGTTTATTTCGTGAGCAGATATCTAAATGATTAAGCACTTTTGCATCTGAATGATTAAAAATTATATTGAGTCTGAATGGTTAAGAGCTATTATCTGAATTGGTCAGACATTTGCCTTTGAATCGTTAAACAATATACTAGCTGTTAATGATTTAGACATTTTACTGGTTCAGCACTTAATGGTTCAAAACTTTTAATGATTCAGCAATTACCATTCAAAAATTGCTAAACAGCCCTTAAAAGTTCTTTGTGATACATTACATTGATAAGCGAACTTGTAGTTGCATAAGATATAACTATTTTTGTGAAGAGCATCTGTAGGGACGGCCCTGAGGGGGTCCTGGGTGGGCGACCGCCCAGGGCCCGATCTACTTGAGTCTCAAAAATTTTAAAGTTTTCTTATTTTATATATGTACGAATATTAAAAAAACTTATAGGCTATATAACAAAAGCACTAACAAAGCCAATAACAATTTAATTTATTTAGTCTATTAAACCTTAGAGTTCATTAACATTTTAATTAATTTAGTCCACTATCATTTACTCAATCTAAACTCATTCCAAAAATGGTAGGAGAGCCTCAAAAATCACTTTAGTAAGTAAATTAGAGTATTTTGTTACAATACTTTTGTTAATGGGTGTAACAATTATTGCCGTATAATAATTATTGTCGTATTATATGTTTTTTTACATACGTGTTATTGATTTTATTTCATAGGTGTTTATTTTTTTCTACTCGCCCAAGAGCTAAAATTTATATTTTTTTTATTACACTGAACCCTTTACTTAATTTTAAAGGAATTTTATATATATATATATATATATATATATATATATATATATATATATTTCATTCATTTTATTTTTTCTGTTATTTTAAATTTCCGAGAACTTAAACTGGTTTATTAAATTTTATAATTATAACTACTGTTATATATTCTTAAAAACCTTAAGAAAATTTAACAAATATGATTACAAAAACACCAATTAATAACATACAAGTGACATTGCATTTTATAACAAACTTAACTTTTATTTTCAAAAGAGTAAATTACTATCTACATCTCTGACGATTGTTAATTTTAGCTACTTGAATCACTAAAATACAAAACTTTAAAATTAAATAAAGAGGCGTCTTATACTCAAAAATTCTTTCAACACTCTAAAGAAACTATAATTGTTTGTCCTTTCTCCGTATACATACACACATCCTCAATGTATTTCAACAAACTTTTACACATAAGAACTAGTGGGCACGCTCAATTTAATATTAACAATATGTTGAGAACTGTGAGAATTATATGATACATTTGTACGTGGTTAATGAAAGACAATCAAAAGAAGTGAGAGAGATCAAGAAGAGGTTAAATAATTGTTTTGTGTATTACATTGAAGTAATAGAAACAATTGTATTATGCCGTATCAAGTTTTCAACATACTATTGATTTTGAAATAAACGTCTCCCAAAGACTAAAATGTGATATATATGCACAACATATATTTCTCAATGTATATGTATACATGCAAAAAGTATTTCATCAACATGTTACATGAAATTTTAGAAGGTACCAAAAGTGATATTTTGATTTCTTATTGATTATTCGTTGTTATAAAATAACAACTTTGTTGATAAACAACCACCTATTAGCAAAATATAAAGATACAAAAAAAAGATGATTTATATATATATATTAATAAGAATATGAATTAAAAATGTATTTATTTATAAGCTCTTACATTAATACTAGAGCAACCAAAAGATGGTAATTAAGCATAGGGTTATTGAATTTTAATTATCTCAACTTTCATTTGTTTGTCGGGATTAATCTCAATTCAAAAAATATTTATAGACATTCTCAACTTTGAGTTTATTTTTCTCTAACGATCTCTTATTAACTAAGAGTTAACCCTTTTAGTTTTTTAAAGATGAGGACCGTTTATGTGGCCAAAACATTAAGTTGTAAATTAAAATTTACCATCAGGTCCATCAATATGAAACTTATACATCTTGAAACTAGTCAATATTCACCTCCTAATCAAAACCACTTGACTCGTTGAAAGTAGATTTCAAGTGACGACAAAGGCTAGACATAAAAAAACAGACCCGATGGAGGTTGGGCGGCAATGAAGATGTAAATAAGCTTAACGTTGGCCACATTTAATCAAAAAAACTAACGGATGTTAACTTTCAGTCAATGTTTTTAAAACCGGACCGGAAAGCGAACCGGACAGCCTAGAGGTTCATTGGTCGGACCGGTCGGACCGGATTACGAACTGGATGACGTCATAAATATTTAAAATATATATATAAAAAAATTCCAAATATTTATAAAACTACAAACACACACCATTAAAGTAAACATAGTCCAATTTAACAAAAATTCCAAATATTTATAAAACTGCTTGTGAAAAGTAAATTAGGGTTTAAAAGTTTAAAAGACCCCGTTCGGCCTTTCCTTATCCAATAATTTTTTTGATTTTTCTATTAAAATAAATCAGAAAACTATTTTTTTTAAAAAACCCGGTTCAACCACTGGTTCACCGGTTCCGGTCGGACCGCTAAACCGCACGAACCGGCCGGTTTTTTTGAAAACGGCCTAAATACACTGAACCGGACCGGCCACATCACCGGTTCCCGGTTGGACCGGCCGGTCCGGTCCGGTTTCGAAACCATTGCTTTCAGTTAGTAAAAGATTGTCGAAGGAAAATAAGCTTAAAGTTAAAAATGACTGTAAATATATTCTGATTTGAGATTAATCTCAACCAATAAACAAATATTAAGATTATTAAATTCCAATAACCCTTAAGTATATGAAGAGTCACCGTATTATAGTATTTGTATGCATATTGTTGCTCTAATTGATGTAGATTACCTATTTCACATTTATAAGCTCGTGCAATATTATGATTTCATACATTCATGCTTTATCATATTTTTCACATTTATTCTCATCTAATATTCAATCCCTTAACACACTTCTTAATTATACTCGATTTCATTATTAACATGGCCGATTTCATTGTTAACATGAGCATCATTACAATTTCCTTGATCAATTACTTATTTGATTATAAATTTTACAATGATCATTGTATAAACACATTCACTTTAAAAAATAAATTAGAACTACACAACTTTAATGGTAGATGTGTCAACTTTTTTAACTCTTCTAATGATATTGCTACTTCAGTGACATATATGAGATTTGACAAATGAAAATTGTTTTCTTTAATATTTTCTTATAAAAAATCTTCTTTATCATATAATATAAATTGAGAAATAATTGTAGGTTTGAGTCATACAAAAGTAACTAATCTTATATTTTACACAAAATTACAGAAGACGTCATTTATGTTTATGAAAAATTAGAGGTTTCATCCTTTATCTTTAAAAGGTCCGTTGGACGTTATTTATGTAAACATTTTGTAACAGAATCCGTCATTTAGACTAACGGATGCTAGATTTTTTGTTAAATTTTTACAAAATGACAAAAATACCCTTACTGTTATCCTCTGTGAACCTTCAGTTTGCATCAAATTCAACCCCCATTGTTCATGTATCCTCTTCAAATCATTCTGCAAACCTTCCAATACTTAAATTCCACTATTGTTCAACTTCAAATCCATTTCTCATGTTATCCATTAGTTCAAAATCAATGCCTATCGCCGCAGTCTGCTCCAACCGATGAGGAGAGAAGGCATTGGTTTGGCGATTGAATGGTAATTTAGTTCATTGTTAGAAAAAAAAATAGTTGTCCAGAACCTGTTTGCGATTCAAGGGCTAGACTCAATCAAACAAACTAATGAAAGATCCAAACGACTCTTGTTTATGTGATTCAAGTGCTGAAATCCAAATCTAACGCACCCCTGTTTGAATCTTGTTTCTACGATTAGTGTTTCTGGGTGGGGGGAAGAAGAAGAAAGAAATTGGAGGCGAGGAGAGAGAATGAGAGAAACAAGGGTATTTTTTTGTTATCTTGTTGTTTAAATCTAACGGACACTTTAGTCATTTGTTATGTCATTTAACGGAAAATCTAACGTTCGTTTAGTCTAAAGGACGTATTTTGTTACAAAATGTTTACATAAATGATGCCCAATGCATTTTTTAAAGGTAAAGGATGACATCTGCAATTTTTCCATAAACGTAAAGTATGTTTTATGTAATTTTAATTAAATTTTATGACCTTTGTAGATGAAGGTGAGAATTAGGGAGTATAAGACTTTTGTATCATCACAAATATACAAGTATATCTTTTACAATGATCTAATTAAGCATATTTATAATCTTTTGTGAGGGTGATAATAAATAAACTATAACTTTAATTAGTCTTTTAGTTGGCATATACAAATTATAAAATACATGTTTTTTATAACACATCGCCATATAAAACAAGTTATAAAAATTATTATTTTTATTAATTAAAGTAAGAAATATAAATTTAATTAATATATATATATATTACTAGTTTATTTCTTATCGCTTTTTTTACCATTTAAATTCCACTAAAAGCTAGCTATCGAATCTTGATTTTATCAAAGGATTTCAATATTTTCCATTAAACCCAAATCATAGTTTAAACCTTACATCCACTAATAATTCATATTCAAAAGCATATTGAAAGCATAAAAGGTGCATATTAACACTATTTTAATTATAGTTTTAATGAAAAAAATGCTGACAGACATTTAATATGATGTTGTTAGTTTATAATATACTCAATGTATCTATTGTATACTATTTCTTATATAACTAACATTACTATGAAACAAGTCAAGAGTTTTTATTTGTATACCCACATCCTTGTGCATATATATATATATATATATCTATAGACCTGTATAAGTATATACGAATTATGAAAAATATATGTAATGAATATTAATGTCATGAATACCATAACTATATAGGAAATCATTTATATTACGTTCAAAACTGTAAATGTCTTTTTTATGATTAATTAATTTAACTAAATAATTTTTTAAAAGCCAATATACATTAAAATGCTTTGATAATTACGTTATATATATATATATTTTTGAACAATCGATATGTTATAGACATCAGTTACACGGGAACTTTTGTTAACTACTAATAATTCGTTTTTATTATGAAACTTGTGGCCACAATACTTAAAACGATTGTGATCATCTTATTAAAAAGAACTTTACTTTAAAGACAAATTCGATTTTAATAATCCAAATTATGATTTATTGGCAGATAATAATCTATACTTCTAATCTAGGTGATAACACTTTAGCTTTAACTCTTATTACCAAAAACAATCGTAAGAACATAATTATCAACAATCCTAATAACATAATTATCTATATCTATACTACTATATAATACATATTAGAATGATAATGTTGTAATTTTATTTAAAATATAAGACACCTATACAAAAATTTAAGCATAGAGTACAAGTGCTTTTTGCAATAATTCCACTTTTGCCTCCCATTTAATTAACTTCTTCTAAAATATTGTATTATTTAATACACATTATTAATACATTATTTAATAATATGATATTATTTAATTCACTTCATTAAGTTTTATTTTATTTATAATAATATAAATTGACATTTAAATTTATAATTACTAATCATATTTTTAAAACTAAGTTTTATTTTATTTATAATAATACAAACTGATATTTAAATTTATAATTACTAATCATAGTTTTGTTAACTAAATACTATTTAAATTAAGTATTATTTTATTTAAATATTTATATCTATACTACTTTATAATAAATCTCTCTAGATAGAGATGTAATTTTGCCAAACATATAAGTTTTGAATTAACATTTACAAAATAGTGCAGGGCAATTAATAGAGATAGAATAGAGAATTGATTAATATTTTAAGACACTTTATGAGCAATATGGTAAATTTGTCAATTAAATTTTATATACCTTGGTACTTTTGCTCTTGTCTCTTTCACGTATTTAATAGACATTATTAATACATTATTTAAAAATATAATATTATTTAATTAACTTCATTAATTTTTATTTTATTTATGATACTATAAATTGATAATTAAATTTATATTTACTAATTATATTTTTATAACTAAATATTATTTAAATTAAGTATTATTTTATTTAAATATTTAATATATATATATATTTTCATGTTTATAATAACTATAATACTAATAATTTTCTAGGGGTATATTGTGAGTTTAATAATTTTAATATGTATTTATATATTTTATAATAAAAATGAAAGAATGATTGAATGATAATTTCATATATGAATTAAGATACTCATATGAAAAGTCATGCTTAAATTTCAAAAAATTAACCATTTTGTTTTATTTATATACTTACAATAAAATATAAAATATGATGCTTAAACAAATGCTGAATCATATACACATGACCAAACAAAATCGTCATTTACTTTCAATTCCGTTTATTCACTGCGATTGGGCACTAATCCCTCTTCCCCTTTTGTCGGTTGTTAAAAGCTCAATAACAATCAAGATGGTAATTTGTTATGACAATTTCTTTATTAACTTTCTCTGGTCTATGCAAATCACCACCGAAAGCTGCCTCCGATAATCATAAAACTCTAACCTACATTTATAAAATGAAACCCCATAAAACCTAGCTAATAAATGATTTCCGTCCACAAATACCACCCATGCTTTTACTAATCTTGTTGGGATAATATAGTTGTCTTAAAGACAATTGTAATATACGTAATTGTTTTCTTTCATTCAATTTTTTCAATAAATATATTTTGATTTTTTAATTTACATCAAAACGCACCGATCCGATACTGACTACAATCGATTTCCCAAAAAATCATGCAACAGTCGTACCGCTGCAACGCGCGGGCATTTCCACTAGTCTAATATTTATGTTTGCATTTCACTCGATTTCGTTTATAATAATGATTATCAATGAAATTAAAAAAACATACAAGCTAAATTAAGTTTAAAATAAACACAAATCGAATGTGATTATATAATAATTATGCCACTTAGATTGTCATTGGTAATAAAAATAAAAATTAAAAGTATGACTAGCCTAATTTAAGTATGCATTATAATCGAACAATATAATGAAAATAAAAGTTGAGGGTGTCACCCGCCTAATTAATAATATGAATTATTACTGGTCATGAATAGTATTTTAGATTTACTGTTTTAAATCAACTATATCCGCATAAAGAGATATGGCTCCACTCTATTAAAACGAACTTCAATGCTTAATTTATCGTTACCATTCGGTCAAAGATATAAGGATTAATACAAAAAATGACGTTATAGAAAAGGGTTATTGGATTTTAATAATCCTAACTTTTGTTTATTGGCCGGGATTAATCCCAACTCAAGAAATGTTTACAGACACTTTCAACTTTGAGTTTATTTTCTTTCAACGATCCCTAAATAACTGAGAGTTAACACCGTTAGTTTTTCGATGACATGGATTGTTTTTACGGCCAAAATGCTAAGCAGAATGTTGAAATCAATCATCTGGTCCGTCAATCTAAAACTTCCGCACCCTAAAACCCATCAATCTCCATCTTCTGATCTGAACCACTTAACTCATTCGAGGTAAATTTCAGGTGACGTTGAATGCTAGACACCAAAAAACGACTTTAATGGAGACTGGGCGGCGGCGTAGTTGAAAAATGACTCAATATTGACCCCATTTTATCAAAAAAAAACTAAAGGCGGTTAACTTTTAGTTAGTAAGTGATCGTTGAAGGAAAATAAATTTAAAGTTGAGAGCGTCAGCAAAATTTCCTGAGTTGGGATTAATCACGGCCAATAAATAAAACCTGAGATTATTAAAATCCAATAACCATGTAGAAAACATTATTTTTCTCAAGATGATGATGATGAACGAATTCTAAGTTGACGCATTAAATAACAAGAAATAGGTACGACTTCTATTATATGTGATAAACAATTTAATCATGATTAATTATTCATTATTATTATATATAAAGATAAATATTACTATTTCGGAATAAAGAAAACTGACTTCGAACGATGTCAACAGTGATTTGAAATAAGTCAAAAATATACTTTTACCTATATTTGATAACTATTAAAATGACCCGGTTTTACTATGATAGATTAAAATCATTCTGATTATTAATTTTACAATTATCGTATAACTCATAAAATTTATATGTTATAAAATAAAGCTTTATCATTCAAAGTAAGATCCTAATTTGTTTTATCAATCAACATCATATATTATCGATAAGAAATACGTACAAAATCATACCTTCATAAGATAGATGAAGAGAAATTAAATCGTTGATATGAACATCTCAAGTCATTAGTACTAGCTAGTAATATCGACAAGACGGCTCAAGAAATTAGAGTTTTTGAAGAAAACGCTTTTGTGCGACAACGTGTTAAAAATCAACAACCTATTAGCAATATAGAGAGAAAAAAATGAGAGAAATGAAGAATGATTTTGTATATTGATATGAATATGCTAAATTACAAATGTCTTTATTAATGGGCTCTGACATTAATTTAAGAGTAACCAAAAGATGAAAGTTAAGTGTATGGAGAGTCGCTATATTATGATGTATGGATATACAAAGGAACTTTAATAGATATATTTATAAGCTGTTAAAAAACTAAAAAAATAAATGTATTCATAACAAACTTAAAAATAATTTGTACATCTAACAATCATTATATCCAATGTGTGTGTGTGTTTTCACATGCTAAACATCCCTAAACGTAACTTAGAGCATTTCTAATGTGGGATTTTTTAAAAGCCTTTAGTTATCATATTATAAGTCTTTTAAAAGCCTTGTTGTATAACCTTTATATGGATTCAATCAAACTTTGTTGATAACTCTACCATTGAAGATGCTATAAAAACCAACATGAAAGAACACAACCATAAATCATATCTTACAATGGAGCTAGAGAGCAAAAACAAGAAGGATGTAAACGTCGGTAGTTTCAATGAAATGATTCAACCTGCGTCAGCACCACCACCACCACCACCACCACCACCACCACCACCATCGGAGTTTAACCTTAACCGCTACCAGCAGTTGCTCAAGCAAACCCCTAAGATGGTGATCATGTTTGCCACAATGGCGCTTTCATGTTTGGTTATATATCACTCTTCCATCACCTTGCCAATTTCAAAAGACTATATGATCAGCTCTTTCAACACCAGCAATCATAATACAAATTCAGTAAGCACATAATTTATATCATTTATTCCATATTTGTCTCTATAGTTTCTTTCTTGCATGTTCTCCCACTGTCCATGTATGGAAAGGATCTAGGATGGACTCATTGTTAAGCGGTTTTAGACGCACCATTAAATGGTTAAGACTCACCATTAAACAAATTAGACGCACTGTTAAAAATAGTTTAGCGCGCTATTATCATTAATAGTACGTTATTGCTTTTTTTAAAAGAAGTTATATTTTCTAATAACATATAATAATATTATTCTTAAATTAAGGAAAAAATAAATCTTGAGTTTATGATATATATTTTTCATAAATTAATGAAACAAAGTTTATTGAATATAAAAAAATAGAATTATGTTAAACAAAAATGTTAGGAAATATTGGATCGGGCAAACACGATTAGCACCAAATTTAATAAGAACAAAACCACACAAAATAATGACCCTATAACTCTGTATTTATACTAAACATATTATACTTTTAGCCCAACTCAAACTCTATTACATAATCAAATAAATAATCAAACTCAATCATTATCTACTTCAAACTTTATCAAACAACTAATAAACTAATCATAATAATAATTATTTTTTATTTAATCAAGATTATAATCAAATAAATAATCAAACTCAATTTGTAGCTTATCATCATCTTGAAATTTAACCAAATTTGTTGCTTCCTCCTTCTCTTTTAAATCAAGACATTCACGTGCAAAATGTCCGATCCTCCCACATTCATAAAACCTTATGTTTCTTGTGAAATCTTCCCGTCCATATCCTTTTTTACCTTCAAAACGCCCACCTTGGCTCACACAGAATCAATCTTTTTTTGGTTCACACAGAACCTCTTTGGTAGTTTTGATCTTTAGCTCACGCAATACCTCTTCAATCTTTCTATTGCTCGATCTTCAAGTCTTCTTCCTCCCACGATCGTATTCTAAGCTCTGATATAAATTGTTAAAAATATTGGATCGGGCAAACACGATTAGCACCAAATTTAATAAGAACAAAACCATACAAAATAATAACCCTATAACTCTCTTTTTATACTTAACATATTCTACTCCTAACCCAACTCAAACTCTATTAGATAATCAAATAAATAATCAAACTCAATCCTTATCTACTTCAAACTTAATCAAACAACTAGTAAACTATTCATAATATATAATTATCTTTTCTTATTTGATCAAGATTAAATTTTCAGAACAAGGCTTTTTCATTTTTGTTCTTACAACTATTTTTAATTTTCCTATATACCGATTACGATTTTGTCTGTCTAAATTTTAAACCACTGTAATCAACGTTCCAAAATACTTCCTAATCGTTGCACGTAAATTGTACCTTTTTTATACTTTTCTCCTTTTCTCTATAAATAAAGAAAAATATATGTGAAGATTATTATACAAAGAAATATTACCAGTGCCAAACATGCGAAACTAGAAGAACGCGACACGTGACATAGAGGTAAAAAAAAAAAAAAGCAAGTAACATGTGACCGTGAGGAAAACATAGAAATTGAGGGAGAAAAAAAATCCAATCATAAATCATCTTCTTATGAAGTAATCCTTGCTTTTCATGTGTCCTAACGTTTAATATTGTATGTGAAATCGTTAAAATCGGATTTAAATTTTACTTTTTCATAAATCATTGCTTTAATTTTACTTTTCGTCTAAGTTTTTAGCGTGTAAAGATATTTATAAGCTTGATTTATTTATCTAAATTGTGTTTATACAACTCATTAAAATGAATACAGAACATTCTTATTCATTAATTTGGATATTAAGCAATATTATCACATTTCAAAGTTTGCGAACATGCAAAACTAAGGACTACTGTAAACTTCGAATGTGATTGCGGTTGCATAGAAAGTCGAATGCGGGTGTATGCAAGTTTAAAACGGGCACATACGAATGTATACAAGTCTAAAACATGCCTATGCGAGCATATACAAGATTTTATACCACCGTGTAAATCCGTTTAAAGAAAAATCAAAATCAATGAAATAAATTGATGATAATGAAGTAAGACAGGATACATTTAACATATTTTCTCTAGTCAAACAAAATAGATTTTTCTATATGTCACCTTTTTATACTCATTTTGTCATACGTCATTAGCATAGCAAAATGAAATAAAAATCTGTTTTATATCATTTCCAAATTATTAAAACAGATTTTTAATAAATTAAAGCCATATTTCCTTTTTTTAAATGTAATTTTTATTTAATGAAATATGATTTTTCTAATAAAAGAACTTTAAAAAAAGTGATATTGTTTAAAGACAGCTTTGTATGAAAAAATGGAATGTTTAAAAAACAAAAGTATTTATAAAACCAATGTTTTAAAAAATGTTGTTATTACTTATTACTTAAGATAGTTAATAATACGTAATGTTGATAATATCTTATCTCAAAAAATTATTTTGTAATTATTAAATTATAATTACTAATTGTTATTTTATATTTACATTTACCCGTGTAATACATAAATTTTTAAAATAGTATTTTTATATTGTACCTCATAATAAATAATTAATAATTCATTATGAACATATTGATTTAATAATAAAACAAAATTTGTTGTTAGTGTATAAATGGGGAATGTTCAAATAAAAAGGCTTTTAAAACTAAAAAATGTAATAACTAATCTTAACCATCCATATACTTAATCAATGATTGAGATCAAATAATAGGAAAAATTTTGTTAGAGAAATTTATTAGGAATAGTTATTTTTGTTGATTTTTTCAAGTTCTTCTATTTATGTAAATGTTAATAACTTTTATGTATACTATTATTTTTTATAAGAATTGCGTCATAAATTTCTTATCTTTAAAATGAGTACGATATTGTAATATAAAAGTACAAAAAAAGTTACGTTTTTTTAGCTCATGTCTTGTTATTATGTATTTAGTAAAGTTTATTGTGTCTTTTTAATAGTTATTGGCTTTTTTTAAATACTATTGTGTTTTTTTTCAAAATGATGAATTTTAAAAATTATAATGATGAAATAATATTGTTGTGTATCTCTAATATGTAAAACACAATAATAAAATAACAATCAATTAATTTAATACATTAAAAACAAGGATTAAATAACAATGTCTCATTGTGTTTTTTGATCGTTATTATGTTATTTTATATACTATGAGTTTTGAAAAATACATTGGTAAAATAAAATCATTGTGTATTCTAATGGTAAAACACAATGATAAATAATAAGTTTATATAATCTATTAAAATATAATAACAAAAATAACACATTATGTTATCTTCAACACTATGAGTTTTAAAAAATAAATTAGTGAAAGTATATCTTTATGTACTTCTAATTTTAAAACACGATGATAGATAACAAGTTTTATAATCTATAAAAACAATAACAAAAATAAAACAAAATGATCTAAATGATAAAACACAATAATTAATACAAATAACAAATGATGTAAAATATATAACACAATGAACGTATAAGACACAAATAACTGATGTATTTGACACAATAGCAAAGTCATCCTCTTTAAAACAATAGAAGAACACGTGTCAATCCCATAATCCTTCGTAGTCTTTTTAGATAAAATATTTTTTTACTATACCTCTACCCGCATAAATAACTATTACTAAAAATAAATTCATCAGTTTTATATTTCTCCAAAATAGGAGAAGTATTTTTTTCTCTAAAATATAATGATAAAGAAATGAAAAACAAACATTTAATAAATAACTAAATTTTCTATTCAAAAACAAACAATGCTTCGGCGTTATACACATATATTGAAGTTCTTGTACTATATATATTACTAGATTTAGTAAACTCGTATATCACACATGTTGAATAAATAAAATATTAAATATAATAAAAATTAATTAATTATAAAACTATATTCCAAGATAAGATATAAGATAAGATATGATTAAAATTACGTATGAGTAAAAACTATAAGTAATAAAACAACAATATCAACTTTTTAAAATTTAGTTTTTAATTTTTTTTTTCTCAAAAAAATATACATTTTGTTTCAAAACAAAACATATTTAAAAAATGTCATTTTTAAAAATTTTCTTATTATAATTCTTAATTTTAATTTTTTGGTATATAAAAAATTTACTTTCTAAAATCACTAATTTTAAAATATTTCATATTTTTTTAAAAAATATAATGTTTTAAGAAAATTTTATTTTATAAAAATTTGTTTGTTTATAAATAATAATTTTTAAAAAAAATATAATGTTTTAAGAAAATTTTATTTTATAAAAATTTGTTTGTTTATAAATAATAATCTATTTAAAATTTATTAAAAAACTAGTTTTAATCTAAAAAAAGTTAAATAAAATTATTATTAATTAAGGTAATTATTTAATAGGATAAAGAGACTGAAAAATTTTGATGAGAAGAAATATAATGCTGCCAGCCTGCCACGTGTCCTCTATAGTTACTATTTTATTAGAGTAAAAAGATAAATTATCTAAATAGGGGATTTTTGCATATTTTTGTAATGCGTAAAATCAATTATAATTTTTTTTGTCATGCATATATATTATATATTTATTTATTTTATTAAAATTAAACTATTAAATGACCATTTTATATTGTTTTTTCTAAGGATTTTTACGTATTGATTTTTTGTTATTATAAATGTTTGGAACTTTAACAATTGTGTTTTGTATTTGAATATATAACTTTGATTGTTGGCCATTATTGTTTTGAAATAAAGTTTTAAACTTTTGTAGTTGGAGTTGTAATTTTATTATTTTTATTTATATAGAAGACTTTAACATAAGAAAATATATGATTGATGTTTTTAAGGAGAAAAATGTGTAAAAATAACTTAGTAAAATTGGACACAATAATCATATAATAAGTAACTTTAATAAAATAGATATGTATGTAATATATATGTTTAAAAAAAATATGTAATTACTTTTTAACTTAGGTAAATATGTAATTAATGAGTTTAGAAAATAAAAAATATGTAAATGCTCTTTTAAATAAATATCTAAATCTCGTCGCCCTCAAACAAAGATATTTGCATTAGTTAGATCAATTAATTTCACAAGATTTTAAATTGTGTACCATTTATAAGTATCACAAGATTAGAACATCTAGGTAATGTTTAGTAAACTTATTAAAATAATAAAGATTTTAAATTGTGTACCATTTATAAAAGATCGAGTTAAGTCAAGGTAAACTTGAGCTTGAGCTATTCTTATAGCTTTTGTAATCGAGGCTTGTACAGCTCAAGAGTCTTATCAAGTTTGTGTCATTTAAAAACTCGGTTCAAAATAAAATATCGACCAACTAATCAAGCTCAAGATTGCTAATAAAAACATTTAGGGTTAAGATTTTCTAGTCGAGCTCGAGCCTAACACTATTACACGTCAACTTAGTCTGATTGTTCCCCTAGCGCTATGTGTGAATGACTATTTTTTTTTCCAACTAACTAATCGGTACTATCATGGGTTGATTGTCTTAATTTTTATTTTTAAAATTTCATATCTATTCATTTTTAAAATCCTAATCATTTGGTTAGAGTTTTACTTACAATGCTATCAATGCTGATCAGTTGAGTAAGGTACTAAAAGATGCAACAATGGGCAATAATACAGTTATTATCACATCTTTGAACGATGCATGGGCTGCACCACAATCTATGTTCGATCTTCTTCTAGAGAGTTTTCGAATAGGGAATCAAACCGAAAGATTTTTGAAACACTTGGTCGTTGTAACGGTGGACCAAAAGGCATATGCCCGGTGTTTGAAGTTACATCCACATTGCTACCATCTTGTGACCGATGGAATGAACTTTTCAGGGGAAGCTGATTTCATGACAACTGATTATTTGAAAATTGTGTGGAAAAAGATTGATTTAATGGGCAAGGTTCTTGATCTAGGATACAGCTTCGTGTTCACGGTATTCTTTTTACTTTTTTCTTATCGGTGCAGTTTTTAGGTGTTTGCTGCTTGATTTTGACAGTTTTGCATCCAAATGTTAGCCAACTCGTTAGTAATTTGGTTTTTGACCATTGTGAGCTAAAAAAACCATTAAAAAACAAAACAAAAATGTACCATACCAAACCAAACCAAACCACTAGCGGTTTGGTGTCGGTGTGGTTTCATTATTTCGGATTATTGAGTCTTTAAATAAAAAAAACATAAAATATGATTTAAAAAGAATCGAAAATGCTTCAACGTTTAAAAATTAAACAACCCCAATGTATGA
The DNA here is from genome assembly GCA_025506415.1 of Flaveria robusta. Lineage (NCBI taxonomy): Eukaryota > Viridiplantae > Streptophyta > Magnoliopsida > Asterales > Asteraceae > Flaveria > Flaveria robusta. The sequence continues at coordinate 6,098,149 of CM046465.1, forward strand.
TTGTATTGTATTGTTAAGCAAAGTCCAATCATATCATATGTATGATCAACTTAAAAGTATTAATGTCCCATGTAATGCTTTAAAACCAAGATCGGACCGGTTGGATTGTAAACCAACCTTGAAATTGGTGCGGTTAAGCCCATTTAATCGTTCCAATTGAACTGGCATGCCAGACGGTGGGTCGGTTCGAATTTTTAAATTTGTTTATGTTTATATTTTTTCTTTCAATGAAGAAATCGGTCCAGTTACTTGTTTAATACTCGAGAATTCATATTTTAGCTATTTAATTCTTCGTATTGTGTTATAAATGCAAATTTATATCAAAACATAAAGTATTTTTATATTTTGTTTTGTAATTGTTATATGTATATAGTTTAATTTATTTACTATATATTCGGCTCTTAAATCTGGTTTACCAGTCGGACCAATTCAACGAGTGAATCAATACGGCAACCAGTTTGCTCTCCGGTCCGGTTTCAAAAACTTTGGTCTCCTGTAAAATATAAAGGGGGTAATTTCATATATTATTTGTAAAGTATCAAATCTACTCAAATTATGTTTCAAAAGCATTGTAAATTATGAATAAAAAACTTATGTTTTGAGAAAATATGATATTTGCTTGTATATGTATAGATAATATTGAAATTCCCCAAATGTCGGAAGTTACATAACCCAAAATCCTATGGTTGGATTCGGTTTCTTTACACCAGCTTCATCAGTTGAAACTGTAAACTAAATCATTTGAAATGTCCTAAATCAACCAAAGGGAAAAGTGCTAAAGACGGCCAAGAAACAGAAGGGATGACATGTTTAGACGGTTTTATGTTTTCAAACCGGACCATGGACACCCTTATGGCAAATGCTTATTAAAATTCGTAAAAAAGAAACAAATTTGACATCTTTTAAGCTTGACATTATTCTCTCTCTCTATCTATATATATATATATATCCAGGATGCAGACATAATGTGGTTTAGAGATCCATTTTCACAGTTTGATAAAGATGCTGACATCCAAATGTCTACTGATTTCTTCAAGGGACACCCATATGACTTAAGAAACCTACCAAACACTGGTTTTAGTTATGTGAAGTCAAACAACAAGACAATTCAATTCTACAAGTTTTGGTACAACTCAAGGATAACTTACCCAGGCCTACATGATCAAGATGCTTTCAACAGGATCAAGTTTAGTCCTTTCATACGCGATCTAGGATTAAGAATTCGGTTCATCGATACTAAATACTTTGGTGGATTTTGTCAACCAAGTAGAGATCTAAACAAGGTGTGCACAATGCATGCTAATTGTTGTGTTGGTTTAGATAATAAGGTTCATGACATTGGAATCATGCTCGATGATTGGCGAAAATATATAAAATTTGTTGCGAATCGAACAACGACAGACCAGTATAAAGGTTCCTGGACGGTTCCTCAACTTTGCAGGTATTTTTTTTCCATCTTTTTGGCTCATAATATCTGAAAAAAAAAAATTACAACAAACCAATTAGTACTACATAGTTTTAAGCATATTCACACACTTTGAGATTAAATGCATTTAATAATGTTACATATGTAGGGTCATATCGAAATAAATTTCTATTTTTAAATCGTAGTATTCATATTCATATGTACAATAACAATATTTTTAGAAAAAACTTCATACAATAGTAAGCAATTTTTACGAGTATTTCAACTAAATCATTTATATTTTTATTTGTTTCAATTAGGATATTATTATTTTTATTTGTTACAATTAAACCACTAAATTTTTTTAATATTTTTAAAAGAATTCACAAATCTTTTTTTAGTAATTCTTTTTTTATAAATATTGTTAATTTTATTTAAATATTTCAATTTTTTTGAAAATATTTTGTAATTTATGGGTGACTTGATTGGGATAAAAAAATTATGAGTGATTTAATTATAACAATTCTGAAACTTGATTACTATTTTATAAAATTTTCTCATATTTTTAATAAGAATGAAAAAGAAACAAATTGTATAATACTATGCTAATTTTGTTAAATCTCGGTTAATTCAAATGTAACGTCATATCTTTTCAATTGTAAATATGATGTGGAATTTGACATTATGCTTCTACATGAACTCTTTGGCAAGAAGAAAGTTGACCTAGGTGATCAAAACCAGTCAATATCTTATATATAAGAATAAAATAAATCTTAGGTTTTTGAAACTTAATTAGACCTTTTAGTTATAGTTAAGATAGAAAAAATCAAACTCTATTGATAACCCTTTAATTATAAAGTTTAAATTCATATGAATGCGTTGATAATAAAATGTTTGATTGTCAGCAGGGGTTCTTTCAGTCGTCCTCGTGCTCCAAAGAAGAAAGTTGGTCAAGGAACAAAGAGTTGATCTTAGAGTTTGTTTAATTGTTTTATGTCTCAGAAACTGAATTGGGTAGTGTTTAATTATATTGATAAGATAAAAGTGCTTTTGTTAAGACTTCAATTTAAAATTTATTGTAGGAACTTTGGTTTCAGAAAATTCATGCCATATCTTATATCTAGAGCCTCAGTACTCGTTGATGTTAATAGCAGTAAGGATTTGAATTTTTATGGTTGTGTTTTTATTAATACATAGAATACATAGAACTCTAGCTAGCATAATTTGCGACCGAAAACAATGGGGTCCAAAAGCAAGAGTTTTTTTTTTTTTTTCTTTTACCTCAAGCTTAGACCATCAAACGTACATATCACATTTCATCAGCTGTCATAATAGCACTACGTACATCATTCTTCAAACTCAGTAACATTAGTGTCACATCATTTTTTACATTCACTTCACTCCGGAAATGGTTTTTATATTTCATCACTTTAATTTTATTATATTTTTATAGATAAAAATAATATTGATAATTTTAAACAATTATGTGATAAAAATAACATTTTTCATTAATAACTAAAACATAAAAAAAGCACAAAACGTAATGAATGCTGATACGTGAAGATAACATTTGGGTATATTTAGGCGTTTTTTTAAAAATTGCTATTACTAAAAATTAAAGAAAATATAAATTCTTGTAACGGTCAAAAAGTACCTTTAAAACTTTTTTTAATTTATTACAATGAGCCTATGTGGAGGCTCAACCCACTGCTGTGGCCACAACCATGCCAACCACACACGACTGTGGCGGCGTGGCTCACACCACCACGGCGCGGTCATGCGCCACTCGCAGATCAGGCCAGCAGAGCCACGGCGCGGTCATGAAAAATTCGACGACCAGCAGAACCATCTCCCATCCCGTAATAGATTTGAAAGAAAATTAAAAAATGTGCAACTACATGTGGTCTTAACAACTATACTGAGCGCTGACTATTCTTGCCATCAAGTTAGACTGAAAATGTAAAGTTCTTCAAGTCAAAGGGCAAAAACTGCAAGTCAAACAATATCTAAAGGACTAGTTTGTAACTTATTTATATATATAAACACCACACAAACTCACATGAAACAACAAAACCTTAGACCATATCTTACGATGGTGCTAGAGAGCGGAAACAACAAGGCCGTCGCCGGCAATCCAGATGGCGGATCTCCGCCACCACCGCCACCATCGCCGCCAGCGGGTTTCAACCTCCACCACCGCTGCCACCACTTGTTGAAGCAACCTCCAAAGATGTTGATAATCTTTGCGGTGGTGGCGGTTTCATGTTTAGGTCTTTATCATTCTTCCATCACCTTTCCATTTTCCGGCGACTACAGCTCTTTAGCCGCGGGTAGACTCGAAGCTGCTTCGGTAAGCATATAATTCGTTTACCTGTTCTTGTTATTTTTGTCGTTGTTTATATATGATTTTTTGTTCCTATAATGTTTTTTAGTTCGTTTTGGATGATCTTAAAATTAAAGATAAGAAGTAAATAATTTTATGTTTTGTTTTAATTTGATTGATTAAATTTGTTTTATGGAACTTAGTTAATGATGTAATTAAAGTGGAATTCTATAGGCAAGTGTAAAATTGTAGCTTAATTGGTCGGAAAATATACATGAATACATACGCATTTAAGTTGTCCTGATTGTAAGATGTCTCTTCGTTCTACGCAGGAGTCGTGGTTTAAACCCAGTAAGATGTAGGTATAAGTGTTTGATATGAGTAGATTATGAGTTGTTTTAATACAACGTAAGTATTTTAGTTAGAAAATGAGATTAATAGTTGAGGATAATGTACACATATTTTATTTAATTTACAACTCAAAATGAATGTATAATGCATCTTAGATTGGTGAAGACTAGTTTAGTTAATAGTTGTTGGGAAGATCTTAGCTTAGTTTTGATATCAATTTTTTTTTTTTTTTTTTGAACGACAAATCTATCATATATCTACTACTAAATTACTCTATATTACATCATTTCTGGGTTTGAACCCATTCTCTCTAAATGGCAAAACCTCTACCAAATGGGCTAGACCCACATTAGTTGATATCAATTCTATTTATTAGCTGAAAGTCCAATAATATAATGATGGTAATTTAAATTATATATTTTCCATTGGTCAAAAAATATAAATAATAATATAACAAATTAAATATTACATATCGTTTTATATATAGGAAAAGAAATTCAAACAATTATGGTAATATTTAAAAATATTTATCGCAATAGACCGTGTAATTATCTATAGACGTCATTATTGAACTTCTTCAATAAAGAAAACGATGGTAGTATTCTTTAATTCTAATTACAAATTTAATTAGAAGGGGCTATTTGATGGGTACATTTAATGTATTTTATTTCTTCTTGTAAAATACAAATAATATTTTTAACTTTTTTCTTAATCATTAATCTAACTATCAAAGCATGTTTAACAAGTTACATTTTTTATAAGATTAAAGAAGTCAAATGAAAATTAAATACAGCATTATTGTTGAGTTTTTAAAGTTTAATTTGAAATAGTTAAAGTCAAATGATTAAACCGTATTTTATCTATAATTTAATAGGTTTTGTAAGCCAATAAATGTTTAAATCAAATTTGAGATTTATTATTGTAATTTATAAAATTTTATAGTCATCTAAAACATGTGAATGTTTAGCAAACGTCATATTTTTTTTATTTTTGACACAATATACAGAGAATGATAAAAGCCTAAATGTTACTAGAAGTGACAAAAAGCTAGACTTTGAATGTATGTGAGTTTTCTTTATCATCATATTATTTATTATTTATTATTTATTACTCCCTCTTACCGTTACTTTTCGCTATTCAATTTAAAAGAATTAATTGATTTTTTTTCCTTAGTTTGAAAAAGAAAAACTAGAGTATATTAATTATACAATCTAAAAAAAATAAATTAGTATAACTACTATTAAAACATTAATTTTTATTATTTATTACTCCCTCTTAAAGCTAGTTGTTATTTTATAAACATTTTATTCATTTGAACAAATATTTTGAGATGGATCGAGGTAGACTGTTCGTTGACTTAACTCCCATGTTTGAGTTGCCAACGGTCAAGAATTATCCGTGATGTTTTGTGTGAATTATAATGATAAATAAATTAATTACGTTCGGATCGGACTGGCTGGCACGATCAGATTAATCCAAACTCAGTAAATGTTTATAGGCACTCTCAACTTTGAGATTATTTTCCTCCAATGATCCTTTATTAACTAAGTGTTAACATCGTCAGTTTTGTGATAACGTGAACTACTTATATGGCCAAAACACTACTCAAAAAATTAAAACCAACCATCAGTTCTATCAATCTAAAACTTTTGCACATTGAAACCCGTCAATTTCTACCTCCTAAGCTGAACCACTTGACTCGTTAGAGGTAGATTTCAGGTGACGATGGAGGGTTGACAAAAAAAAAAAAAAAAACAGACCTGATAGAGATTGGGTGGCGGCGGAGTTGAAAAATAGCTTAAATTTGGCCCCATTTCATTAAAAAAACTAACTTAGGTTAACTCTAAATTAGTAAGGGATCGTTAGAGGAAAATAAACTCAAAATTAGTAGCGTCTGTAAACATTTTCTGAGTTAGGATTAATCTCGAACAATAAATAAAAGTTATTATTAATAAAATTTAATAACCATTTTCACGTATCCGTAGGCAAAATCAATTTTACAGTATTATTTTTCCTAAAAACAGATCGCTGTATAGACTCTTACTAATTAATTAAATAAAAAGGAAAATCAATTAATATTCATTCATTTATATCTCTTATATTAAGAAATAAACATTTAACAAAAAGTACTAAATATCTTCTAATATATATTTTTTAACATCAAAGAGTTAAATATATATATAGTCCAAAGTATTGTTTTCTTTTTAAGAAGCTAAATGATTTAGAAAAAAAAAGTGTCTTTTGATTTTAAAATCAAATCAGTATTGGCTTATTATAAATGTTTGTTTTTTCCTAGAATCTTATTAAGAAGAAAATAACATATTTTCTTAAGAAACAACAAAAATTCTATGCAATTATATTCTTAAAACTTAGAGTAAACTGCTATTTTCGTCCCTGACGTTTTGTTAAATTTGCCATTTCAATCCAAATATTTTTTTTTTGTCATTTCAGTCACTCCACTAACACCGTTAAATCTTCGTTAAAATTTCGTTAAATATGAGAGTATTTTAATTTTTTTGAACACCCAAATTATAAAATTAAAACAAATTAATCAATTAATATTCAATTAAAACTAAAAAACACATGAAACGTACTGAAACCAGACGCTTTAATTTAAAAGCTTCGATTAACTCTAACCCATGTTGTTTGTTGACATGCTTTCTTTGATTGAGGTTTTTGAACGTGACAACAGTAGACTTCAATAAAATAAAACGTGATAACAGTAGACCTCAATCGAACAACAGTGCATGTTCAAACAAAACATGAAGATTAATTAAAATCCCACAGTAGACCTTAATCGAATGACATGTGTTAGAATTAATCGAAGCGACCAGTCTCACGATTCGCTTCATGTGTTTTTTAGTTTTAATTGAATATTAATTGATTAATTTATTTTAATTGGATAATTAGGGTGTTGAAAAGACTAAAATACCCTTATATTTAACGGGGTTTTAACGGAGTTTTAACAGAGTTTTAACGGTGTTAGTGGAGTGTATGAAAATGACAATATTCAGTAAACTACAGTGACTGAAATGACAAAAAAAAAAGTTTTTTGATTGAAATGGCAAATTCAACAAAACGTTAGGTATGAAAATGCATTTTACTCTAAAACTTATTATAATAGACACCTTAATTATATTTTAAGTAATTCACAATATAACTTTTTGGTATAAATATGTTATTATTATAAAAGTAATATTATATAACTTTTAATTAAAATACACTCTTGTATTACATTAGAACTAATTAACTAAAATATAAAATAATATACGTTGATACCTTAACTTACATTTAATTAAAACAAAATAAGATACCTAGAACCCCATGTTACAAATTGCGCGATTAACAGCTTGTAGGACTAATATTTATATATTTTAAAACATGTATTTTTTTTAGCTAGTCATCTAATTGAGAGTGTCTAAAAAATTGTACTACAACCATTCACACAAGTTGGCAAAAGCAAATAAAAAATAAAATTATCTGAAGCATTAAGATTAGATTCGATTTCATTCACTTAGTGATTCGTTATTATATTAATTTGTTAGTTTTTTTTATTTTTTATTTTTGTGATTATTATATATTTTCATATGTACATAAAAGTAGGTTATCTTTGTATAACTATTACATTTACCACCGGATGTTAAAATAGCTTAAAGAGACCTAAGTTCAAACCCTGCATAAAAAACTATTTATACTTTTATCATATTTATAAAAAGAATACAACTATTGAAAATGAACTTTGTTGCTTTGTTACGAGGGTAAAATGGTGAAAACCTAATGTAGAATTATGCAAATTTGCTCAGGGAGTAATATGAAAAATTTGTAATAAGATTTTTGTAATATTATTATGTAACGTGGGCCATATGTTTTGGATACTCAGTTAAGTGTATAAATAATGTATTATATATTATTCACTTTAAACTTTAAAGGCTTTATATATGATGATTGTGTTTATTTTTCTTACTCATTTACATATATTTAAGTTCTTTTTTTTTTTTTCATACGTAAGGTAAACAAGTTTGAATATTAGAAAAGTTTATCACACTTCGTCGTCGTTTAAATTTTTGACATTTAATTTGCCCCCTCAACTTATATGCATTGCAAATTCACTACTACAATCGAAACCTCCCCATCTAAACCTCAACTAATATGCATTGCAAATTCACATATTGCGCCACCGCACGTGCTTAATTATCTTTATGTACGTTTTGAAATTGTGTACGTTTCAACGTAAATTCTGTTTGGAGTCATGTTAAATATAATATGTTTGCGATCATTGGCATAAGTTCTAATTACTCTACATTTCGATATAAATTTAATTTGAAAAAGAGTTTGTTTGATTGTAGTCTATACTTTATCCCGACGCATACGTCGTCACTGCAACGCGTGACGCATAAAATGCCTAGTTGATATGAAAAGAGTAAATAAATAACCAAATAAGTGCCCAAAAAAACTCTTATATTTACTTTGGTTAACACATACATTGTCAACTTGTTTGTAATTTATTTACTTTTCAAATTATTTAATTAATACAATAAATATTTATTCCTTTTCCATTACCTGTCCTCGTTTTCAATATTTTAGATCCAACTTGCAATTAGTTCTTTATTGAAAACATGTGCTAAGTCATGCCTTCAAATATTCAATAACATTGAATATGTGCGTGTGTTAAAGAACAATTAATTATTTTAAAACTTGATGCATGTTTTTGCATGACAACATTGTGTGGGTGGGATAAATCTTTTTTTTAGCAACAATAGTTTATTTTAGAAGTTTTTATACTACTTGTAAACAAATTCAATTCTAAATAGTCTTTAAAGAGTTTTTGATTCTTAGCATTAAACTAATAACACAACTAACGGGTGAGAAAACAAATAATTAATACTACAATGTATTTTATGACTTTGATAATATATGTATATCCATTTTTCTGAACCTAATTTTTGTTTCATTTTCGCCTTTAGGATATCAATCTTCAAGAGTTGAAAACCATACTAAAAAAGGCTGCCATGACTAAGAAAACAGTTATAATTACAACTCTGAATGATGCATGGGCGGAACCAAACTCCATGTTCGATCTTCTTTTAGAGAGCTTTCGAAATGGGAATCAAACCGAAAGGTTTTTAAAACACTTGGTCGTTGTAACTTTAGACCAAAAGGCGTATGCTCGTTGCTTGAAGTTGCATCCTCATTGCTATAATCTTAGCACTCGGGGAACGGATTTTTCTGAAGAGGCGTATTTTATGGCACCTGATTATTTGAAGATGATGTGGAGACGAATTGATTTTCTAAGAAGTGTTCTTGACTTAGGGTATAACTTCGTGTTCACGGTACTAGTTACTTTCCCTTTTATCTTTTATATGATTCAAGTAGTTATTATTAAGGTCAATATAACTATGTTTTCTAAATGAAAACACTATTTAAAAAAAGAAATTTGTCAACTAAAAATAGAAATCCATTCAACAAGTTAGTACATACACGACAATCCATGTAGTGGTTTATGTACATGTCATATAAAAGTGTATTCTTAGGTTCACATTGACATGCACATACTTGTTGAAAAGTTTTTTAAAACCTATAATATTAGTTGCTTCTATTAAAATTCACTTGTTGCCATTATTCATATTATTATATATTCTTATCTAATAATTTTTAGCATTTTAAATTTAGTTTGACCACCTCGACTACATGCGACAACACTCTTATGCACATCCTTTATCTAATACCATCAACGATCCTTATGTTTTCCTCCTAGATTCATTGATTAATTAATTAAGAGTGTTATTGTGTGTTTAGAGTCCATGAATATAACAACTTTAGAATTAGAATCATTAATAGTAGTTGTAGACGCTAAGGAGAGGATAGAGACAGATAATTAGATAAAGTGGCATAGGGAGAAGAGGGGCAAATATTGATGTGGGGCCAATGAGAGAGATGGAGGGTGGCCAATGAGATAGATGGAGGATGGCATTTCATTATTACTATATTTTGTTTAAATTTATTTTATACTAGCTATAGTAAACCCGTGTATTACACGAGTTTAATAAATAAAACACTAAATATAATAAAAATTTAATAGTTATAAAATGATATATTAAGATAAGATATGATTAAAATTATGTATAAGTAAGGACTATAAATAATAAAATAATAATATATATTTTTTAATCTTTTGTTTTTAAACTTTTTTTTTATTTTAAAAAAAATTAAAAACTTTGTTTCAAAACAAACATTTTAAAAAATATAATTTTTTAAAACTTTTTTTATTATAACTCCTAATTTTAATTAATTTTTATTTAAAAAATTTTACCTAAAACATCAATGTTAGAATATTTAAAAATTTTTAAAAAGTTTGATGTTTTAAAAGTTTCTTAATTTATAATTATTTATTTATTTAAAAACAATATTAATAAAAAGATATATTTCTTAATTTATTGTTTGTAATTAATGTGATATTAATAGGAGAGAGAAGCGGGAAAATTTTGGTGGGGTGAAATGTGGTGGTGTCATGTGTCCATCATAGTTACTCTTTTATTGGAGTAGGTAGATTTATATATTTATACCATATTTATTAGAGCTAAGTACACGAATGGTCCTGGGTTTCGTAAGTATTTCACCTTTAGTCCCTATTCTTTTGAAACTACAATTGTGGACCTGATCTTTTCTTGTTTTGCACATTGTCATTCCCGATGTTGGATGGACGTTATATCTTGATGTTAAGTCAGTTTATGTGCCCCACACGTGAGGGTAATTTTGTCATTTCGAGTCAGGGTATTATAAATGCACCATCTCTTCCATCTCTTCTTCTTAACGTTATTCTTCATGTACAAAGGTCGACAACGGTGGTTTGTTCATGTGGCCAACTTGCGATCATTCTTCCGATTATGTGATAATAGGGCATGTGACAAAATTAACTCTAACATGGAGACTAGTAGCGTGCAGGAAAATATATAAAATCAAGATATAAAGCGTAGGGCACGTGAATTGCCTTAACATCAGGATATGATGTCCATCCAACATGGGACTGACAATATGCAAAAAAAGCATATATCAGATCCACACCTATAGTTAAAAAAAAGTAGGAACCAAAGGTGAAATACATGCAAACCCCAGGAACTATTCGCATAATTAAATTTGTTATATAGAATGTATTAGTTAGGGATTATTGTTATTATCCATATCAGAATTCAGAGATATAGTTTGATTAGGTTTTCTTTTAGTTTAACTTTGTATTATAGCCAAGTTGCTACTAAACTTTAGGTGCTACCGCAAGTCACGTCTCATCAACACTAGTGAGACACCACATGCACTTCTAAACCGTAGTCATTATATAGTCTAAAATGATAACAACCACTCCCAGCAACTACTAGAAACCAAGCCGCCACATAGGTCGCTCACAATAGTTGCTAAAAACCCTAGCAAGTATCACAACCTTCTCTTCTAAATCCTAGTCATTGGACAAAATCTAATGTCATCCATTTTGTTTTCGCAACCACAAGAAACAAGAAGTTTTCTTACCCTAGGCCCTCATAATAGAAACCCTAACCTCATATTCCACTTTCAAACCCTTGTATAAACAATATGCTCTTTTAAGCCCTAACCTAAGATGCCAATTTCAATTCCAAACTCTCGTATAATTATATTATGAATACAATAAAAGTAATATAAAGGAAACTTAATAAAAGCATATATCCTAATAAGGGTGTGCATGGTCGGTTTGGTTCGGCTTTAGCCAAAAACCGATATTTAGGTTTCTAGGTTTTTTAAAACCGTTTGGTTTAAGTTTTTGGTTTTCAATTTTCACTTCGGTTTTGATTTTTTTCGGTTTTACCATTTGGGCTTCAAGTTTCTAAAGAAAAATTTGGTCCAAACTAATGAATTTAAACAAAAAAATTTGAGGTTACATCATTTTATTCATATTTAAATATAATCCACATATTTAAAATAAATTGCAATTTATAAAAATACAATAATAAAATGTTTTAATCTACTAATTCAAACAAAGTTTAAAGATTATTTTTGAAACCTAAATATTTAATTTTTTTTAGATAATATAAGTTAAATAAGTAACTAATAGGCTAATCATTTTTATAAATGTATGAATACACCTCTAAATTTATAAGTTCGGTATGTATGGTTTCGGCTCGGTTTTTGTTGCAAGCAAAACCTAAATCAAACCGAAAAAATCAATTTTTAAAAAACTATCAAACAAAACCATCAGTTTCTTATTGGTTTCAGCTTTTTCGGGTCTGTTTCGTCGGTTATGGTTCGGTTATTATGGTTTTTTGCACACCCCTATATCCTAATTATGATCAAGATAATTATAATAACCGTAACTAATATATACTAATATGATAGTTATAATTTAAATATTTTAAGTTGCCTTTCCAAGATGCCAAGAGTTTGCTCATTTCAAATCCAAACGTTACATGAATGTTTTATAATTTCAGACACAAGTTTGACTTTTTTAGGTTTGACCTTCTCTTTTTTAGGTTTGACCTTCTCTTTTTATATCCATGCAGGATGCTGACATAATGTGGTTTAGAGACCCATTTCTAAAGTTTCATAAGGATGCTGATTTCCAAATTGCTTGTGATTATTTCAATGGAAGCCCATCAGACTTGAAAAACCTACCAAATGGAGGTTTTAACTACGTAAAGTCAAACAAAAAAACAATTCAATTTTACAAATTTTGGTATAACTCAAGGCTAACTTACCCAGGCCTACATGATCAAGATGTGTTCAATAAGATCAAGTTTGATCCTTTCATAAAAAATGTCGGGTTACGAATTCGATTCCTGGATACCGCTTACTTTGGTGGGTTTTGTCAACCAAGCAAAGATCTAAACAAGGTGTGCACAATGCATGCTAATTGTTGTGTTGGTTTGGAGAACAAGGTTCATGATCTTGGGGTCATGCTCGGTGACTGGCGAAAATATAAGGAATCAGTCGCGAATCAAACTTCGACTCATGGGTCCGTGGGTTCATGGACAGTTCCTCAACTTTGCAGGTATTTTTTCCATCTTTTGAAGTTTTTTTTTTTTTGTCCAAAATATAACACACATTAGAGCAAGTTAATTGATTTTTTAACTTTTTGGTAGATATACACGCAATATAAATGTACATAAATGTAAACTTTTTCGTTTTGCACGTAACATACATATTGTTTTGTCGTGACGTCGTCATATGGTAAAATGTTTGATATGTCACCAGTGGTTCTTTCAATCGGCCTCGTCCTGCAAAGAAGAAAGACGGTCAAGGAAGAAAAAGTTGATCGTCGCGTAAAATTCTCAACGTTAACCCACATAACCTGTTTTCTTGACAATCTTAAAGCAAACACATGCAAAACGTTCAGAGTTTGATTTATATCTCAGAAACTGTACAGAAGATTGTACATTCAAGATCTTGTTGTAGATTCTCTAATGTTTTGTTCTTCATTTTCGGTAATTTTCTTTCAACTGTATTGGCCAAAACATAGTGGCTTTGATGATTTAGTCGGTATGATAAATGTCGGTTTTGTATTGCTACATTCGTATTGTCGGTGCTTATACTACAATGAAACATGTCAAATGAGTCAAACGGTTCACAACTGGCACAAGAAGTATTCGCATGCGCGATGTTTACAGCCACCTAAAATGATTTGAAAGTGATGATTAAGACTTCAGTTATAGAGATGCATGTAGAGCTAGAATAACTTAGTTTGAAGGGCTTCCGATGTCCGGGAGATGAAATGCTGCAATTTTTGTATAAACCCGTGATTAGGGTTTTGCATGGTGGCTATTAACCACTGATAATCTAAAGATGCAGAATCTGATAAAGGCTCCAAAAACTCGCATCTTGTTAAAATATCAGGTGGGGGTACTCCCGCAATGAGATTTGTATCAAATTTCGGTTTATTTTTGGTCAAAGTATTTGACGTTGGGACAAGGGTGCGGTCAATGGCTGATGGTGATGCCCCTGCAACTATCTCCTCTTCAAAAGGTAATGATCTTTGAGGTTGCAAGCAGAAATCTAACCATTGATGTACGAGGGGAGACGGCCCTCTAACTCGCCCTCCAAGTTCGTCTTTAGCAATGCCTGAAGCAGCTGGTATCGCCTGCATGAAAATGATAAAATAAAAAATAAAAAAAAAGTGTGAGAATATTCTTATTTTTTTTTTTTTGACCAAGAGGACCTGTTGTGCGTAAACTCGTAGGACTTGTCAATCCGGTTAACCAACTTGATCAGGTGCATCACAACTTACGCTGGATAGTGAACCTCAAGAGTTACGGCGGGAAAGTATTACGATTGTGTTAGGTTTTCTGCCAGTTACTTCTGTTTCTTTTAACTAAAACTGATTCATTCCATGTATGGTAGTTTATAGTTTACTGATGACAGAGATAACGGGTCAAATAATTTTTTTTTAGCTAAAATAGGAACAGGTTCAACAGGTCAAGTTAAATATTTGGAATTCTGTTGTTATAAAACTGCGTTCCTAATTATAGTTAATGCACTAATTAGATATGCAAAGTTAAAAAACTAAATAGGGGTAAAAGTGATATACAAGGAGTAAACCTGAAGTTTCTGTAAAAAGAGAATAGGGCATACCCATAAATCGGCCCATAAACTAGCTCCTGATTTTGGAACAATCACAGCAACATTTGACATGCGTTTGGCAGCAGGAACAATATCACTACTCCACCCAACAGCCACCCAAACATCACCAACGTTAAACGCTTTAAGATAATTTGCGCTATCAAATAGGCGAACCTACAGGAACATCATTGCAGTGAAGATAGTTATATCATTCTTACCCGCATAGAAAAAATATCTTAACACTGTCGAAATATAAACATTTAAACAGCCACCACCGGGTATTAATAATATGTTGTTAGAATCTATAATGCATACATAATAACATTTCATTATTTGGATTCATCATGATACCTGTTTTTTAAGTGAATCAAGTTCATGCTTCATGGCACTTCTACCACCAGTAACTTCAGAATCAATGTCACTTGTATTATATGATGCCCCCAAGTGTTTCAGAACTGCACCAATTACCTCTCTTGGAGAATCAACCATAGCAATCTTTCCAGCAAGATCAGGCCGCCACAGATCTGACCAGTCCTGCAAAGATGATTTCATTCTTAGTGGCAAAATAAGTGCGTCAGACTGGTTGGGTAACTGGTCAATATAGGTTCGGGTCAAAAAGAGTTATGCTTGAGTATATGAGCCTGGCTGGGTTGGGTTGGGTTGGCCCGACAGCAATCATTCTCCTTTTCTTTTAATTTACAAATAACTAATGTGTAATATACTATCAAAACGTAATATAATGTTTCTATCATAAACAAATTAGATGATTGTAAGCATTTATATACACTTCAGCGACTTTTGACTAGTTTGACCTTTTAGAAGTGTTTCCTTTATGGCTAACTGTCTTTTACTGTTAGCCTGTTACTGATATTGAAGAGTTAATATGGGGTTATTGACAGGTCTATAAATTTTGCAGAAGTTACCTCTATAGGGGCCAGATTATGTTGCCGAAATTTGTTTTTTTTGTAAGCGATTACCATGCTTCCCCATCGATATGGAATGGCATATACCTTACCTTGGGCATCTGATTTTCCTTCACTATTCCTGCGCAAATACACCTGAGATTATTTAAAGACAACCCTTAAATTAACAAATTAATTGCAATGAACAAGTGTAACCTAAAAGGAAAAGTATATCTAGAGGTTAAAGAACAAGTGCTATTAGACTAGGTTATTATTAGTGAATAGTTTAGGGTTAATTATGTAATATTGTCCTCTATATAAAGGACCCTCTATTGTAACCCTAAACACACAATTACTCAATACAATTACAATTACAAGGTTTAACTTGGTATCAGAGCCAGGAGGGCTCGACCATTGCCGAAACCCTAATCAGGGCGGCCGGCCGCCGCCGCCGCCCTGTCCAACCATCCATCATTGCTCCTACTCTTTTCACATTTTTCTTTTTCCTTTCTTGTTAACCAATAAGGTTTAGATCCAACCTCTAACCCTTAATCTTCACAACATCACAACAACCCTATCACACCACCATAGCAGCACAAACCGTTGCTTCTTTTACAATAACCACCATTACCACCATCACCTTCAACAGGCGAATACAAACCGCCGTTGTCTCTTTCCTTTCAAGCAACCACAACCGCCGCTAAACCCTAACCGCCGCCGCTGCCAAACCCTAACCCTAGCCGTCGCTAAACCATAACCCTAGCCGTCGCCAAACCCTAACCCTGTTGGATAATTCCGGATTGTTCCTTTGAATTAGTAGCAGCTAGCTACAGCTGTATTTTGACAGCAAGCTACAGCTGCTGATTTGGGTCTAATTTTCGATTGATTTGAGTGTTTATTACTTTCCATAAGATAGGAGTTTATTTTGGTCTGCAGTTTATTTCCATGTCTTGGTTTTATTATAAACAGGGATAGGTACTATGGAGTTTTTGTATCGGTTTTCCCTTCTTGTCTTCTCCAATAAAGTATAATCTGTGCTGACTATTTCAGCATATTTCTTAACCATTTTCTGCTAAACTCTTGTGCCAATTGTATCCAACAATTGGTATCAGAGCCTTCTACAATCCTAGAGAACCTGTTTCTGCCACCGAAGAAGAAGTGCTGCTCAAATGGCTGATATTCCACAGAACAATCAGCTTGTTCAGGTCAGGGAAGGAGGAGGTTCAACCTCCTATCAGTGTCCGATGCTAAGCGCAACAAATTACACATCATGGGCTATTAAAATGGAGTCGTTTATGGATGCCCAAGGCCTTTGGGATGCCATAGAACCTCCGACTGGTGTTGATATCGATGTCAAACTCGGGAAGAAGGCGAGGGCCTTCATATTCCAGGCGTTGCCCGAAGAAATTCTGTTGCAGGTCGCTGGTCATACTGGAGCAAAAGATGTATGGGAAGCCCTTAAAACTCGGTACCTCGGAGCAGATAGGGTACAACAGGCACGTATTCAAAACTTGAACCGTGAGTTCGAGTTACTAAACATGAAGGAAGCAGATAGCATTGATGATTTCGCAAGCAAGATTGGCAAAATGGTATCCAAGTTTCGGACACTTGGAACCACGATGGATGAGAAGACCAAAGTCAAGAAACTCCTAACTGCTGCGCCAACCAGATTCCTCCCGGTTGTTGCGGCAATAGAACAGTTTTTTGACTTGGAAACAATGGTATTCGAGGACCTTGTTGGGCGCCTCAAAGCCTATGAAGAAAGGATAAAACCTACCAAACTTGACTCATCAGGTAAGCTGTTGTTGTCCAAGGATGAATGGCGGCGAGCAGAAGGCCAAACCATCAGCAGGGGGCGGGGTTCCAGTTCATCCGACCATCGTGGCCGAGGCCGTGGTCGAGGAAGATACAACAACCGAGGAAGGGGTGGTAGACACCCTTCAAACAGCCGTGAATCTGAACAACAGAACAACAGTAAACGAGATAGAAGAAATTCACGGTGCTATAACTGTGACAAAATGGGTCATTTCTTAGCAGAATGTCATGCACCCAAACGAGCAGATGGAGAAGCAAATCTGACTCAGGAAGATGAACCAGCCTTACTTATGGCCTCCTGTCCACAGGAAGTCGTAATGCTAAATGAAGAGAAGGTTTTTCCAAGCCTTTATGCCAAAGATGATTTTGATAATGGCACTTGGTACTTGGATAACGGGGCCTCAAACCATATGACCGGGAGGGAAAGAGTTCTTTAGTGAACTAAACGAGAAGACTATCGGTCATGTTCGATTTGGAGATGGGTCCGGGGTCGAGATCAAAGGTAAAGGCTCAATCTTGTTGCAATGCAAAACAGGAGATCAAAGGTTAGTGAGTAATGTTTACTATATTCCTAATCTTTGTAATAATATTTTGAGTCTTGGACAATTCACTGAAGTGGGCTGTAAGGTGGTTATGGAAGATGGTAGTTTGTGGTTATATGAGAACAATCGAACCTTGCTAATGAAGGTCCGAAGATCCCCAAACAGGTTGTATAAAATTCAACTAAATATTGTTCCTCCTATATGTTTACATGCCAAGATGGACGAGACTGCATGGTTATGGCATGCACGCCTCGGTCATCTTAACTTTGGAGCTTTGAAAAGATTGACAGGTGAAATATGGTGCGGGGAATGCCCATGATCTGCCATTATTCTCAAATCTGTCAAGCTTGTTTGGCGGGAAAGCAACATAGGCTGCCTTTTCAAAGTAATTCATCATTTCAGGCCACAGTTCCACTTCAACTCATCCATGCTGATTTATGTGGACCCATTACACCATGTACACCTTCCGGGAATAGGTATTTCCTATTACTCGTTGATGACTACAGCCGCTATATGTGGGTGTACATGCTCAAGGCCAAAAATCAAGCCTGTGATGTTTTTGTCTCTTTCAAGACATTGGTGGAGAAACAACGCGGGTATAAAATTATGGCCTTGAGAACGGACAGAGGTGGGGAATTTGTCTCCACATATTTGAATCAACTTTGCAATGAAGAAGGAATTGAAAGGTACTTGACGGCCCCATACACCCCTCAACAAAATGGGGTTGTAGAAAGAAGAAATCAGTCCATTCTTGGGACTACTAGGTCTATGCTAAAGGCCATGAACCTACCTCAATTTATGTGGCAGAAGCTGTTCGTCATGCAGTGTATCTCCTAAACCGCTCACCGACAAAAGCTTTGAAGGATAGAACCCCTTATGAAGCCTTGAAGAAAAAACCAAATCTGGAACATTTGAGAGTATTTGGTTGTATAGCCCATGTAAAGGTACCATCAACAAAGCTTAAAAAGCTTGATGATAGGAGTGAGCAAATGGTGTACCTTGGAAGTGAACCGGGGAGTAAAGCCTATCGGCTGTACAACCCAAGAAGTGGAAGAATATGTGTTAGCCGGGATGTTCGTTTTGAAGAAGGAAGGTCATGGATTTGGTCAACAGAAATAGAAAAAGATGTGAATAACTTTGAATTCACAATACAAGACCATGGTGTATCACCAGGAAGCAGAAGTCCCCTCAGCGCTGAACCAGTTGGCACCTCGCCCAATCAAAGCGAGGACCAACATGGTCCATTCAGCTCAGCACAAAGTGGACCCGATCCAGATAACCCAGAAAATGTTCTAGGCAGCCCACTTGTTTCAGTTGCTGATCAACTTATTGATTCCAGTAGTCTTCAAAGTACACCTGGGCAGAACTCCAACAGCCTAGGAAATACTGAAACAGTCCAGCGAAACACCTATGATGACACACCAGTCCGAGGTTTTCATCCAGTTAATGATGTGTATGACAGAACCGAATCAATTCAGCAGGTAGAATTTGAACGTCTACTGCTATTAAAGGATGAAGAACCATCGGATTACAAAGGCGCAAAAGGTAATAAAGATTGGGAAAAGGCAATGGCGGATGAGCTTGAATCTATTGAACGAAACAACACCTGGAAGCTCGTGGAACTTCCTAAGAGATGTCAAACCGATCGGGCTGAAGTGGCTGTTCAAGAAAAAGAAAGATGCTAAAGGTGATGTAGTCCGTTACAAGGCAAGATTGGTGGCAAAGGGGTACGTCCAAAAACACGGCATCGACTATGATGAAGTGTTTGCCCCTGTTACACGATTGGAAACAGTCCGTCTGATTCTTGCCTTGGCTGCTAAAAACAATTGGGAGGTGCACCACCTTGATGTCAAGACAGCATTCTTATATGGAGACCTGAAAGAAGATGTGTTCGTGTCTCAACCCGAGGGTTTTGAGAAGCCAGGGAAAGAACATCTGGTCTACAAGCTAACAAAGGCTCTGTACGGCCTAAAACAGGCGCCTAGGTGCTGGAATGCAAAGCTTGATGCAACATTACAGCAGCTGGGTTTTATAAAATGTCCACGAGAACATGCGGCGTACAAAAGAGATGGCAAGAAAGGCACCTTGATCATGGGTGTCTATGTAGATGACTTGATAGTCACTGGTCCTTGCACCAAAGACATAGCAGTATTTAAAATGCAAATGAAGGGAAACTTTGAAATGAGCGACTTAGGGCTGTTGAAGTACTACTTGGGCATTGAAGTTGAGCAAAGAGAGGATGGTATATCCTTGAAGCAATCTGGTTATGCAATCAAAATCTTGAAGCAGGCAAACATGTGGGAATGTAACCCAACCAAGTTTCCTATGGACCCGGGGTTACGATTGAAGAAGGAAGATGATGGCAAGTTAGTTGATGCTACCACGTACCGAAGAATGATTGGGTGTCTTCGGTACTTAACTCACACAAGACCAGATATATGCTACGCAATTGGAGTAGCCAGCCGGTTTATGGAATCACCAAAAGCTACACACATGCAAGCAATTAAACAGGTGTTGAGGTATGTGAAAGGGACAATGAACTATGGCATATTTTATCGTCGTACTGGAGATGCAGAGCTGATTGGTTACAGTGACAGCTCACACTCAACTGATTTGGTCGACGGAAGGAGCACAAAAGGTATGGTGTTTTATTATGGGGGTGGACCAATAACGTGGTGCAGCCAGAAGCAAAGTACTGTTGCTTTATCCTCATGTGAGGCTGAATTTATGGCTGCGACTGCTACAGCATGTCAAGCAGTCTGGCTAAAGGGTTTACTTGAAGAAATAATAGGGAAAAATGCGGAGGCCATAAAGATATATGTGGACAACCAGTCTGCTATCTTATTGATTAAAAACCTTGTTTTTCATGGGCGTAGCAAACATATCAATACGCGTTATCACTTTATCCGTGAGTGTGTTGAAAACGGTTTAGTGACTATTGAGTATGTAGCCGGGAAAGAGCAAAAAGCTGATATTCTGACAAAAGCTTTGCCCAGAGTCAGATTTATTGACATGAGAGAAGTGTTAGGAGTTGAAGACCTATCGGAAATGAAGACCGGAATTAAGGGGGTGAATGTTGGATAATTCCGGATTGTTCCTTTGAATTAGTAGCAGCTAGCTACAGCTGTATTTTGACAGCAAGCTACAGCTGCTGATTTGGGTCTAATTTTCGATTGATTTGAGTGTTTATTACTTTCCATAAGATAGGAGTTTATTTTGGTCTGCAGTTTATTTCCATGTCTTGGTTTTATTATAAATAGGGATAGGTACTATGGAGTTTTTGTATCGGTTTTCCCTTCTTGTCTTCTCCAATAAAGTATAATATGTGCTGACTATTTCAGCATATTTCTTAACCATTTTCTGCTAAACTCTTGTGCCAATTGTATCCAACAAACCCTAGCCGTCGCCAAACCCTAACCCTATCCGCCGCCAAACCCTAACCCTAGCCGCCGCCAAACCCTAATTTTAGCCGCCGCAAACCACATACAATCGCCGCTCCTTCTCTTCCATATCAACCCGTCATCGCATACAACGCGATGCTTCACCGTTTCGCTGCCGCTATACAACAGCGGTTCCGCCATACAACGGCGGCGCACCTTTGTGCAAAATTTTTAGGTGTAGTTGTTAAGGAGATACAGGAAAAGAACAACAGGAGTTTTAGTTTCACATCGTATACAACACGATAACAGGAGAAACACAACCGGTGTCTCAAACCACATTCGATGTCTACGGCTAGCAAACATGCCTGTCTGATTAAATAGGGGAAACAACAACCCTTATTTATTTTTAATTGAGATGATGGGGTCGGATGAGAAGTGATGGAGTAATCAAGTGGCCTGGATCAGATATTGAACAAGACCAATAATCTACTTTACTTATTTTCTTATTGTTATAGTTTTTATGTTTTTAGATTTCAAGCTAAATCTCTCCCGAGCTTAGCTTGCGGGGAAATATTAGACTAGGTTATTATTAGTGAATAGTTTAGGGTTAATTATGTAATATTGTCCTCTATATAAAGGACCCTCTATTGTAACCCTAAACACACAATTACTCAATACAATTACAAGGTTTAACTCAGCTGCACATATATATTGCCTATGCACGAAATTAAACATGCAATAACTACTTGTATCATGTATATTAATAGTATATCTTTTAGCACCAATCAAAACCATGATACTATAAATCAAATGTATCATACCTTCCACTTGTCACTTAATGCATGGAACCAATCTTGATCATCAACCCCTTGTATGGGTTCTATTAATTTCTTGCTAATTGCGAAATTAATCCAAGTGTCACCAAGAGATACAATATCTGCAGCCCCAGCAGATTTAGATGTAACAATTCCTTTACCAATTGTTGTAGAGAGTTCCTTAAAGATATCCTCAATTGTTCCACGAAACTCTAGACGAAATTTCACTCTCCTCCCTTGAGATTGTATAAAACTCTGTGTAACAATTAACTAATTAAAGAATGAAGATGATATTCTAAAGCCTATAACATGAACAAAATCGGAACTTCTCTCCTAATAGAGAGTAGAGAGAATTAGAAGGTTTTATGCATTTGCATGTTTCCTTTATAGTAAATTGTTTATCTTAACCTACTTACACTGTTTTGTCACATTTTTTAGCAGTATCTGTGAATATTCATACTTGAGACGTAAGCTAAACCGAACTCATTTTTGTTATTTAAGAACGAAAATACTGAATATAATAAGTAATCGCGCAAGAGACCTGAAAAAGAGGGATAAACAACAAAATTTAAACGATCAACCTTGATCCATAAAGGAGGGACTGAGTTGCGCAGAGCAACAATCCTCAATGGAACAGTAAGAGCATAAGTTTTTGATTTGTAACTCTCAAATGCAGCTTTTAACTCTTCATTATCATCCTCTCCAACATCTTCACTGTCTGTATTCACAAACAAAACAACACTCATATATATATAAAAACTCCTAGCCCAAAATTTATAGCATAACATATATTCATCCAGATTTTGCAGCTTAAACAGCAATAGTTTCCGTTCAAAACATACGATCTCTCACTCTCTCTTGTCAATGGCAATAAACAAACACACTCTTCTTCTCAATTGACTTCATTAACTAACGTAATGAGTAAACATCCATCTACTTCTCAGGAATTGATACCTAATTTTCGTAACTATGTCGAAATTACCGATCTTACACAGAATCAACTAGGCTAAATAGGTCAAATTAAAGCTAAGATCTCATTTCTCAAAGAGTAAAGTAAGAAAAACCTCGAATCTACTAATTGTCAACCATTGTATCAACCATTGTACCGTTATCGGAGATAGCTACAGCCGGCACATATATTCATCTAGCTTTTGAAGCTTAAAAAACAACAATTTCAATTCAAAACATATGATCTCTCACTCTCTCTTCTCAATTCCAACAAACAAACGCACTCTTCTTCTCAACTTACTTCATTAACTAATGTAAAGCGTAAAGCTCCGTTCTCTAATAACTAATAAGGAACTCATACCTAATTTTCACAACTACATCGGAATAAAACGATCCTACGCAGAATCAACTAGACAAAATAGGTCAATTTAAAGTTCTCAATGACTTCATTAACTAATGTAAAGCGTAAAGCCGTAAACCTCCATCTTCTGCTAAGGAATTCATACCTAATTTTCACAACTACACCGGAATAAACGATACGAAACAGGCCAATTCAAAGCTGAGTTCTCAATTCTCAAAGAGTAAAGTAACAAAAACCTCGAATCGACTGACTATCAACCAATGCACCGTCATCGGCGACATCTACAGCCGGCGGAACACGGCAGGAGGTAGCAGCGAAGCAGGTGGAGCTCCCAACTCCGCCCAAGCTGAGGAGGAGTAGAGCAGCGGAAGTGGCGAGCACGGGGATCAGATTATCGGAATTGGACGGCGGCGATGCGGAGGATGATGAACGGACGGTTAGGTTCCGGAGAGACGATGCGGCGGAGGTGGTTGCCGGAGGGAGGGTGGAGATACGACGGCCGACGGAGTGGTTGTGTGGAAGTATGAAGAGATTGGTGTGGTGGAGTGGTGTGTGAAATTTCGACATTGTTTAGTGGTTTTTTGTTTGGTCCTGTGGTTACAAAGGTGAGTGAGTGTGTGTGTTCGCGAGTTCAGGGTGAGTCGACTCACTTGCTCCTTTTTTACTAATAAAAAACAAGAAAGAGTTTTTTAATAGTTAAGCTTGGGTTTGCTCGTTAAGATTTGATAAAAATAACAAGTTTTATAAGTTGAAACAGATAATAAAATTTTAAAACAGAAGTTGTTGTTTTTATGAGATCATAAAATTGAACTTAACTTTATTTATAGATAATTAGTAAATTCAATCATATATAAAATAATTAATTTTTCATAAAAGTTAAATAAACATATATCAATTTTAATTAGCAAACGCCAACGCGCTACCAAAAGTATAAGAAGGGTTCATAGGTTTCGTTTGGCTACCTCAAATTTAACATTTTTTAATCTTTACTGCATAAAATTTTTATAAAAGGTTATAGAGCGAAAGTTAAAGAGAATTTGATTAATACCAGGTATCTAGTGGAAACACCACCTCCAATTCGAGTGACAAAAATAACCTTTGATCCGGGAACATCTAGCGCTACTCACTGGTAGAATTAGTGGGTATGTGAGTTGTATCATATCATGCACATATACACATAAAAAAATATAAGGAAAAAATAAGAAATGTATGTGATACTTATGGGTCATACATAAAAACAATATGACTCTCTCTCTTTAACATGTATATCACGTACTCACGTAGCTAATTGTATATCCGTTTGACTTTTAAAACTTACTCGTAATTTCACAGATAATTAAAGAGTATTCTAAAACCAACTTAAAATAATTTTTTTAGAGCATTCACATCAGGTTTCTATATTTATCCTTATAATAAACTAAAAAAACTATTTTTTTTCTTTTCAATTAAATAATATTTTTATACTTGTATCATTATTTTTTTCCCATCTGCTCACAATTACTTTCAAAAATATTAAAAAATTTATAAGAATTGAACAGTAATTTCTCAAATATACAAATTGAACACTAACTTTTTTTTTTTTTTCACTCACAACCATTTATAAGTATTTTTTAAAATATAAAAAACACATTCATATAAATATAAAAAATTTATTGTGAATGCTCTTATAACATTAACAATAAAGAATAAAAAATTGGAGACACAAGCAATCTCCTCCACTAAAATACGCATAACACAAGTTCCCACACTAGACCAACTGCTTACGTGCGCAGGGGGTGCGCACCTTGATATATATCCCCCTTACAATACCACAAAATATAAAATCAAAAGGAACCACAGTTAGCGTGTTATCGTCTCGGACGTCGTCATCGCCCTTACAAACTCCTCTCTCCGATCGATTCATCAAACCATTGCAAAATAATATTCCACTACATTTCTGGTTAGACTTTTTTGCGGGGCGATCAGGTACTGTTTGTTTGTTTTCCTGTTTTCGTAATGCTTAGATAGATTCTGAATGAAGTAATGTTCTCTTTAGTTTAAAGGGACCTGATGAGATAGAAAGGCTATTTTAGAAGGAGATGTTCTTTTCTGAGAAAACGCATGACACTTGACGGTATAAGCATCATATCATTGTTGACACTTGCATTAGTAGTAACATCATCGGTAGTAACTAAGTTGCTGTCAATTTTCAAAGAATTATTAGTAACCTTTGTTACTAATGATGCTCAAAGTTGCTACGGAACCAAGTTGCTACTAATGATCATTTATACTGTGCTTAGTACTACCGATGCATCAGTTACTGACGAATACTGTTGAAAGACCAAAGTTGCTACTAATCATAGTTTCTTCGAACGATGGTAGCGGCTTACTATGATGTAATGATGTGATGAGTATTAGGTTAGCTAATGGCTGTCTTAGTATGGGGCATACATGTGAGTTACTATTAGGTTTTATGAGTCAGAAGTAAAAAGATGGACAAGATAATGAGTAGGCATGGACTGGATCTGTATGATTTATGTGATGAGTATTTGCCCCTGCAATTTGGTACTGACATATGTAGAATCCTCTGAATTCCGTCTCTGGGATCAGACACGGGTCACCTGAAAAACAAGAGCACTGTCAGTCTTGCTGCGAGATTTTGTGTCCCCCGACCAACCACGGTGTGAGAATGAGAAATGGGTAGGTGAAGTATTAAAAAGGTGTACCGGTGCCTTTAACCTTGCGAGATATTGATGTATTTTATAGGGATGTTGATTGTGGTGGTTGGTAGACATCAAAGTGACAAGTACTTAGTTCCTTGTACCTTGTGAGATATTTAAACTGAAAGAGACCTCTTCGTTGATCAACTTTTAGGAAGTCTTGAAGACAAAGTGCCAAGTGTCTCTATATTTGGGTAATTTAGAAGGAACTAACAATTAATGACACTGATGTTTCTTTCAAATAAAAACTCTCAAAAGTTTTGTTCATATACAAATGTGTGTGCATTATATTCATGGACTACCAATGTGATCATTGCTTATTTTTTCATAAGAGTATCCATCATGGTAATAAATTCAGTACATGAAGTAGCACTGGATATATTTTTGTTTCGGATATATTCAAATAATAATTATGTTTTGCTTTTTTTTTTTATCCTTCATTAGGTACAATTACTTATGCTGTTTAAGATCAGGTTCATTTAGGTGGTGGCCTCCTGCCTTATTGGTTATGATTTTTTATCCAATAATACAACTTCAAAGTCAAGAATGAGAAATTAAACATCACTTTTTTTGGAGTATTAATGGTGATACACACATTTCATAAGAAATAGGAAATCCACTGTAGAAAAACTTGACATTTGTTATGGAGAGTTTTCAACTAGATATCAACTGGGAAGATATCACATGCCCCATATGCTTATCTTCCCACATAATTGTGTTCTTCTTCAATGCTCTTCTTACAAGAAAGGATGCGACCTTTGTGTGTGATACTGATCATTTACACTCAAATTGTTTGGATCGTTTTTAAAATTGCAAACAAGATGTCAGCGGGGTCAAACTCACTTTTGACTTCGGATGAGTCAACCATAACAAATCCAGAGGACACTAGCAAGCCATTATGTCCTCTTTGTAGAGGCGATGTCACTGGTTGGGTTGTTGTAAATGAAGCTCGGGTTTAAATTGGATGAAATAAAACGTTGTTGTGAAGACGAAAAATGCACATTTACAGGAACTTATTTGGACTCGGGAACATGCTCAGGTGGAGCACCCACACATGCCATCAAAAGTTGATCCTGCAAGACAACTTGATTGGGAGAATTTTCAGCAATCATCTGAGATTATTGATGTTTTGAGCACTATACATTCAGAAGTTCCACGCGGGGTGGTTTTGGGAGACTATGTTATAGAATAGGAGATATGGTTCCGGAGACGAATATGAAGGCTTTCCTGGTGAAGATGGAAATTGGTGGACTTCTTGTATTTTGTTCAAGTATTTAAAAAAATTAGGAGTTGTGGAAATAGAAGAAGGGCTAGGGTAGTGAATCAAGGAGAGAAATCATCGATTTTACGAAACTCCTAATCTGATGAAGGTTCTGTGGTATCTACGGAATTTGCAGATTATAGAGTTATGAGGCTGAAGGTGACTTTGTGACTAGGAGTAGCATATCTAGGGGCAGGACAAGCCATCGCAGGTGAGCATTTTTTTTTCTTTTTTTTTGGATGTTTAGGTATTCATGGTGCGCTAGGGTACTCATTTGCCTTTGAATGGATGATTGGGTTATGTTTTATCTTACTAGACCAGATGAGTAAAATAAAACAAATATATGAAAACAGGAAAAAGATTGAAACTCACCCGAAGTATAATAAACGCATATAAAACTACTGAATGGTTTTATTTAGAAAATTAGATTATTATTGAAATAGTATAATTTTTGTCAAATAAATAGTATAATTTTGTAGTCATATTGACACGCTATATATTTATATCAACATTGAACTCTGGAGAAAGATATTTGTGTCAAGTTAACCGGACCTGACATGTGTCAAAGAATAACTCACCCGAAGTATAATAAACGCATAAAACCTACTGAATGGTTTTATTTAGAAAATTAGATTATTATTGAAATAGTATAATTTTTGTCAAATAAATAGTATTTTTTGTAGTCATATTTGACACGCTATATATTTATATCAACATTGAAACTCTGGAGAAAGATATTTTGTGTCAAGTTAACCGACCTGACATGTGTCAAAGAATTACCCATTAAACCCTTTACCCAACCCACAGAACCATCTGTTTTGCCGATTTTAGTTGCTTTAGGCATACCTTTTTTGTTTCTTGTAAGTGCACGCATTGATGAGCAACTATCAAATTTGCCTGTTTAAAACGCTTGATCTTTTGTGTTAAATATGACATGTGTTGGCTAATGTTGACTTTGAGGACCTGATTTGATCAATTATGTCATATTTCTTTCATAAGTAATTTAATTGATTATATGCTTTCTGAGGTTTTAAAGTTTTTTTTCGCGGATATTAAGCATAATTGTTAACCATCATGAAAGTGGCATTTTCAACCCATTTAATAATGAATGGGCAATTCTGATGATGTTTTACCCTTGTGGGTAAAATAAAATGTATAGCTAAAAAGGAAATGGGTTGAAAGCGGTCCGACCATAAGAGTTTTAATGCATACAGTCTACAGTCTATTAAACTGATAAATTTTGTAAACATGTTTATTTATAAGAAACTGGAAAAAAAAGTATTTTGAGTCACCCAACATGACTCGTTTTGACCTACACCAAAATTACCTTTTCTGGCCTTTGCTTGACCCGCCCATTTTGCTATCCAGCATGCTTTCAAACTCTAGTCCCGAGGGACGATACATGATCTGCTCCTAATTCTTGTATATTACTGTTTTTATGCAACAGATCTCAAAGACTTCCTTCTCGCTTCTATGACAATTAGGTACGCGGCATCTCACTTGTATAGTTGTATTTATCATGCTTATTATGTTGATTGGTTAATACAAGTTGCATAATGCTATGAACAGCAAATAAGACCATTCAAACTTGAAATTCTGTCCGACATGAAGGCCTATATCAGACTCGTATCAAGACACATTTAATGGCTCATGCTTGTGAGTCGATTAATATGGCTGATGTTTTATCAGTTCAAATGGGTAGAACAATATTTTAGCTTAAAATGAAACGGGTAATACGGGTTGACCAAGCCAAAGAGATTGAAAGTCATCCGAAGTGTATTCTTAGTGCACACAACCTCTAAAGTTATTATATGCAAAAATAAATAAATAAATATTTGAACACACTGAATATTTACAAATAATGTAAAGAACTAGACGAAAAAGTATTTCTAGTAACTCAGCATGACAGCACTCATTTGATTCTTATATGACATTCTAATATATAGCTCTTATATTTGCTAGATTTCCAAGTCAATCTTGAGGTGGCCTGAAGACAATAATCTGTTAGAAGACGAGCATGAGCATTGGATGAGACGACAGTTATGTGATTCGATGTAGTGCTGCTGAATCTTATTTCATGGTTTTGTGGTATCATACTGATACTATCATGTTTTTACCTTCGTCGGAGTTGATTTTGAAATTTACACGTGGATCACTGAATCGTAGAAGTCGTTTGTTATCATCTTCTGATGTCAAACAACTGCAAAAACATACACATCTGGCTATGGTGCAAGGTTTTCTTTAGTTAAATTTATGTTTCTTGTATGAAATATGAACATGATTTTCTTTTTTTAATACTTAATAATAATCAGCTTTTGCATTGTTGTTTCTTGAGTAGGAGTGGTTGACTTGCTCCATCCACATGTTTGTACTTTGTAATGAAAACATAAACAAAAGAATCATATGATTCAACATCATATCAATTGTATTCTTTTATTCTAATGATTAATAAATAGCAAATATATATATGGAATATAACATTATCCAGTAGGTCATTCAAGTCTCTTCACTACTACAACTTTAGGAGATATCAATATATCATACTGATCTTAATGAATTCTGTGAAAAGGTCTACAGATATATCAGATGTGATTATAAAAAAAATGTTACACCTGCAATATATTTTAAAATCATCAAAAATAAAGTTAAAGTTGGTATTTTACAAACTTTAACAGGGTGAATGTGACTAAATACAGTATTTATGATAAGAAGTTTCCTAAGTTCCAAACAGAAAGGGTAACATGTGGGTTTGACATCTTGTATTTTACCTAAAAAAATATAAGACAGAGAATTAAAGCGTGTTAGAGAAAAAAACAAAGAAAAGTCCTGCAAGATAGATTTTTTTAAAAGATTCTTTTAAAAGGTCCGCAAGATAGATCATAAAAACTAGATGTAATTATAAAAGATTCTTCACACCTATGAGATATGATGAAAATAAAATCTAAGTTAGCATTTTCACAAACTTTAAGAGGTTGAACATGACTATGTTGTATTTATGACAAGAAGTTTCTAAGTTCCAAACAAGAATGTTAACATATGATTTGGGTATGACATCTTGCATTTTACAAAAAAGCATGCTAGAGAAAAGTCCCGCAAGATAGATTTTATGAAAAGATTTTTTTTAAAAGACCTATAAGATAGATCATAAAATTTTAATGTGATTATAAAGATTCTTCACCTGCAATATATGATAAAAAATATCAAAAGTAAGTGTCAAAGTTGGCATTCTTAAAACTTTAAAAGGGTGAACGTGGCTACAAGAGTATTTATGACAAAGAGTTCTTAAGTTCCAAACAAGAATCCTAACATGCGCATATGACATATTGCATTTCTCACAAAACTGGGACATGAAATTAAAGCATGTTAGAAAAAATAGAAGATACAAGAAAATATAAACAATATAAAAAAATATAAAAACATTTTATGAACCGTTAAACAAAGAGAAGAAAAGATTGCATCATTGATTTTTAGAGAGAGAAAAAAAATCTTATGTACTAAAATTTTTTGTATTTTCCTTCTGTTTTCCAATAAACTTTCTGTAAGATATTTGTGCTTGCAAGTTTATCGTGAGATAAAAACTTTCTATTTCTTAAAAATCAATTGAAGAGTTCTTTTATATTTAAACATATTTCCTCATTAAGAAAAACTCATTAACTCCTAACCATCACTTTCTACCCCACGCTAGAGGTAGGAACAAATCCCAGGTTGTGCTAAATATCATTGAATGAGCTAAAGATGAGCTACTAAGTGAGCATTTGGTATGCAGAAATTCAAAGTTATTAATGTAATTGAATTTGAATTCCATTGGTCATTGTGTTTGGTTGGTAGGAATTTGTTGGAATTGAAATTGGAATTCCATTCTTAACGTGTTTGGTTGTGAAATGATTTGGAATTGGAATTGGAATTGATTCCCTCAAATTCCTTCAAATGAAGGATTTCAAAATCCTTCCAAATTTTGAAGGATTTCAAATTCCACCGACCCTCGCCTCCACCACCGACCACCCCCACCCACCACCCAACCAATGCTACCAACAACCTTCGTCGACGCCCGCCCCCGACCGCTGCCGCCTGACTGCCACTACCTGACCACCAACAGTCGTCGATAACCCAAACTGCCAATAACCGATCTTGCTGTCATCGTTGTCGACAATCGACGGTCACTGTTAACCGCATCTGCGCCTATAAACGGTCGTCTCCACCGACCGCGCCTGCAGTTGACCACCGACTATCATCACCGAACCGCGTTGGTTTTAGCGCGCTCGATAGCGACCGTCGGTTTTCACAGCGTGCTTGACCGGTTGGTGGCGACGGTTGGGTACGATCGGTTTTTAGCAACGGGCGTGGTCGTTGGGCACGGTGTGGTCGAGGTCAATTGTTGGTGGTGACGGCGGTGGTGGCCGATGGTTTGTAGCGGCGGGATCAGTAATCATGGAGGTGGTGGTGGTTTGCAATGAGTGATAAATTCAAATTTCTTTATCAGTATTTTGTCACTAATAATTTATTTGGAATATGAATTCCATTTATAAATTTAATTTCTTTGAATTTCAGTCCTTTGGAAAATATTGAATTTCAATTGCAATTACTTCTAATTTCAATTCAAATTTCAATTCCAACAAATTTCACGAACCAAACGCACCCTAAAAGTCGGTTGCGGGTCAACTGTACACGATTGCGCCCGAAAGCATGTGTAAGTTTCTCATTTCATTCCGTGTGAGTCTAAGGCAACGATTGTACCGGCTAAGAAACAGCCAACTTAACCAAAAAGAATTTTTGACACTCTCCTACCGATTAAAAGTTTATAAAACAGTTAAAAGTCTGTTTATTATCCCCTCCATTTGACCATTTTCCAATCTTAGGGGTGGTTAATGCAATTAACCAAAAGATAATATTTTCACAAACGGTATAAACCACCAATCAACCACCACCAATTGTTCCAAACTCTATGAATCTTCACCGGTGATCGAATTCATTCATTATCATCTTCTTATTTCGATCGATCGTTAAATCTTCGTGAACTTATAATCACAAATTCGCAATAATCACACTGAACTAACAAATGGCATCGGCGAATTCGGTTACAGCAGCAGGCAACTGCGGCCACGGTGGCGCCGCAAACGGCGGTGATGGCCGTTGTGTGTTTGTTTACGGCAGCTTGTTAGCAGACGACGTCGTTCGTGCGCTTCTCCGTCGTGTTCCTCAAAACTCTCCTGCCACTCTTCACGGATAGTATGCCTCTTTGGTTCGATGATTTGGTTGTTGATTGAATTTGATCTGTTGTTTGTATGAATTTGATTTTACGTTTGTGTTGATTTGGAGCCATAATTTTGTTTAGGTTTGATTTGTTTGTGAATCGTAGGAGCTTTTTGGATTTGTGTGCTTGTTCGAGAGTTGAAGGTTGTTCTGTTAACGCTTAGTTTGTTCATTGTTATGTTAATCTTAGAGTATCAATTCTAGGGTTTTTGAACAATAGTCAATCAAAATTATCAGTGTAGCACTATAGCTAACTGGTAAATACTGTAGGTTTGTAATTTGTATAGAATTGAGAGATCTCCTATCGCGTGATGATAGCGAGGGGGTTGTGCCCTCTTAGAACCCTCCATGGTCTAGGGGTTCGCCCCCGGTAAACCATTGGGTTGAAGGTGCTAGAAATGAGCATTTTCTTGTACATATTTGTACTACACACCTTCTAACTTGACAAATGTCTATACTAATTTCTCTTTGATCTTAGGTAAAGCCAAGTTTTCCCAAGGTGTCATCCTAGTGGTAAGGTGTACTCTCCAACCAAAAGGTTGTGGGTTTTAAGCCTACACAGTGTAGGTGCGATGATTGTATTCTAGAACACGTAGTGTAGCTGTTAAAAGTAATAAATCAACTAAACTAATATGGCTGTGATGACACTAAATCACCAACAAATACTTATATTTGAACTGATACATGAAGAGAAATGAGAATTGCATCTTTTGGGTAACTGGAAGTGAATAAGTAGCTTGTAAAGATTGTCTTTTGACTCGATATATCTGTTGAACATTTGCGATTTGTTCATTTTAATGGTTGGAGAGTGTTTGGTATTTGTTGATTAAAGTTTGAAATAATTTTAATAGAGGTTGTGTTCTTGAGAGTTTGGATGCACATGTTTAACTTGCAATTTGTATTTTGTACTCATGTATAATCTCTTGTTTTTTGTAGTCATAGGTTTAGCATCAAAGGGCGTGTTTATCCTGCAATTCTGCCTGTAGAAAACAAGAAAGTTACAGGGAGGGTATGTTCATCTTTTGTTTGATATAGTCATCTTAATCTTGTGGTCATTCTGTCATTCTTAGTATTAAATCATATGGTTTATAAGGAATTAGTAGTTACCGATATGAAAATCATTGATGATTAGAAATCCAAAAAGCACCATGTGCCTAAGGCATTTGGTCCCATTCTCAAAATCAATATCAAGGTATGTAGTAAAGATGTTCCTCCCCAAGTGATTGACGTGTCTTGTCGTATCGTGAACATTGTGTAGATTTAAGAGTAGGTTTAGATGATGTGTGAGTTATTCGTTCTAAAAGTAGTCTTTCTATCCCATAAAATTTAAAACATTATTTTTGGGTAGTTTTCAAATTAAGTAGCTTATTTATCTTTTTTTTAGATCATGTAACTTACAAATTCTCTAAACCTTCTCCTAAAATTACACTAATGTCCATTATGGGACTAGATCCTCAATCACTTGGGGATGACACCTTTACTACACACCATGATACTATTAGGCTACAATCCTTTTGGTATTTATCTACTATAATTGCTAGAAAATATTGGTCATACTGGTGTCTGTCCATAAGATACTGTGTTCTATTATACTTTTAATCTACTTGCTGCAGGTCTTATTGGGTATTACAGCCCCAGAATTAGACATTCTGGATAAATTTGAGGATTACGAGTATGAACGGATGCTTGTTGATGTTTCTTTGCTGGTTTGTACCTGGACTCATTTTCTTGTACATGATGGTAGCAAAAAACCAACGGTTCCAATTCTTTTTGCAGGACAGCTCTGACAGTATACAGGCTTACACATATGTTTGGGCGACAACGATGACCCCGATTTGTATGGAGAATGGGATTTTGAGGTAATAATCTTTGTTATCTTGTTCCATTACTATCTACAAATGCACCCCAGCTGCCTGCTCAAAATTTCCAAATATTGTATTTGTGCAAAACACATGGTTCTTGTGTTTAGCTTCGACATGTCAATTTTAACCCATTTAACTATAGAGTGCGTATCCGTCAGCAGGGTTCTGGGAGGGCCGGATCGTTTGACAATCTGATGTACGCAACATTACCTTATTACAGGAGGCTGTTTCCCAGGGCTTGAACCCATGACCTTAAGGTCAAAAAGCAACAACCTTCTCAGTTACTCCAAGACCCGCTCTTTACTCGAAACTAAGTATCACTATAATAATATAGTTTTTACAATCATACTCGACACATAATATATAAAAAGAACCTGGACGATAAAATGTTACATGCCACTACCAAAGTTTAGCCATTTTGACATGTACTCTACCGCGCCAATTCACAACCTCTGGTTTATTAGTATATATGTTTATCTAGCGTGGGTGTTTTTACAGGCTTGGAAAGAGTCAAAGATGAAAGGCTTTTTGAGTATGACCATGGGGTTTGTAGAAGAACAGGAGCTACTTGAATCCAAGCCGAGAGTAGCAACCTATGAATCCTACTATAAGCAAAATGATAGCAACAACATTTCAAGTTGAACACTGCTAAAATATCAAGGATTACCATATTTATGTTCGCTAGCTAAACAAACTGCAATCAACGATTGGTGCCAGCTCTGTATGGTTTGAAAAATAAGCTGTGTTTGCCTTTCTGTTTCTTGCAATTTCATTTTCACTAGGCTTATGAGCATAACCAACATCGAATTGTTTCGAGTTTAACTATTGATATATATGATCTGGCCGTCCAGTCATGGTTTATTGAGGCTCTATAATTGTGTTAGTAACAATCGAGTCTGAACAAAAGAACAATGCAGCTCATCATTGTTCTGATAAATGATCACATGAACTAAATTGGTGATTTTTGTGGGAAAAACACATCCACGGCTATTTTCTTTTTAATAAATAAAAAACCACTCCAACTCTATACAATGATCCTCTTATTATCTTAATTACTAAGAACCCCAGTCAATCACAGCTGAATAACAGTCTATTTATAGCCAAAGCAAAACACTCTATACGGTAAATAAAACAAATCAAAAACCAATAAA
The DNA here is from genome assembly GCA_025506415.1 of Flaveria robusta. Taxonomy (NCBI): domain Eukaryota; kingdom Viridiplantae; phylum Streptophyta; class Magnoliopsida; order Asterales; family Asteraceae; genus Flaveria; species Flaveria robusta. The sequence goes on from CM046465.1 coordinate 6,133,789, forward strand.
CAAACCTATCATTAAACTCTTGAAGACTCAATATTTTCTTAGTATCTACCTTGATTAAAACTTTCTAAACGTGAACCAATTCCACCCTCTTTTTTCTTGATTCACTTATATACACCTCCAAACATCGAGATTACTCACCAACATTCTCCCTAATCTTGATGTTACACAGCCTAGGTCTTGATTTAAGAGTAAAATTCATTGTTGATTCACTGTAAATTTTGGACAACTTTCACATCTCAATATCACCATCTCTTGTGAATGTACAATAACTTTTTGAGGTTCCAGACATCTTTATATTCAAGGTCAAATATCACATCCCTACTCCTTATCATCATAATGATAAAAATTATGACTAGCATATCTTCTTCCTTGGCCGTGTCTTCTCATCCAGTGAAAGTATCATAGCTTCTGCTTCAGGACAAATTAGATACTTGCCTTTGTTTGCATCCGTAAAAACAACAAACTTCTTTGCTTTTGTTCTCGTTTCTCCTTAGCCGCCTCGCAAAATAAACTTCTTTTCCTTGACTTTTGAATCACACAAACTTGGTTTCCAGTGCTTTCTACACTTCTTTGCTTCCCACATCGAATCACTTAGTTTTTTTTTTCTTTTCAATAGAAATCAGTACTTAGTGGTTGATTACGCTAACCTTAGGTCTCAAGTCGACCAATTCCAGTCACTAGAATCATGTTCCTTTCTTGTTTGATCAATCACTAATCTTTTAAATCAGCTTCACAGAGCTTAGCTTCTGTTGTACCTTGATTGCAACCGGGTTTGTGTCACACAAAAACTTTCTAGCCTTCTGTTTGTCTAGGTTCTTCTCCACACCAACTTGTGTCACACAGACGGCTCAAACCAAGATTAATCCTTCATGATATATTTAGCTTCTACTCCAACCCAAATATCACACCTTCATATCCTGTATCACCTAGGTTTCTTGAATGCCTTCACAACCTTTGAAAACTCGAATCACTTGGTTTTTTTTTTTTTTTTTTTTTTCTGCAATTGTGTTACACAACCTGTCTTCAATTTGATATGTTACAAATCAGTCCTTCTCAAACCTTCCTTCATAGCTAACTTGATTGTTTTGCACAACCCACAATTTCACCCCATTCTAATTGCTTCTCGCAACCAACCACCAAAGCCCTTTGATAAGATCCTCGCAACAACCTTGATATTCGATTTATCACAAATTGGTTCTTGCTTCAACAACCATTGATCACAATAGCTCTACATACCAATTGTTAGCAACAATTGGGTTAGAAGCAAAACAAAGAATAATGACAACCCACCATTGAAATGATTGATGATCAATACAAAAACTAACTCGATATTTTTGTAGGAAAACACACACCTGACTCTTCTCATATTATTAAATAAAAACAACTCCATAAAATCTACATAATAACCCTTCTTTAATTACCTAAAAGACCCAGCAAATCACAACTAACATAACACTCAACACCTTAAATAAAACTAAATATAAAATCAATAAACAATACTAAATAGAAAAAACCTATCTTTAGACTCTTGAAAACTTGACACTTATCTAATATTTACTTTGACCTAAACATTCTACATGTGAATCAATTCCACCCTATTTTTTCTTAAATCACCCGTATACACCTTTAAACATCAAGATTAATTTCCTAACAAATTGCAGTCCAAACCCATCACAAACTTAAAATCAAAGTGGGACGGGGACAGAACCTGACTATTAAGAGTTTTCAAAAACAGGTTTCCAATTAAGGTATGTTTAGAAAATGCTTTGTCTAACTTGAGCCATATTAGGATGGAACTAAATGACTACTAGCATTCTGTCATCTAGAACCGCCTACAGAAGTGAAACGAGAGATGAAAGTAGCCACAAACTAATCTCAAGACGAACAAGAATTACGACTTCCAATTGAAATTTAAAAAAAACATATAACAAACTAACTCCTTAATCGGTACATTAACAGGAAGTAACTACTACTAATAGGGTTTTATTCCACACACAATAAAAATCCTAGGTGCTCATCGGCTCCGGATTTGAAGCATTGAGAATATCCAGCAATGAACCATGCGCCTCGACCTCATCATGCCACAGTGGAAGGGTATCACCTGGGTAGAAGTTCCTTGTAACCCCCTTTGAGTTTATCTACACATATTGATTGCAAATAAATTAAAAGATCTGAATTATTTTGATAATAATCTAATTATTTAAATGAAGTTTTATGCACTTAAGTAGAGTTTGGCGAACGCGTATTCCATTTTTATTTAAGCAGTTTCTTTTTCAATTTACCCCATTGACCCGTAAAAGATATAGCCTCAACCAACCCACTCATAAAACTGCTATCTGTAACTTATATACAAGGGAACTTACAGTGACAGTGCGAACAACACCCCCGCTAGCACCATCTCGTGCTATGGCAAGTGAAACAGCCTTAACTACCAGTTGCTGCACCAAATGAATTTCAGATATCGATTAGCCCAAGAAGCATGTCTTTTTCATATATGCATCTTCTTTTTAATTGATCATATGGGCAGGAAATTAGCATTGGGTTTGCACGGCATTTGTGTTTATTAACAAACAATATAAAATTGATGTTACCTCAGCTTCCTCCTTGGTCATACCCTCCTTCCAAGCTTGGTCAAAGAACCCGTATAAATAACTAGAGCCAGATCCTGGAGAATATTAACCATTGAGCTGAACCCAAACATTGTGCATTTATATGTAGTCTAGACTCTAGAGGTGACAATTTGAAACTGCTCCAACTATATTTTTAAAATACTAGCTAAATAATAAAAGGATTGAATGACTTAACGGTTCTAAAAACTCACCCAGGGCATTTAAAAAACAGAAAAACCTCCAAGATCGTTTTCTTTTGAAAGTAAATTATCATGTAAGAATGCAACTTTTATACATATTCAGCACATTAATTATTTCTAAAACTTAAGAAAAGAGAGCGCTTGTGGTGCGGTCTAACCCTACCCATTGACCCACACTAAGGAAACCGCCTATGCGTGTCTAACCATTACCTACCGAGTACCCACCAAATAGATGACTAAAATTGTGTTAATAAACTGCCCACGCATGTCTTGGAAATTGGCAATCTGTACAAACCAAAAAAGAAAAAAAGAAAGAAACCTCCAATGGCAAATGGCTGCTCATGAATTGTTCCACCAAGTGGGATGCCATATATTTTCCCACCTTCATATTTGTCCCATCCTCCAACAATTATACCAGTTTGCAACATATTCTACAAAATTATAAAACAAAGAAATAAGGAAATGCCTAGCAAAGAGCCAAATTCAGCAACATTTAACAACTATTAATAAACTGATAATTATATAAAGAGTACACAAACCTTGTTGTTGTAAGATAAAAGTCTAACAAGGTTTGCAGCAACTTTCACAGTAGCAGGTTGACCAAGCTGAATCCTATCAAACGACACAGATCAATTATGAAAAATTTAACCACCAAATTTACAATATTACTGAAAAGCAAAATTAAATGCACTTATCATATATGCCAAAAGCCTCATGAAAATATTTTTAGTGATCAAGATAGTTTGCTTGGTTCAATTTGCATTTATAATTTATATCTCGACTTAATTTTACCAATGAATATGAACATCGAAGTTTTTTCTTTCTTCAAAAGATATTAAACTAGATTCTATTATGTCAGTGCTGAAACTAGGAAGATTGAGATCGAATTTCTGTGGGCTGATTTTCCTTCTATTTAACTTTGGTTGCCACGAATCAGGATATACACAAAATAATTGCCAAAAACATTATCTTTTTCATTTCAAAATAAAACACAGCTTCTCAAGAGATTGGAATGGAGAAGAAGATATTGAAAAGCTTCTTCATTTCTAGCTCTGGAAAATCTATATTTCATAGGAAATAAGAAAGAAAACAATGTGCGGAACGTGTTTATCTAAAATTAATTAAATATTTTTCAATGTCAATTGGTTCTTGTGTATGATTTGAAAAAAACCAATCACCACAATATGTATACAGACTATGTGATTCTACAGTGCATATTTATAAGCAATCTAATACATCTACAAATAGGGAGAAACAATTAAATATATACTCACGTGTGTTGATGAAGAAAATATCTAACATAATCTGAGACAATCTGAGAATCTGCAGCCTGAAAAACCAGAAACAAGACAGCTGTAAACTTTTTTGAACTGTGAATATTCTATTGTTCTCAGATATGAGATATTATCTAACATTTGTACAACTGTGACAATTGTCCTTCTTTCCCAGGTTACATTGCATTTAACTATATCAACTAACTCATAGTTTCTTCGCTCTAAGATACACATTGTTCTTTAAAACCCCTAAAATGATCCAGTCTGCCAAACTAAGAATTGTGCTGGCAGCAGCTCAGGAGAAGCTGACACACCTCTTAAAATGGCCAACATTATAATGACGAAATCGGCGAAAGAAAACTCGAGTCAATCCATATGCTGAAGGGGTTTGCTTCCAATACAGACACCCATAATAGAGGAACTTTATGCTTAATGCTTGTATTAGTTTCACATTTATATAATATCTTTTTAGGTACCCATTAGCATACTTCAACTAGTTCATGATCAAATCTTGTAATTGTTCAACATTAACATAATTTGGTCAGTGCCACGCCCATACGCCATCAAAGATTCAGTTATTAAACTAAATCCACACGCCAAACCATTTCCCAAAATCAAGAAAAACAACAATGGTCACATCATCATATAACTATCACGCAATAATAACTACCGATCCAGAGCGACATATATAAACATTGTCAGTCAGCTGTGTGATCTTATCAGACGCCCTATTCGCCACATACAACCCTGACAAAACCAATTCGTTCCACCAATCAATATACAAGATCATAACAATCAAACCATTTCAATGTTGATTATGTACGAAAGACAAAAGGGGTTTGATTTTACCTGTGCTGGTGCGTGAATCGGCGCCCAGAATAACGCCACCGTTGTAAGTAACTCCGATGATTGTTGTACCCATAGAGTGAGGTGCGTTAACATCGGCTGTAGCATTGCGATCCATTGTTTTCGTTCACAAAGGTTTTCGATTTTCGAAAATGGTGGGTGAGTGGATGGTGTTGGTGACTAATGATTAAAGAAGAAAATGAATGAAAAAAAAAGGGGATGGATGGAATAAATTTGAGAAAATAAAATTAACTATGTAATGTTTCATTGAATTACCTATCACCAACCAAACATGCTTTTTACATTCACACTCAATGGTTCATTCTATTACACACCTTATTACTGCGTACCAAAAGCTACAGACTGTTTAAAAAGAGTTCATGAATGATATTTGACTTGACTCTCATTTTTGTATCGGAGAGAGGGGTCAAATTGTTTTTAGGATCTAATGAATTTTATTATACATCAGTTTTAATAAATTTGTGTATTACACGTGTTGAATAAATGAACTATTAAATATAATAAAAATTTATTAATTATGAAATGATATTTTAAGATTAAATATGATTAAGATTACGGATGAGTAATAAAACCATAATATCAACTTTTAAACTTTTATTTTGTTTTTATTGTTTTTTCTATAAAATTAAATATTTTCTTTCAAAACATAATGTTTTAATAAAAAATATCATTTTAAAAAAAATGCTCAATTTTATTTATTTTTGATTAATGAAAATTTATTTTTTAAAGATGGTAATTTTAAAACGTTTCGTATTTTAAAAAAATATTGATGTTTTAGGAAAAATTTCTTATTTTATAAAAAAAATTTCTTTAAAAATAATATTAATAAAAAGGTTTATTTTTTAATGTATTAAAAACTATTTTTAATTTAAAAAAAGTTAAATACTATTTTTAATAATTAATGTAATTATTTAATAGAAAAAAAGAGTAAGAAAATTTTGGTAAGATTGAATGTGGTATTGTCACGTATAGTACTTAGTTACTATGTCATTAGATCGAGTGGAGAAATTTTATGTAGAAATATGTTTCTAATGATTTAAAATCATAATATCAAATTCACAAAATAACAATCTTATAACTCGCTCTACATAAAAGATTTATTCTATGTTGACTCTTTGTAATTATGATTTTCTTTGTTAACCCTTCAATTCAAATGAATTATATTTTTAGCTTGTTTATATAAATAAATTTGATGTACTGATGCCTATTAATATTTTATGTATTTGGTTGAAAAAATAATAATGTTTTGTTCTTAAATTTGTTAAAATTTTACTGGTCACTACATATTGATATTATTGATTGAGTTGAAGCGACTTTTCAGTACCGAACCCATTCACAAGACTAACCTCGAACGGGGCAAAATAAGACCAAAAGAAATGAAATCTATTAGCTAATTGTTAAAGTTTCATTCATAAAATGACTAGAATTTAACGAGGATATATCACTCGAAGACGTAGAGCATAACTTTAATATAGGCCCAAAGAGAAAGCCTCTATGCTCTATCCCGACATGGAGTATTCAAAAAAAGTAAAAAAAAATAAAAAATAAAAATGAATAAGTGGCCTGCTGAAATTACCGTTTTGAAAGATCAAACAATATAAACTATACAAAATAACATTGATTTTTGTTATGATGGCGGTAGTGGTCAACTGGGGTGGAGAAAGAGTGGTCATAACACAATAACAAAAAGATGTATATCCTTTCAAAACGCAACAAATTTGTAAAAGATGTGATGTATCTTTTTATGCTGAGTTAACTTTTTAAAAGTGTTTCTCTTTTTAAAATATTAGAAAACATTATTTTAAAGGAGTAATAAATATTTTATTGATGTTTTATATAAAGTTTTGTTTGAAACAAATTCATTTATTAGATTAAAAGCAAAAATCTCATTTCATGTATAATTACCATAGTTACATGTCACATGAACAACACTTTAATTCTGACATCAAATTTTTTTATCTGAAGATTTAAGGTAACATTATGCTCATGGGCCTATCCACCATATGTAAGCCGAATCGTATGCCCCGTGATACATATCTAGCATACGTAACCTCAACTTAATGGGCTCTAACCATTTTATAATATTTTGCAGCAAACACAACAATTCCAAAAAAAAAAAAAAAAAAAAAAAAAAAGAAAAAAAAACTTCACTGAATAGTAAGCAAACTTTGATAGTGTTCAAATTAGATCACTTATATTTTTTTGTTGCAATAAAGTCACTAAAGTATTAGGAGTGTTTCAATTAGATCACTCGTATTTTTTAAATAATTCACAAAATTTTTAAATAATTTAGTTTTTCTATAAATATTATTAATTCTTAATATTTCAATTTTTTAATTTTTTTTCAACTTATGAATAAACTAATTGGAATAATCCTGAAACTTTATTGATCTAATTGGGACAAAAAATTTTTACGAATGACCTGATTGGTATAAAAAAACTTATGAGTGACCTAACTAGAACAATCTTGAAATTTGATTACTGTTTTCCAAAGTTACAAAAAAAAAAAAAAAAAAAAAAACCAAAGCTCATGGCCAAACGCAATTCAAGGGAAACAACATTTGGAATTAAGAGCTTTGGTCTCTTTGCCTTTGGCATCAAGGTCAGTTGGCGATAAAATGATTGCAACTGAAGCTTCCGCAAGCAGAAACTCCAACAAGAAGCGAGAGAAAATGAATGTAAATGGGTTACGTATTACAAAATGGGTTACGTATTACAACATTATGACAACAATGTACATTTTATCTGAATCGGAAGATGAAATAAATTTGATTGCTAGAATTTGTTCCTAGTAGACTTTTATCTACATCAGAAAGTATGACTAATCTTTTCATACCAATTATTCATTTTTTTAAAGAAAAAATGTTACAAAGTCACGTTAATGTAGTTATAATCCAATCATATGTTCATTGTGTGATAGACTCTATCCAGTTTTATACACAGTGTCATTGACCGGTTTGCAACCACTCCTATCTTTTTATCTGACGAAGAGTTCCAACAACCGTTCTTTATCCACCTTATTGCTCGGTAACTCAGAAATCATAAAACATCTTCATCCTGTACAAACCTAAATCAGAAACCATAAAACCCGATTTGCAATTATGTGATTGCATTACAAAGGCTCTAGAGTCTAATGTTCATCCATAACCACATGTTGTAACCACATGATGTAATTAATTAGCCCAACTGAATAAGGTGAGGTACTCATAATATGTAAATATTGAAAGGTCATGGGTTCAAGTCTTACTCTGAGCAAAAATATTTAGGGTTGAGCCAGGGGGTTTTCTCAGCAATGGGTTTCCTCCTGAGGGGGTTGGCGGTGCGGTCTCGGCTAAAAAACGAATAGGTGGACCCGATTAAGATAACACCTATTGTTCGAAGTAAGGTCGCACATTTGCCGTTCAAAAAAAAAAAAATTTGTTGTAACTTGTAAGTTGTAACGCACGAGTTTAATAACTGGTTTATCTTCGGGCTAGCATCTTGTAAGGATCCACTTGGAGAGCCCGTTTAACGATTCACGTCTGCAATCTGCATGACTGCATAGACGCAAATAAATAAATCCGCAATATGGCGGAAGAAAGCCCAACCCAAGCCCAAACCCAATTTTGAACAATCAATATATTAAATTAAGAATCTACAAATTCATTCATTTTAAGCCTTTTTTTTAGGTACTCAGAAACTTGGTTGAGCATGTTAAAGTTGTTTAAACATAGATTTGCACAACATTTCTTTTCGTGATACAAGAAAATGGCTTTTAGTGACATACTATAGGGACGTTTAGTGACAAAATTTGTGTAAATGTATATATTATTAACATAATTTTCATTTTATCTGAATAACTCTTTCTACAATACGGAAGTTGAATTTACAAAACGAGAAATATATAATTTGGTTACATAAAACAAGAGTTCTTGACGGTTATATGAAAATACAATAATATTACTAGCTAACAAATTTTGACAGATGAAAAAGAAATCATATTCTAATGTTCATTGGTGATACTTCAACCATCATTGACCGATCATCATGAGAGTAGTCAACTTACCGGACAACAGGAAAAAAGAATTAGTTTTTAGACATTTGTAGGTCATATGTTGGAAATCACCAATGGATCTCCAATCATCGACGAAAAAATCCATCCGTGATCACGAAACAACCAACGACTAGATATAATATATTCTAAAAGAAAGAAAAAATAATTTTAGTATCCAACATTGATACATCGGTAATCACTAATGGAGCACTCTAGAAACATGTAGATTACCCCAATAATAAGATAAAGATTTTAGTTTTTAAATATCAAAGTAATTTCAAAAAATCCACGACTTCAATGGAACCTCTTATCTCAGTTATTTATAATTAATGTAACACAAATATAATAAAAATGATGCACTTAATATTTGATTTAGCTCTCGCTTTACGCAAGGCCCTTGGAGGGTTTGAATCGATTCGTGATATGATGTAGACAACTTTACTTGTAGTATTTTCAACGACTTAAACCAATGACTTTAAGGTCACGAAGCAACAACAATTTTATTAGTCGCTACGATCTACACACTAATACAAATACAATGAAAATGGTATTTTAAGTGATGCTGAATCTAGTTTAAACCAAACAAAACCTCACTAAATTTTGGAGTTTGGACAAAAACTATACAAGTAAACGAAAAATAAAAAGAGAAAAAAGTAATGCAAATTTTAAATATAATTATTTTAAAATAGCATTTAATTTCCTCATCTTTTAAAAAGTTAACTTATCTCATGGAATATTTTATACACCATTTATAATTTATCTATCATAAAGCATATACCATGACTTAGATCCAAATACTTTTCAGTTTTCACATTCACGTTTATATAAACAATGCCAACAAATATTGATACGTTTCATATGGTGAAAGAAAATCTAGCATCTATTACACTTAAAATTATTCTAAATTTTTTTGAGCCACAAGCAAGATTATTGCAGACTAAAATAGCGAAGGATATAAAATATTCCATCGGTAAAGAACTATGATGAATGCGAACCTTCGATGGTACTCCATCACGAATATAACCATGAGTAATCTGATTTTTGACATTATTACCGACAGAGTGTGAACTTTATAACAATGAAATTACCAACGAATTTAAAAAAATATAAAAGTATTATTTTGGCCTACAGAATTATTCATGGATTAAGATAAATAAAAACAACTATTTTTCTTATATCTTTTTAACGACAAAATTATTGAATAATTTCATTAATTTTCACTTTCATAAGCACAATATGCATTTGTATGATGCCTTATGATATTCTCTACCTTTCATCCTTATCCTGCTTTACCTTTGTTTTTTTCACTTTCCATGAACAATTGTGTTCTTAAGTGTAGCATCGTAAAAACATTACCTGGTTATATCTGTCTGCGATAACAAAAATGACCACATCCATGTCTATAAAACACCATATGCATATTGATCATTATTCGTTGCCACATTCACTTCTGTATATAACAATACTAGTTGCATGTCTCGTAGTATCTCATTAGAAACTCAGTCTTTAAGCAAACATGAGATCTAGTCGAAGTACTTAAAAAAATATTTACATTACCACTTTATACAAGCATATTTGACGATGGATGGTTGAAAATACTTTTTTTTAACTTTTATCATTAATGATCTACCACCAATACAATATTTGATGAGAAATGATTCCAAACATGGTTGATTTATACAACTTTTAGCTACTTAAATATTACAATCTTAGGTGAACATATTCATAATCATAACTAGCTCTAGCTATTCAATTTCTCCCCTTAGCTTACCTTTCTGCATCCCAAGCTTTAGCTTAACCTCCACCTTTCCTTGTGGGGGCCAACAAACCTAAACTAGGTGGGCCACGATCAATTACATTCTTAAGGTGTGTAACCCATGAGTTTTAGTTTTGTCTCCAAGTTATATAAAAGTATTCCAAGTTGGTAGTCACATGACCAAACACATCCACTCACACACTATGTTTCTAGGAAAAGAATCACATGAGACAAGGTGAGGTCTAATTTGCTTTATATGCTTTGTGGAAGTATTGTCCACTTAGGCAGAATTGAGGTTTGAAAGCATACGTGGTTCATTTGCTATTTGAAAAGTTGGTTACCCTAAAGTGGAATGATTAGTAGGAGTTAGGTATGAATGTATGATGTAAGCAACTACTACAACCATGTTGAAAAAGGTAAGTACTTTACCAAATAATATTGTATTTATAATGCTAGTTTTAGTAACATTTGTATTACACGAGTTAATTTTATTAATCTGTGTATTAAACGAGCTGAATAAATAAAATATTAAATAGAATTAAATTTATTAATTATGAAACAATATTCTATTATAAAATATGATTGAAACTACGCATGATTAAAGATTTTAAGGAATAAAACAATGATATCAAATTTTTAAACTTTTTTTTTCAAATAACAAAATGCCATTTTAAAGGTAATTATTTTTGGTTAATAAAAATTTTACTTTCTCAAAAACACCAATTTTAAAATATTTATTGTTTCTACAAAAGTTTCATGATTTAGGAAAAAAATCTTATTATAAAAATTCATTATTAAAAAGATCATTTTCTTAATTTATTAAAAAACTATTTTTAACCTAAAAAGAAGTAAACAATATTATTTGTAATTAATGTAATTATTTAATAGTAAAAAGAAACAAAAAAATTTTAGTGAGAAAAAATATGATTTTATCATGTATCCCTTCTGGTTATTATTTTTATTAGAGTACTAGTTTAACGACTCGTGTGTTATACGGATTGAAAAATTATATATAAAACATATTAATTAGTTATTAATTATATATAATATACATATGTTTGAAATTATTATTTTCATATCCACATATTTTTCGCACGTAAAGTATAAATGAAAATAATTCAAATTTCAAAAGTCTATTAATGTGCTTTACAAACAAATTAAAAGGAAATTTAAGACTTGAATTAAACTGTTTCCATGTTAACTTTTTTTTTATTTGAAATAGTTATGAAGAAAATGTTGCCAAGTGGCAATACTGTTTTAAAAACTTAACATGTGACGATTATGACTTAATATGTTAACAAGTGGCCAATCTTTTTTTCTTTTATTACATATAGAAGATGAAGATGAAAATTGTAATGAAATTGTATTTATTATTTGAAATTTATATATTTTTATTCCCTTAAAGGAGAATATAAAAAGTTAAAAACTTAATAAATGACAAGTTGCTAAAATAAAAATTGACACCGATAAGTCTGTTTAGACTTTAGAGCCGGCTTATCCTTATTACAAGTTGCTTTCTTCTAGAGGTAAAAAGTGTTTTCTTTAGCCCTTTGTTTAAATCCTATTGACTGCACTTTCTAGTTTTTTACATCTTATTATATATATATACTTTAAATGTGGTAAAGATTTTATTCCGTTAAAGAAAATTAGATATTTTTAGCCTACGGTCCACTAAGTTGGCTTTACCAAATTATGTCTTGTAAAATTTAAATTTTTGCATGGAAAATAGCTTTTAACCACATCAAAAGTATATATATTCAAATGTTTAATTAGGTTTCTTGAATTTATCATGATATGTTATTTCCTTTTACTAGACCCGTTTTGAATCAAACCATTTTGTAAAAGGGCTTAAGAATTTTGTTTCTTTTTGGAACTTCAAAATGGTTGAACTTAAGGATGGTACTAGAGCGGGTATGGGACGGGTTTAGGTCAATCTCAACCCACATCTGATTAGAGCATTCATAATGGTTTTCTCATCCCCTTCTCTATCCTTAAATTATCAGGGAAATATATATAACTTTTCATTTTCAATCCTACATTTCATTCTCATCCTTGTTTCTCATCCCTAAATATCTAAGTAAAACTAAAGTGAACCTCAAATTTAAGAACACACTACTCAATCCTTTAATTATTTTATGTATTTATTATGAATGGTTGTGAGTAACGAAAAGAAAAAAAAAATTAAAAGTGAAGAAACAAATATTATTAAATTATATAAGGGATAGATGTTGGGAATGAATTGTGGGAGCGTTTTTAGAAAATAACTAAACTTTAAAGATAAATGTAAATTTTAGTTAAATTATAGGGTTTGGGGTGAGGAAGCCATTGTGAATCTTCTTGGAAAAGTGTGTCCCATAACTGTCTCAAAACCCATTGAGTGTGTATCGCGTATTTACTTATCAGGTATCGAACATATTCACGAGTAATCAGAATTACCAATTACTTTCATTAATAATACCCATTGGGTATACTTGACGTGTATCTCTTAAACATTTTGAACATTTTGGTCAAATCTCTTTATCACTCACTATCTCTTCAACCAAATCTATTTGTTGTTGTTTTGCTGACTCTCTTTTGATTGCGGCTAAGGTTTGAAGGAGAACCAAAAGTCTTATTGTCAAAGTTACTCGAGTAGAAGATTTAAAGAATGGTTGAATGGGAGGGAAACTGGATATAAGAAACTTGAAGATATTATGATATAATTAAAATAACTATAAATAAACGGAATATAATTAAAATAACTAAAAATATGATTTTAATATAATCTTGCTACTCTAATAAAAGGGTTAATAGCACAATCATCCTCAACAAGTTTTTATTAATGTTATTTCTAAAGAAATAAATTTTTATAAAATAAGAAAATTTATCAAAACATCAAACTTTTTTTAAAATACGAAATATTTAAAATTGGTGTTTTCTAAAAGTAAAATTTATCGTATAAAATAGTTATATTTGTTTTTTTAAAATATGAAGATAAAATGTTCGATTTTATGGCGTATTTATCGTATAAAATAGATATATGTGCTTTAAAAAACGGATGGAATTTGAAAAAGTCAACAATTGTAGCATATTTCTAAATCTACCCCTCCAGGCACATAATTTGAGTGATTATTTCATTTCAAATCTGAACCGTTCATTTATTAGATCAATGGCTATTATCACTTCGTACATTTCGCATAAATTTATCAATTTGTACTGTAAACTTTTTCTATGTATATATATAAATTTGTGAAAAGTGTGTGAAATATTAACAACCATTAATCTATAACATGAACGATTCAGATCAAATATGGAATAATCACGTAAGAAAAATATCTGGAGAGGTAGATTTGTGAATAACCTGCAATTGTTGATTTTTTTAAATTTCACTAGTGTTCTTTAAACACATAGAAATTTTTATACGACATTATTTTCTTTAAAAATTACATCATAAAATCAAGCATTTTATTTTCTTTAATTTGAGTATAGTATTGTTATATTTAAAAAAATCAATATTTTTAAATACATCTAGCTATGTGTTGTGCATATAAATTGCGTGATTATTAACTGCGTACTTATGAACATAAATTGCGTAATTATCATATTACTTTTGTAATAATAAATATAACTTACGTAATTATGAATATTTTGTTAGTTATGTATCTAATATGCATAATTTTAACACAGACGAAAATATCACTCTACTAGAAAAACACGCTCCACACTGGTGACTTTTTACGCTTCGTAAGTAAATTAAACTTTATATAATAATCGGCCATTATCTATACTACTATATAATACATATTAGAAGGATAAGATGGTAATTTTATTTAAAATTTAAGACACCTATACAACATTTTAAGCATAGAGTACAAGTGATTTATGCAATAATTCCACTTTTGCCCCCATTTAATTAACTTTTTCTAATTATTGTTTTCTATTTAATACACATTATTAATACATTATTTAATATATGATATTATTTGATTCACTTCATTAACTTTTATTTTGTTTATAATAATATAAATTGACATTTAAATTTATAATTACTAATCATACTTTTAAAACTAAAGTTTTATTTTATTTATAATAATATAAATTCATATTTAAATTTATAATTATTGATCATATTTTTTTAACTAACTACTATTTAAAATTAAGTATTATTTTATTTAAATACTTATATCTATACTACTTTATAATAAATCTCTTTAGATAGAGATTTAATATTGCCAAACATACAAGTTTTGAATCAACATATACAAAGAAATGTAAGACATTTAAAAGGGGTAGAATAAAGAACTGATTAAGATTTTAAGATACTTTACGGGCAATATGGTAAATTTATCAATTAAATTTTATATAACTTGGTATTTTTACCCTTATCTCTTTCATGTATTTAATAAACATTATTGATACATTATTTAATAATATGATATTATTTAATTCACTTTATTAAATTTTATTTTATTTATGATACTATAAATTGACATTTAAATTTATATTAGCAATTATATTTTTATAACTATATATTATTTAAATTAAGTATTATTTTATTTAAATATTTAAGTATATAACTTATATATATATATATATTATTTATATGTATATATCTTCATGTTTATAATAACTATAATACTAATATTTTTCTAGAGGCATATTGTGAGTTTAATAATTTTAATATTGATCTATATCTTATATAATAAAAATGAAAGCAGGATTGAATTATAATTTTACATATGGATTAAGACACCCATATGAAAAGTCATGCTTAAGTTTAAAAAAATAATCATTTTATTTCATTTATACCATTACAATAAAATATAATATATGATGCTTATAATACAAATACTAAAGCATATACACGTGACCAAACAAAACCGTCATTTACTTTTAATTCGGTTCATCCACTACGATTGAGCGGTAATCCCTCTTTCCCTTTTCCTTGCCGGTTGTTAAAAGCTCAATAACAATAAAGATAGTAATTTGTTGTGATAATTTCTCCATTAACTTTCTCCGGTCTATGCAAATCACCACCGAAAGTTGTCTCCGATGATCATAAAACTCTAACCTATATTAATAAAACGAAACCCTTAAAATCTTGGTAATGAGTGATTTCCGAACACAAATACCACCCATGCTTTCACTAATCTTGTTGGGATGATATAATTGTCTTAAAAACTTTTGTAATATACGTAATTGTTTTCTTTCATTCAATTTTTTCAATAATTATATTTTGATTTTTTAATTTACATCATAACGCATCGAGCCGATACCGACTAAAATCGAATTCCCAAAAAATCACGCAACAGCCGTACCGCCGCAACGCGCGGGCATTACCACTAGTATAAGAAATACAATTACAAATGTATGTTACAATAAATGTCTTCAGGGGAAATCCTAATGATAAGGTGTAATTTCTAACTAAAGGCTATGAATTCAAATCTTATAGTATATAGGTCTATTGGTTTTAGTAGTAGAGTAGTTTTACTGTAGAGAGATTATATGTCCAACAATAATAAATTATATAAAAATAATAGATATGTACGGGTATAAAAATTAAAAAAATAATAAATAATAAACAAGTAAAGTTTCAGCTTGAAAAATCACTCACAAGTTGAGCTTAACCTTTATTAAATTAAATGCGATGATAACAAAATGTGGCGAGCTTGGCTCCTTTCAACTCTTTTACGCCCCCTAAGAAGGAATATGTTATTTACATGCTGCAAGAGACAATACTTTTTCAGTGAAAATCAGAATATAATGCTATATCACAGAATATAATAGAATAAGTTCGGTTATGATCACAAACTCAAACTCAGAATAAAACCATTCCTTTTCAAATAAAAATGCATCTCCTAGAATATCGTAAATAACATTTGTATATTATATTTCACTACGAATATATACCGTTGCTGGATTCAATAAGTTGCATGTTGCACGATTACATGGTCGATTTTAATATAAAAATTTTGGTATGTTTTATGCATTGTTTTTTTAATTAAGTTGGCCCAATACTAAATTATACAAGATTCTAGTGAATATAACCACGATTTAAATCAAGCATCTATACATTCCAAATCATTGTCGTAAACTATTTTTGTTCTGTCAAGTATTGCTACTAGATTTTGTCACTTAGGTACGTATATTGCTTATTTGGGTTTTCTATTCATACTTGAAGAGCAATTCTGATATGGGCGTATACAATAGTTGCTTTGGGGGTTTGTGTCATTGAAGGTTGATTCTTTTGAGTAGTAAGTTATTATTTATGATTGGTCGTCGGTACAAAAACAAGTTCCTGCTAACTCAGGTTCTTGCTGATCACAGGTGTTGTTGATCATACAGTTACCGCTGATCACCAAGTTTCTAGTAGTGGATCATTTTCTACTAATGTTTCCACCATCGAGGCAACTCAAAAGCAAAGTTTTGGAGACTTATAACTACTCTAATCAAACTTTTGCTCGCTATGAGCGTTGCTCCTTGGAACCTGCCACAGAGGCGAGCCCCATGAACCTCTAAGGTTCATTGTTTTCGAAAGTTAGACTAATCTTGGTCGCACGTGCACTCCACATCTCCTAATTCCTAGCAATGTTTATTCATATTTTTCTAGTCTTTAATGACATTTAATAATGAAAATTAGACCTAATTAAGTAAAGCACTAAAGAATAATTAAACTGTGAAGAATCTTAAGATAATCGGCAAAAACCAACCTTGAAGAAAAGCACCAGTTGTTCCAACATCCATCAATACATAATCTAATCCATGTATTCATCTAAACAACTTACATAATCTAATCCATGTGCAAATCCGAAGAATGATATTGCACAAACATATGCTATTTCTTTGAAGATAGATATTTGATTCTTTTGTCTGCATGGTAGAAATTTCCAAAAGTAGGCGACAAAAGATAACCAAACCATATTTGTCAAAAATCCAAGCTCTTCTATTAATACCATAACATCCTAATTTGAACACATGTGAATAATAATCTTGGTTAAAACAATCAAACAAATTACATTTTAGAAAACCGATTATTAAGACTAAGTTGCAAATATTACTTAAATGAATTACAACCTATTATATGACCTTTTATGATTACAAGGAGATATATTCTGTTAGAACTTTTCAATAGTTCGTGATTTAAACTCACTCAAAAACAACTCGCTCATTTAAGGCACTGTTTCTAGAAGTTCTTATAGTTTCTTACATCATAACCATAATTCTTAAACTGAAATTTTCATAATCATAGCAACGGAAAATCATATAAATCATTCAACGAGGAACATAGAATCGTAGTGTCAATTACATAGAAAAATTTCACTATCTTAGTGATTAAAAACATAATTATTAAACAAATGATAGTCTTTATCTTCGAAAGTTTCTTCTTATCATTTCCAACTCAAACTTAGCTACACTTTGATTTACTAGACATGCATACTAAATATTAGCGTTACTGAGTGAGTTCAAGTTTTTTTTTGAAACATAAGCACTCATACATTGAAAGTTTGTAAAATCGTTAACTACCGATAACATTGAAATTATGTCTACAAGTGACATATCATAACAATGAAAACAAGAGTCCATACAAAACATTATTAAGGTAAGGGTACATAACTACAAGACTCTAGTGACATGTTTGCATGAAACAAGACTCTAGTGATCATGTAATGCATGTAATAAAGCAATAAAGTGCTTGCACTAGCAGGACTACAATGACAAGCTTGCAGGAAGCAAGAACCCAATGACCATACAGTGAACGTAGCAAAAAAAATCAAATGCTTGCATTAGGCAAGACTCTAATGACACGCTTACACAAGGAAAGATTCTAGTGATTATGCTGTCACACTGTAAATTTTCGTGGATGGGGTTTTATCATCAGCGTGTGACAAACTAGGACCAAAGTCATTAGTTACACCAAACAATACTTTTTGAACAAAAGTATTGAACATAAATTATCCGAATAACAGTACCATTTTTTAAATCAAGTTCATAATTTGGAAAATGCAGAAGCGAAATTACAAAATAATCCCAAAATAGTAATGCGCAGGAAGACGAGCCCCAAAATCAGAGTTTTAGTATTAAAAACATATTTCATTGTTTCAAAGCTCATTAAATGCATGCGACCCAATGAGATGCTCCTAGTATGAGCAAGTATCTTTATTGACTTGAGAAAATATGCTAAAATGTGAACGTAGATTGGTATGTTCACAGGTTTGCAAAACAAAAAAAAATCAGTTTAGTAACCACACAAAGTATATCAGTTCTGATAGCTAATCTTGAATTCATATCACTAAGTGTATGAAGTTCACAACCGAAGCTGGCAATGTAAATTCATTAATGCCACGACCGTGTTTACCAAACCACGACAACAGTAATTAGGTCAATTTAACACCCGTTCGACCTCTAGTCGGCGTGCTAGCGCGACAGGTCCGGGTGGGGTTTATCAAACCCAGTAGTACCACTCAGAAATTACATTATTGGTAATCATAAAATTAACGATCTAAAAGTGAGGACTTAATTGGTAACAACACCACTTCACATGTGATCATTTAGTTTACTAAATCTAGAAAAAGTACGTTTAAAGCATGTTCTCTTCCTTGAAAAGAGTATAATAGAAAGTGAGGCTGTAAAACTCACCTTGGGTGCACAACTACTATCACAACAAATAACAGACTTTTAGGTTTCTCGACAACCTGAATTTATGTAATTTATTAGATAATAACTAAATGTAAAGGATCAGATTGTACGGTTTTGTGCTTTCAAATAGACTCAACACCCGACAACACCCATGCATAACCCATGCATACCTAAGACCATCATCCTAAAATAGTATTTATACATACTAACACCACATATATATATCTATAAGATCATGCATGTAACTATGAGTACCTATGTATAATAATGCACTAACAAGGTCACATTCATGCATATATATATATATATACATATATATATATATACATATATATATACATATATATATACACACATATATATATATATATATACATATATATATATACATATATACATATATATATATATACATATATACAGGGCAATGATCAAACGTTAACCCTCTATTATTATGATAACCATGTTAACTTTTGAAGATCAATCAAAATCATTATTTTTTGTTGCAATAACATCATTACACAAATACAAATATATGTTTTTTTATTTATGTGTAAATTTATAAGCTTAAAAAAATTACAACTAGTGTAAGTTGCTTACACCTATATAAATATTACTTGGTGTAAATATATATATATATATATATATATATATATATATATATATATATATATATATATACACCATAATATACTTGCCCATGCACCAAAACACACTCCATACACATGCACCCACACACACAACTTAACGCATAAGCACACACATGCATGCTCAACCCTAGCACACACACATACAACACACACGTACACACATCATCGGCACCATAAGCCTCCCACGTTTCAACCCCAAACCCACACACGATCATTATACTTGTATATATATAGACCGAACAAACATATGTATGCAAGTTAACTCCACACACGGCACACATACATTCATACATACACATACCCTCGGTTCCAACCGAGGGGACCCGAGGTCAACCTTAATCGGGTCACCATACACATAACACATACACACAATACGCGCACCCAATACAAGCACCCCTGAGTCTCTCTCTCACATAAATATATATATACACATTAGTCGACAAAAACTAGCCACACACAAAACACGTACCACAGTGTCCAAACCCGCCATCCCCTTCACCTACCCGTAACCGTGAACAACCCCATAGAAACAAACAACTCACGTACAACACACGAACAACACGTATACGATCACAGTTCGAAGCCCATGCATGAATACTTACAAACACACATACGAACACCCTGATTCCCACCTTTTTCACTTGCATAAGAAATCATGATAGAAGCCATAATTAAAACCGAAACTGTAACACATCGAATCTTGAATTATAAAGGAAAATCATACCGAATGGTTCGCGAGAAGGGTGGGAACTTGAACGGAGAAGGACGTTGGTTGACTAGAAGCACACGGTTGTAGAGGAAGAGGTCGCTAGAGGGGGGGGGGGGGTTGCTGTCGGTTTTGAAGGTGGAGGTGGGGAGTTTTAGGGTTTCGAATGGTGGGGATGGGTGGGGGTTTGTGATTTCAATTTGAACAAAATTTAGTTTAATTAATTACACACTAGTCCCTAAGTTTATAATTTTTCATTTTAGACCCCATGGTTATAAATTAATCTTAATTTGCATTTCTAGGTTAACTAATTGAATACATAATATGTGAACATTTAAATTAACGAGAGTTGGGTTAACGTCAATAACATGAAACTTGTTGAAAGAATTTTCATCCCAAAAATTTCAACATGCAAGGTTAACAATCTGAAACAAACGCAAAGAAGAATTCTAAAGATTTTAGGATTGACCTTAAAAAAAAATTCTAAGAATTTTGAGAAGAGTTGCAACATATGCTATGCACATTGCAGAAGTAATCAAATGCTTGGACAAGACATGACTCTAGTGATATGCATGCACAAGACAAGACTCTAGTGACCATGCAACACACAAAGCTAAACAGTTAATTTTTTGCATAAGGCAAAACTTCAATGACCATGCAATGCACAAACAAAGTAATAAAATGCGTACAAGACTCCAGTGACTGTGCAATGCACAATGTAAAGTAATCAAATGCTTGTACAACGCAAGACTCTGAAAATAGGTAAGCCATAAATGTAACCTTTATAACACGCAAATCATATAACAGTTTAACCTTTAATGGTAGTAAAGTACATTAACGTCTCAACATACATATACTTTCTAGTGATATATTAAACATGCACTAAATATTTAATAAATGCCATTAGATTCAAATAACGGGTGAGCGTTCACATATGAATGAGTAAATTAGATGTGAGTGATAATCTTAAAAAGATTTACTAAGTTAGGTTAGTTGAGGTGAGGAAAGCATGCCGGGATGAAGAGAATCACATACAGTGAAAGAAATCACATATAGATGAACCATTTGATTGATCAAGTCATTCCCATGTGGGTGAACAACCACATAAGGGTAAACCAAAGCTTAGATTAATATATGAGTGGATCACATGTGGGTGAACTATCTCACCTATGGTGAACAACATCAGATGCGAAGTATAGTACCATAAGAGGGTAGAGGGTTTAGCTGTAGGTGACCAAACTCACCTTCAGTAAACAAGGTCATGTTTAAATATGAAACACTTAGATTAGTTTTGTAATATAGATCTTATGTGGGTGGTTATGTTCACCAACGAGTGAAGAAATAATATTCAAGCAACTATCAGGTGTGGGTGACCAACACTTAGGATAAAATTCTAAGTGAAGATCGTATGCAAGTGAACAAATCTACTCAGACTTTATTAAGTATGGGTAGGTTTGCGATTAAGAATAGTATCATTATTTTAATGACATCTTTGAAATCATAAAATCATTGAAAAACATATTTAAGGTATGTAAATATTAACATAGATTTGCGTACATAACAAATCCTAAATAAGAACCCAAATATGAGGGTGGCAACTTTAATGTTTAAAACATTAGATCTATGATTTAAAATACAATAATATGCACATTACCCCCAAAATCAATAAAAAACATAAAAAATAAGGAATCTAGAACTCACCTTTGTCCAAATGAAGAACAGACCCTAGAACTTGATTCTTTTTACATGCGATCTAAAAAACCATAAAGTTGTAAGCCTTAATCATTTAATCCATTCTAAACAACATCTAGGCATGATTTCATGTATAGATCTATGCTTTAATATAATGGAAATCTATACCTTTTGCTTGAACAAACACTTTCTCTCTCTAACATTTCGCAAGGTTCATTTCTTCGTGTTTCTTTTCACGCAAGGTTTTCTAAAAAGATAAAAGGGGCGGCTAAGTTCCCCTTAAATAGGAAATAATTAGGGTTAAAGTTCCACAACCTCCCTCCCATTGAGTTTACATCTTTTCCTTTTAATTAAATATTAATCCATTTTATTTATCAAAATTTCAGAATGTTACAACTCAAAATTTGCTTGATTTGTAAATTACGGGGTCAATTTAGCTTGGTTTGTAAATGAGTTTAGCCGAACTGCTTGATTTGTAAAATTTGCTCATTTGTATTTGCAACTTTCCCTTCGGTTTTGAGGGATTACTATTAAATTTCTACCATATGCTTCATTGTATGGTAATACATTTTGATTTTCACTTCCATACACAATATGCATTTCAATGATCCCTTATATGATTTTCTATGTCTGTCATCCTTATCCTTCTCTTCTTTTTCAACCTCTTGTGAACAATTATGTTCTTAGCCATAACATCCTGATAGTTTACTTAATTTTATGTTTATCTGCCACCACAACCACGACCACATCCATGACTATAGAAACAACATGTATTGACCATTATTTGTTGTCACATCCACTTATGAAAATAAATGATACTAGTTAGGCGTGTCTCATAGTTTTTACTAGAAACTAGTCTTTAAGCTAATATGAAATAAAAAAAGATATCACAATACTACTTTTCCTAAGCATATTCGATGATGGGTGGTGAGAAATGTCTTTAAAAATAAAATTTTTCATCATCAATGATCTACCTGATATGTAGTATAAATGAGAAATGATTCTAAACTTGGTTGATTTTATACCTCCCTTATGTACTTAAAATATTACAAGCTTAAGTAAACCCATTCATAATAATAACTAGCTCTAGAGTTGTTGGCTCCTTAATTTACCTTTCTAGATTCCTAGCTAAAGTTTAACCCCACCTTTCCCTTGTGGGGCCTATAAAACCTAAAATAGGTGGGTCAAGATGTAGTTACATTACCAAACACAACCACACACACATGTATATACAATTATACATAATATTATAGTACACACGTTGTACTTATAGGAAAAGAATTACAAGGGACAAGGTGATGTCTAATTAGCTTTATTTGTTATGTGGATACATTGTCCACTTAGGGAGATTAATTGAAGTGTGAAAGCACATGTGACTCATTTGCTATTAGAAGTTGGTTTCCTGTGGAATGATTAGTAGGACTAGGAGTTAGGTACGTTCATATGATGTAAGCAACTACTAAAGCCAAGCTGAAAAAGGAAACTTCACTTCACCAAGCAATATCCTAAATTAATTTGTATTTATCATAATTTGTATGTATTTAAAATACAATGTTGGTGGCTACGGTACAAAATTACAAATAAGTGAGATGCAAGTTTATTATGCATGTTTTGAATGTACATTATAATCCTTGAAAAACTTACAATGTGATCCTAAACTTTTTCATATATATATATATATATATATATATATATATATATATTAATTTGTCATAAAATGGTAAATAAATTAAAAAATGAATTATGGCCGTAGGGGCACCGGTGGATTGGTAGACAACGTGAATCTTAGAGAGAGACTGAAGCGGCGAAGACATCAAATAAGGGTAGGTAAAAGCAATAGATGTTGTACCATCAGCAAACCTTCAGTACCACAAATATACATTATTTAATTAGGATTATAACGGTTTATTTCATCTCTATTTAATATAGGAGTAATTATATATAAATTTAATTATAATGTATATAAAGTAATTACTATAAATCACCACCAAAAAGTGAGTTTTTTCTTACAACAATATTCATGGGAAATTTGTGGGAAAGCTAATTAGCAAAAAAAAAAGATGTTGTAAAAATCATTGTGGGAAAAAACTTTCGTACGATTTTACGACAAGCATTCCAGCAAATGTTTACGACAAACATTAAAAATAATATTTCGTTTTCACTAAATCAATAAACTTTTTTTATTAAATTTTGTCGATAAATTGTCGGAATGTTCTTAAAATTAGCGATGAATTTGCGACAACTAGTTTATTCGTAGGTGTTTTGTAGAAAAGTTGTTGAAAAAATTATATTGCATTTTTATTTGTTTGTTGGAAAAGCATCGCAAAGTCGTGGGGAAATTAGGTTTGTCAGAAATAATTGTAGGAAATTCCTAACTTTTTAGTAGTGAATAACAACCTGAGTTCGAGCTTGAAAAAGTATTCACTAGCTGAACTCAAGCCTTCGTGAATCATAGAATGAGACTACTTTACACCTCTAATAAGAATATGTTGTTAACATACTCCAAGAGACAACACGTTTTTAGTGTAAATAAGAATATAACATTATACCATTACCAAAAGAATATATAAGAATAAGTTCTGTCTTCATCACATTCAAACTCTAGAATATATACCATTCTTTCAAGCAAAAATTCGTCTCATGGAATATTGCAAATAACATTTGCATATAATTCTTCATTAAGAATATATACCATTGTTGGATTCAGTATGTTGCATTTGCAACTTACATGATCGATTTAAATAAATTATTTATTGGTATGTTGTATACGATGGGAAAAATTAATCAAGTTGTTTCTATCCTATATTAATATAGACAATTCTAGTGAAGATATTGAGTTTTAAAGCATCTAATACATTTAAAATCAATGTCGTATACGGAATAGTAATTCTTAGCTTTGTTAAACTGTCTTTGTTCTTTTAAGCGTCACTAGTAGATTTTGTGATGTAGTAAAGGTTAAGCTCATAGGCCTCAACACTAGCAACTATGTCACACCGAGGAAATTAAGCTAACAATTGTCCTAAACATGTTACTTATGCCACACGATTCGTACTCGTAATGTAAATCTAGCTTAGGCCTTTTATGCCCATCGTCATGTCAATGCTCATGCTCCTAACTGATAAGTCGACTCGGGTGCCATCAACCACATGACACCTTCTTCATAAAATGTTAGCATCATTTCTTCTTATTTGGGTAACACCAGTATGACATTAGAAAACTTTAATTCTCTTCTTATAACTCATACAAGCCATTTAACTATTTCTAAACATATACATTTGCATAATATTTTGGTTATTCCCAACATTTTAAAGAAACTTTAACACACTAGTAAACGACATAACGCTAAACACAAAAACAAAATGCATGGGTTCTGGCTCAAGGTAATCGTGAGTATGTTCTATATGTTTGGCATAATGGGCATCATGCTTTAGCGCAATTTTAAATTCAAGTTTAATGGTATCTTTGAGTTTTGGCATAACCAGTAAGGACATGTTGCCTTTGATACTATTTTAATTTTAAATAAGTTAAGGGTGTTTATCTGTTACCTTTGTATATCGCAAATCGATTATTTGTTCTTCTTATCAATTATCTACATGACATCTTTGTCTTTTAAACTATATAATAAAACTTCTTTGCATCCATTGGATTTGATACATTGTGATTTGTGACATCATGCGCCTATTACATCCATTATTGTTAAAGATTATGCGTGGTATTTGTTGATGATCATTCTCACTTCACATGGTTTTATCCACTAAACGAGTTTGAGTTTGCTTCTGTTTTACGAGTTTTATAAAGTTTTTACAAACTCAATTTTCTCATAAGATTAAGGTGTTGTAGAGTTATGTGAGAACATAATTTGGCAATCTAAATGTTAGACTATACACTATGTTCTTTCGACCAAGCTTTAGTTGGCAAACAACTTCATAAATAGTCTATCTCGATCTTAATTTTAGTTTTCTCGTATTATGCTTCATCTCGAACCGCTAGCTTTTCACTTGAAGAGGGATATTAAAGCTACATCAGTCTAATAACATATTTTCTTCTCTTATTGTATTTTGTTATTTTCTATGTACCATTCTTGTGATAAACATCCTCAATCTTCACCAAAATTGGTGTTGAGTTTTTCATTGTACCAATATCTATACATATGTATACATCTATATTGTGTATATGTATGTCTTTGTATAGTATGTGTATGTATATGTGCATATACGATGATGATTCCATTCGCAGAGAAAGAAGATGAAAATTCAAGATGATAAGAATGAAAAAATACAAAAATCTTCCGTTTATTTTAGAAGATTCCATTGATATAGATAATTAAATATAAATTTAAATCTTGCTTAAATCAAGGGATGTTAATAAGAAACTTTTATAAAATTACCTATCTACCCCGTATCCTTGTCATCAAAATATACATGTGGCATTAATGTATTGGTTCTCATTGTTTTTACAAAAAAACATTGTTTGTATAGGATCCTACTCCTATGTATGTGTATTTGTATATCTGTATAAAGATATCTATGTGTATATGTATGTCATTATATGGTATATGTATGTACACATGTATGTATCTATATGTTTGCGAATATCTTTATATAGTATGTGTACGTGTATATTTGTGTGTATGCATATGTGCGTATGAATGTGCATGTCTTTGTATAGTGTTTATATATGCATGTGTATCTATGCATGCATCTATCTGCATGTTTGTGTATGTCTTTGTATAGTATGTGTATGTTATGTACATATGCGCACATGTATGTGCATTTGTATATGTATGTATGCATATACGTGTTTATGTGCATATCATTGTATAGTATATGTACGTGTAGCGTGTATGTGTATTTGTTTGTATGTATGTATATGGATGTTAATGTATGTTTTGTATAGTATGTGTATATATGTATGTGTATATGTGTATTTGTGTATGTATACACGTATTTTTATGTATGTCCATGTATGTATGCATGTATCTGTATGTATGTGTATATATGTGTATGTACATGTATCTATATATGTACGTGCATGTTTACATGTATCATATGTATGTGTATGTCTTATGTGGTATGTGTATGTGTATCTGTATGTGTATTTATCTATATGGTGTATACACGAACACCTACACATATACATAGAGAATTATAAAAACTTGTCGGGATTAATGGGTTTCTATGGTGCACATGTGCGTACCTATGCATATGAGATGTAAACGTTGGTGAGGTAATGGTACTTCATTTATAATGAAGTTGTACAAAAGATGTATGTGTACATGTTTGTTCACTAATGAAGATATGTACGTATATCATTGGTGGCTTTTGACAAATTCGAACTATATGCATTCAACATGCTTCCATATTTTCGCAACTTTTACTATAAGGGTACATTTGAACTATTTAGTTCATAATTTCGTGTGACACTATATCATCACTATGAAAAATATTTGTCACAATATTTATCATGATATGTTGTAGTCCCAAACATATGTTTGGGATGTTTCGCAGCAATATCGTCATCACAAATGAGCTACATGCTACAATGGACAAGATGAGTGGTTTTCACCTTTTCTTCTTCGACCCCATGACCATATAAAAGTTAGCCAAGTTGTTATCAGTGTTGCTGTCAAACATTAGCGACTATTTTGAAGGGTCCCCAAAATCACCTAGATATTATACATCGACACTTTAGCCAATTTGGTCACTAAAAGCGTACCTCTCTCACATTTAAACTATGTTTCTTTTACGCTAGAATATTAATCAATCATGTTCCGTACCAAAAGTGATTATTATTTCTAGAAGTGCATGTACGTTCTCACTACTCAAGTTGTTGTAGATAAGGCTTATCAACTACTTGCATTATTATATATTGAAGATCGATCACCAATCTAAAGCATATTATTCTATTAAACCTATACATGTTTGTGTGTATCTATATTCTATAATATATAATCTACAATTTATATTTTATTATATAAATAATCTCTTTGTCCATTATAATTTCATAAATTTTTAAAACACATAACACAAGTTTTAATGTGTAAGGTACAATTTATCAATACGTAAAAATTATATTTTTTATTTTACCCTTATTAATAGCATGCAAATCTTATTAATTTCACTCAGTTATAATATGTAAACATCTTGGTTTAAATTAATTTAAAAAAACCTAAAATAACATAAAATGGTAAATAAATTAAAAGATGAATTATGGTATTCTAAAATAATAATTCAATCAATAAATAATTATAATTATAATTATAAGAAAATATATGAATTAAGTCTGATTTTATAACTTTAGGGTTAATTTTTTTAAAACAAACAAAAGGGTTAAATTTCTATTTTACAAATTAATATAAAGCTTTAAGTGAAAAGACATTAAATCAAGAGAGTTTAACAAAATATGACGTTTTCTTTGAGAATTGCATTTAACAAAATAAAAATGCTATGCGACATGCATGTTGGATTTTCTTTGGGAAATGTATAAAAGATTTTGTTAATTGTTAACAAAATAAAAACCTTGAATTCATTAAGAACGAAGCGAGACTTGCTGTAAAACATTTTTTAATAAGGGAATGATATTTCAAAATACAGATTGTAACTCTTTCTAAAACTTTAAAGTGATTTTAAAAAATTTAATTTAAATGTTAATTTAAGTAATTGTATTGGAATAAGCTCATTTGAAAGTGGATCGATTGCAAATCACTCGAAATGGAACCAACTCTAGATATGGTGTTGTTCCAAATTTCTACAAACTGAATTATTTAATCTAATCTAAACTTATATATTAAAAATAGTTTACATGATTTAAAATAAATAAAATAACATCAAATAATAAATAAATTAAAAGGTAAATATGGTATTTTTAACTTCTATATTTAATCTAATCTACAAAACTGAATTATTTAATCTAATCTAAACTTACAATTTGAAATATTTTAATTAATTTTAAAAAAACCTAAAAAACATTAAATAATTAACAAATCAATATATATTAATTATAATTATAAGAAATTATATGAATTAAGTTTGATTTATAACTATATGGTGAAATATTTTGAAACAAACAACAGGGTTTAATTTATATTTTATCTATTATTATAAAGACATAAGTGAAAAGAAATCCAATAAAAATATTTAATTTGTACTTTAACTATTGATATAAGGGTCTAGGTGAAAATAACCCACCATAGAATCGCGGGTGGTGTTTTAGGACAGTGTAAATTTGATTTTTACAAACTAAAAATTTGCGCAAACCGTTTGTTATGTTATGGCTTTTCGTATATAAAGTTTCCATTGAGAAGTTATTTTAACAACACAACGTGTGTGTGGTAGCTTTTCATTGAAAAGTATTTTTTTGACTATCTATGTTTTTATTTTAATTTTTGTTGAAAATCCTTAAGTCCCCCACCGCGAAGCATGGGTTCTTTAGCTTGTACTAGATAAATGATCTCTTTGACCTCTATTGTAATTTCACAAACTATTTAATATGCTTGTTACAACTTTTAAAGTATTAAGTGCAAGTACTTTATGCAATACTACCTATTTTGTTATTATTTAATAAACTCTTTCTAATTAATACTCTATTTAATTCACTAAATTAACTATTAATTAATACATTATTTATTATATTTTTATAACTAATTAGTAAATAAATTAAGTATTGTCTTATTTAAATACTTAAGTATATAATTACTAAACATTTAAATAATAATAATAATAGTAATAATAATAATCTTATTTATAATAATTTATATTAATATTTAAATTTAAATTTACTATTTTTATTTTTAAATACTATTTAGTTCATTATACAAAGCATCCTAAGAGAACAAAATTATCATTTTAGTTATATTTTAAAATCCTTCAGCATATAATTTTCTTTGAAACTTTTTTATAATACAAAAATGTCATCTAACTATTGTGTACAAGAAGTCTAATCATATTAAATCTTTATTAATAATTTAATCAATTTTATTAATATTATAAAATTTTATCAATTTAATTATTTTTGACAATATTGGTTTATAGGTTATCATGTACGTATTATTTATAAAAACTATTATTTGTATTTATATAAGTTAGTATTTAAAAAGTTTATAACAATATCTTTTTTTAAATGTAAAAACATTTAAAAATATCTCCAACATTAAGAAATATCTTTTTGTGACTTATATATTTTAAAATATATATTGGTAAATCCCAAACACCAATATTTTTTACCACTTCCCTCAACATTTTTAAAAAGAGAATCTTATTACTTTAATCAATTTTATTAATATTGACAAAAATAATTTATAAATTATCAAGTATGTATTATTTATAAAAATTATTATTTGATATCATATTAATTATTATTTATAAAAAATATATATATATGTTTTAAATGTAAAAACATTAAAATTATGTTTTTATAGCAATACTATATGTTTTTTTATATTAACAACCCAAATATGATGAAATATATAGTTGCTTTGAGGGAAACAAGAATATACAAAAAAAATATTTAGTCAAGAAAGATGTGGAAAGAAGGTAATTGTAATGTTTTCAGAACCGGATCGGACGTCGAACCGGACTCCTTACTGGTTTGGTGGTCGGACCGGTCGGACCGGATTTAAGAACCGGATGACGTCATAATTATATATATACTATATTATATATATAGTTATATATATAATTAAATATAAGTAATTTATACATGTATTTTATAGTTATATATAAAACTTAACTATATTTTTATATCCAACACACTAATATATGGTTTAACACCTCGTTTTTACCCATTAAAATCAAAAAAATAAAAAAAAATACGAAAACCGGTCCGAACCGGTCCGGTTCCAGGTTCAACCGCCGAACCGGTTCGAACTGGCCGGTTCAACTTGCTGAAAACGATTTGGGGGGGATCGGACCGGTGGACCAGCCGAATCCCGGTCGAACCGGTTGGACCGGCCGGTCCGATCCGGTCGTGAAAACAATGGGTAATTGTCTAGCAAGTGATAAGGACGTAGCAAAAAAGATCCCGTGGCAACGCACAAGTCCAACTATTAGTTTTATATAAAACATTTGATCGGGACACAATAGTAATTTTACTTAACTTTAAAACCTAAAACAACTTTTCAAATATAGTATAAAAGTGGTTTATGCAATAGTTCAAAAATTTCTCTTATTTAGTAAATTTATTCTAATTAATACATGTTAGATTATTTAAGTAACTACACTAAGTATAATTTTATTTATAATATTTTAAATTTATATATTTATAACTAAATACTATTTAAAGAAAGTATTATCTTATTTAAATACTTAAGTATATATTATAACATAACATCGTAGCATAACATAACATAACATAATATAACATAACATAACATAATATAATATAATCTCTATCTCTATATTCCTACTCTAATAAATGTTATACAGGAGAGACACTTGTCAACAACATATTCCCCTCACCAATTTTTTGTCACTTCTCTCTCCTATTTAATAATCATATTAATTACTAACAATATTATTTAATTTTTTAAATTAAAATGGTTTTTTAATAAATTAATAAAGAGATCTTTTTACTAATGTTATTTTTAAGAAAATAATTTTTCATAAAATTAAAAAATATGTTAGAACATCAAACTTTTATAAAAATATAAAATATTTATAATTGGTGTTTTTAAAAAGTAAATTTTAAATAAACAAAAAATAATTAATATTAAGAGTTACAATAAGCAAGTTTTTAAGTATGATATTTTTTAAAATGTTTTGTGTTGAATTTAAACTTTTATTTTATTTATTATAAGAAAGATTTCAATCATATCTTATTTTATAATATCGATATATAAATTATAAATTTTTATTCTATTTAATATTTTTTTCAACCCCTGTCATACACGTACGGGTTTATTAAACTAGTACTCTAATAAAATGGTAAATGAGTGGTACACGTGTCAGCATCACATTTATTGTTATCAATTTTTTTTTTGTTTCTCTCACCTATTTAATAGTTACTATAATACTAGTAATATTATTTAATTTTTTTATAGACTAAATATATTTTAATAAATTTAAAAAATTATTTTTATTAATTTTATTTATAAAGAAACAAATTTTATAAAATAATAATTTTTCAAAGATCAAAGTTTTTTAAAATATAAAATATTTTAAAAATAGTGTTTTCAAAAAGTAAAATATTTACAGATAAAAATTAATTAAAATTGGAAGTTATAACATTGAATAATTTTTAAAATGGATTGTTTTGAAACAAAATATTTATTTAAACAAAAAAATTTAAAAATTCGATATAATTATTTTATTACTTATATTTCACTCATACGTAATTTCAAATATATCTTTTCTTGTAATATCATTTTAAAATAAATAAAATTTTATTTTATTTAATATTTTATTTATCCAATGAGTGTAATACACGGGTTACTAATACTGGTATAATATAATATAATATTAATACCATTTCTGCTTTTTTTTTTAATGAAAATGAATTGTTTGACTTGTGCGAAAAGTTAGTTTTGTTGGTGGGTCAGCAAGCAAAATATATGTCATCAGTCATTACTCTACCATCAAAGTTATATAATGAATTAAATTTTAGTGTTTTTATTTCTGATTGCTTTATTCAAGTAATTTTCTTTTCAAAGTGCCAATTAGGTGTAAATGCACTATAAAGCGTCAATTTTTTAGGTCGAATGTAGAACTAGGTGGAATATCAAATTTATTGGTCTAAGTATACATTCTTTTAAACATACAAATGAAAATATATTTTGATTATTTGTAAAAACAGATTAAAGATGATATAGTAGGACGATTTAGATTTTTAAAGAACACTAAATAATGATACGAGATAGCACAACTTTTAGTGCTGAGGGGAGCTATGCCAAAATTTGTAACGTTAAAATTGGTTGAAACCCACAATGTTAAATATCATATGGTTTGAACAACTTATCCTAATAGTTCAAAGATTGGCTTATGATTAATTTGGCAAATATATAAACTAAATTTAGTCTCCTATTTTATTATAACCCTAGTTTTCATGCATTTTTTCTTTATCAGTTTTGTTGTTTCATGAAATGTAATTTCATTACAACACTTTTTCTTGTACTAAATTTAGGGATTAAGATTAAGAAATTAGATAAAATAAAATCAAACACGAAATAAACAAAACAAAATTAATTGAAGTTAAAGTTACAAATTACGAAGAATTCATTGGCCAAATGGGCAAAAACTAAATTTATTTGAAGTTACGTGGTTGGGCACAAGACTTCATAGTGCATTAGTTAATTTTATCTGAAATTACAAGGTGCTTGGCCAAGGCTATCGGATACTCATCACCATTCACATTTACTCACTATTGCATTAACATTATATCATTCCTCACTTCCCATTACTCTTTTATTGATATGTTTTTCACATTTATTACTCTTCACTCTGGCCAATAATTTTTATTGTTTAAGTATAAATAGAATGAGAGAGAAAGAGATAGAGAGATTTGGAGGGGGACAATTTTATCTTAAAGTCTCATGAGTTGAAAACGGTTGATCCGGCCAGCTAAAATACCGATTTAACATTTTTAATGTCACGAAAAAGTATCATACTTGGTTCGTTTTTATTTGTTGATAGTATTTATAGTTTTTTCTAATCTTTTTTTCTTTAAAGAAATAACCATTTGTATGATAATATTAGTAATTATTAGTGTTATATAAATCACAACCAAATAACACATTTTGTTCTCATCAATCTTTCACTTTCGCCATTATGGTTGTCAGCCACCATGTATGTGTGTTTATGATGGTGTGTTTTCTTCACCTGTGTGATTAATAATTTGAAACTCATTCACATATAGACCTTTTATTAAACAGCGATGTGGCTCAGTGGCTTGTGTCTGTGGGAGGGCCATGGTCGGAGGGGTATATGCCCTTGGAGATGTTCTCGATAGAACAATCAGGGTGGGGCCTTGTGGGAATTTTAATTTATTTAGAAAGAAATCTAATAGTTATATTTACACACACATATATAAAACAACGTAATAGCAAGAATATGAGAGTATAGTGAGAGATATGTTTGTATTAACTACTAGTTTTAGTAAATCTTTATATTATACACATTAAATAAATAAAATATTAAATATAATAAAATTTTATTAAGCATAAAACGATATTATAATATATGATATGACTGAAATTACGTATAAGTAAAAACTAATAAATAAACAATGATATCAACTTTTTAAACTTTTATATTTAATTATTTTAAAAAAATGAAATATTTTGTCAAAACAAACTGTATTAGAAAATATTAATTTTTAAATTTCCTAATTATAATTCTTAATTTTAATTATTTTTTGTTTATAAAAAGTTTACTTTTCAAAAACACCAATATTCGTATTTTAAAAAAATTGATGTTTTAAAAAAATTCTTCATTTTATAAAAATTTGTTCTTTAGAAATAATATTAATAAAAAGATATTTTCTTAGTTTAATAAAAGCTATTTTTGATCTAAAAAATAGTTGAATAATATTATTAGTAATTAAAGTAATTATTTAATAGGAGATACAAACGGAACAATTTTGGTGATAATAAATGTGGTGTTGCCACGTCACGTGCCCCTTATAGTTAATCTTTTATTAGAGTGAGAATATTGGCATTAGATACTACTAGAGATATATATTTGTGGGTATGTTAGGAGAGAAAAACTGAACTAGTTAATAATATATTACTAATTATCAACTTATTTGTGTATTACAGTTGTATTTAAGTTTTAGTGGTTGTATTCATTTTTGTTTTTTTTATTTTCTTACTTTTAAGTTTTAATCTAGATACTTTTATATTTTTTACAACCTAAACCCTATATTTCTTCACTTTCAAATTTGGTTCCATATACTTTTCATCTTTTACTAATTTTTCATTTATGTTTCGGTTTAAATTTCACGAGTTAACACGCTATAATGTGCGTGTGTGTTTCAATGTTTTATACGTCTGTTTTTTCCCGTTTAACAGCCCTGCCACAACGTTCGGGTCTTAAATCGACTTAGTTATAGTTTTTAATGTTTTGCATTCCATGTGCAAGGCTTAATGTTTTCACGCCGACCGTCGCAACGCAAGTGCTTAGTACTAGTTATATACTAATATCTATACTTAATATTTTTCTCAGCTTTTATATCATTATAGGAACAATAAACTTAATAGTTCTAGGTTTGAGTGATGAGCAATCCACTTCTATATTTGTAATTTTTTTCTAAATGTTTCGTTAGCGTCTTCTACACATCATCAATTTATAGAAATTTCTTTGTTGTCCATAAAAAATATCTATATTTATAACATATCTCATCTATTATTAAATTTATACGTTTTAAGATGTTGCCTCCTTAAAATCTTTGCAAAAAAAACCTAGTGTGACAAAACCTTAACTAAAAAAAAAAGAATGCAACACGTATCTTCTCCTCTCATGATTATCAATTAAGCTCATTAAGTTGACACATGCCGATCTCACGAAGTTGCAAGGGCGGAGCTTAGTTGGGCGCCCCCCCCCTCTTTTTTTCGTCGGTAGTGTTAAACTTTAGTCCGGTAGTGCAAATTTTTGGCATGGTAGTGTAAATTTTTATATAAAACTTGAGTTCGCCCCCCCTAAAAAGAAACAATTTCGCCCCCGCCCCCCCTACGAGAATGTTCAAGCTCCGCCACTGCGAAGTTGCTTCATGATTGTTGAGGTCGGAAGTGATTTGGTAAACAAGTCTGTCAAATTTACACCAGAATGAATTTATTGAACGATAATATCACAATTTTTTTTTTATAAATCCATATGTGTAAAAAAGAACTTTGTCAAAACATGTTTCATTCTATGACCTTAATATATTCTTTCTTAAGTTGAGCCATGCATGCCATGTTGTCTTTATGTAAAATTAATCAGCCTCTCATTTGTAGAAGAAATACCACAAGATCTGCAATTGTGCTGTACTATAGTCCTTAACCAAACCTGTTCTTGACTAGTTTCACATATTGTTAATATTTTTGTATGATTAGATGAAATGGTTGTGAGTGTTTGCTTTATGGTACACTTTGAAATCATAGTAGATCCATTTGTGAATAAATTTACAGTTTACGATCGAGCAGTATGTAATGGATCAAACATGTACGAGGTAGCGCCCGATGGGGTAAACTTTGGTACCTCAGTATCAAAACTTTGAAGTAAACTTGGTATCTAGTGGTAAAAGTAAAAGTCTTACCAACTTTGGTACCTCAGTAAAGGTTGGTCGGTACCATCTAAAGTAGCGGTAGCAAATTAAGGAGTGGTAGTAACTTTGTTACTACTAGTGTATTATTTTCTAGAATGACTACCGAACCAACTTGTAATTGATAGTTATAAACGCCAATTATCTAACTCTGTTGCTAAGGGTAATGATGTTTCATTGAAACCTTTTATTCATTCACCTATATATGTAGAAAAGGTTTTGAGCAAATTTTGGCAAGAAAATTTCTTATTAGATTTCATACTTGTTTTCTTGAACTCTAAGAATTTATGTAATTTAATTTTCATGAGTACCAATGTAATAATTAATTCTGAAAATTTTTACGTAATTTTTAAAGGTATCCAAGTTATCACGAATTCGAAACCTACGAGAAATCCTTTTAAAATGTTATTATTCATTTCATTAGCATTTTCATAGTATATAATTTCTCTTGTAAGGATACAATGTATAGTTTGGGCAT
This sequence comes from Flaveria robusta, assembly GCA_025506415.1. Classification (NCBI taxonomy): domain Eukaryota; kingdom Viridiplantae; phylum Streptophyta; class Magnoliopsida; order Asterales; family Asteraceae; genus Flaveria; species Flaveria robusta. The sequence continues at coordinate 6,170,902 of CM046465.1, forward strand.
ACATATATTGTTTGAAGCTTTTTTCGTAACAAAAATACATTATTAGTTTATCATGTTGATAAAAATACAAATAATTATTGGATTTTTTTTCAAATACCAAGTTCTTTATAAAACATATTCCATTTATAATCGTGATAATTTTTCGTAGAGCATTGTTATTACTATTTAAAGGTGTGAATGGGTCCGTCTAGGACACAACCAAAACAAATTTTCAGTTAAAGGATTTTGAAAACCTATTGGTTTCGACTAACTTGGTTTTGGTTATTAACAATGGTTGTATTCATCTATGATATATTAGGTTAACCATAGAGAAGAAGATGAAGCAATAAAGGAGAAGCTACATGAGCAGTTGCCGCATCAGTTGCGTAAAAACGACAATGGTACAAACAGCGGCGGAGCTTGAAATATTTTGTGCGGGGGGGCGGGGGCGGGGGCGAATTTAATTTTTTTAAGGGGGGCGAACTCGATATTTATATAAAAATTTACACTACCTGGCCAAAAATTTACACTATCGGACTAAAATTTAACACTACTGGCGAAAAAAACAGGGGGGGCGGCGGCCTCCTCCGGCCCTACTTAAGCTTCGCCCATGGGTGCAAATATGTTTGAAATGCATAAAAATGATCATCTTGCGTAACTTATGCTTGTATAGAACTCTTAGTGGCGATTAAGAATAAATATAGTTATTTGGAACACTAAAATGCCAAAGTCAGTGTAAAGGATAAGCTAATTAAGTGAAGAGATTCTAATTGAAATTTAGAGGTGGCAATGGTCGATTGGAATTCACAATAAACTATTTGTTGATAGTTTAATATAACCTAATTTAGGTTTAATATTTCCTACCTTATTATACGTACCTATTTTAATATTATATCATCAATAGAAAATGTCTAGATTAAATTATCATGCATTGTAGTCCCAAAGCATTTAATATTACGTAAACCAAAATAATTAAAAGATACTTGTTGGAGTGTAAAATTATTTTAAGATAGCCTAATTTAATATTCTCTTCATGAAGTTCATTAAGCACCTTGATTGAGTGGTCTTGTAGTTGTTTTATTTTATTTTATTTTTATTTTTTTATTTTAAAAGTGATGCATGCTTAAATATTTGTATGCGCATGTTCAAATTAAATATATATAGTTAGAAGAAAAAAAACGATTAAGCCAAAGGTTTGGTTAATTTGTTATTACAAAACCTACCACTACAAAGAATTCAACCATTAACCATTAGATGCGACAATAGTCGCCACAAATAATGGGGATTATTGTCACTAATGATTAATATTTCGCCGCCATTTGGTTAATTTAAAAAAATTCTGGAAGATTATTAGTGGTGCCCCAATTGCTAAAATTTCTTATAGTGTAAACATACCAGAACCTAAAAAAAAGATTTTCAAATAATAAACGAACCGAACCATTAGTTTTCGATCTGGATTGGTTAATTTAAATTGATTTTACCAGTTAATTCGATTATGGTTTAATTAATCCTATTCTCACCCTTACTACTATTGTGAACACCCAGAATTGTTTATTTATAATTAATACCTAAATGGTTGTATCCTTGTATTCAGACCTTGAAAAGAGTCCTACTATTCAGACACACACTTGGATAAATCGACACCCCCTATACACTGCGTATAGGTTCATACGCGGCGTATAGGGTCGAAAACACTGAAAACGAGGAAAATTTAGGGGGGGATGTCAGAGGGCTATACGCCTCATATAGCTCTATACGACCCCCTATACGACACATATGGGGATATACGACGCGTATAGCAAGTTACAACACAGACTACGAGGAAAAATTCAGGGGGCTGTCAGAGGGGTTATACGCCCCGTATAGGGCTATACGACCCCCCTATACGACGCGTATGGGGCTATACGATACGTATAGAAATTTGGGATGTTAATTTATAATTTTATGGTGTATAAATATTTAAATCCTTTTGAAAATTACTTCCGGCCATATTAATTAAGTAGATGGTAAGCTATCACCATCAATAAACAAAGATGCAATAAATATGGCCTCTCTTTATATGTACCCACTCAAAAGGCCGATTGATGTATACAGGTGGAGTTTCCGTACGAAGTTGATATATTTAAACATACATGAAATGTTTGTACTTTATAGTCACATAATTATATACAAGTGGAAATACCCGAGCGTTGCGGCGGTACGGCTGTTGCGCAATTTTTTGGGAATTTAATTTTAGTCAATATCGACTCGGTGCATTATGATGTAAATTAAAAAATCAAAATATAATTATTGAAAAAATTGAATGGAAGAAAACAATTACGTATATTACAAAAGTCTTTGAGACAACTATATTATCCCAACAAGATTAGTGAAAGCATAGGTGGTATTTGTGATCGGAAATTACTTATTACCTAGATTTTAGGGGGTTTCGTTTTATCAATATAGGTTAGAGTTTTATGATCATCGGATGCATCTTTCAGTGGTGATTTGCATAGACCGGAGAAAGTTAATAGAGAAATTATCAAAACAAAATTACCATCTTGATTGTTATTGAGCTTTTAACAACTGACAAGGGAAATGGGAAGAGGGATTAGTGCTCAATAGCAGTGAATGAACGAAATTAAAAGTAAACGGTAGTTTTGTTTGGCCACGTGTATATGTTTTAGCATTTATATTGTAAGCATCATATATTATACTTTATTGTAAGGGTATAAATAAAATAAAATGGTTAATTTTTTAAAATTTAAGCATGAATTTTCATATGGTTATCTTAATTTATATGTAAAATTATCATTCAATCCTTCTTTCACTTTTATTATAAAAGATATAGATAAATATTAAAATTATTAAACTCACAATAAGTCCCTAGAAAAATATTAGTATTATAGTTATTATAAACATGAAGATATATATATATATATATATATATATATATATATATATATATAAGTTATATACTTAAATATTTAAATAAAATAATATTATTTAGTTATAAAAATATAATTAGTAAATATAAATTTAAATGTTAATTTATAGTATCATAAATAAAATAAAATTTAATGAAGTGAATTAAATAATATCATGTTATTAAATAATGTATTAATAATGTGTATTAATTAGAAGAAGTTAATTAAATGGGGGCAAAAGTGGAATTATTGCATAAACCACTTGTACTCTATGCTTAGAATATTATGTAGGTGTCTTACACTTTAAATGAAATTACCATATTATCCTTGTAATATGCATTATATAATAGTATAGATAATTACGTTATGTTATAGATTTTATAAACACAAATTTATAAGATATATTTATTCACAGTTCAATTCAAGAATTTGGCTCTGTGCCAAAGTCTATATCGACGACAATCATTGTCGGTACGATTAGACTTACGGTAGGATCTTTGTAATGACAACATGTTTTCGCTATAGAACTTAATAATTTTCATACTTTTTTCATTATGGCACAAGTCTACAACCACAATCGGTCATTGGGATAGATGAAAAATAAATAAATAATTTCTTTAAATTAAAAAAAAGCCAACAAACACATAAAAACAACATGTCGCCGGGACAGATAGATCTATTGTGACGACACCTTTACAGACGACACATAAACCTTATTGCTACAACCCTATAACCATGAAATTTGTTAGAAGATTGATCTTGATTTGTGTATTTGTGATACATAATCAAGGTCAAAAGATGAAGCTATTGTAAGAAAGCCAGAAGAAAATTAACTGAAGATTTTACTTAATTTGATTTTTGTATGGTTTATAAATTTAGATATATTGTTAGAGTTTTATGCGAGTAGGTATTTGTTTATATGGTATGTATATATTGATTTTTGATGTATTAGTTTAGAGAACAAGTTATTAGTGTAGTAAAAATAGATGTGTAGAGCTATTGTAAGGATCTCCAAAGACATTATAGATCAATTTCGTGCGGAGAATACGGAATGTAATCACTCACGGTATAGTAATAGAAAGCTTAAAAGACAATATGAAGAAGATTCAAGGAACAAATATAAATAAACTTTAACTTCTATTGCTCTCTGATTCAAAGGATTACAAAGTTCGCACGAAATCAGGAAACCTATATATCTTAATTACAAACATAACTAAAACAAGCTATTTACACTAAGCATAAAAGCTCTTGCGCGAGAACTAACTTCTCGCGCGGATAACAAGTTCTCTCGCAGATCAAAAGTTCTCGCGCGACTTCTTCTTGATCTTTAATTTCTTCATTTGATTTCCTGAGCCTTCAAGTTTAATCCCTACAGTTATTGTATTTTCGATCTTGAGCTTTTGTTCATAGTAAGATTGTCTTTTATTTCATGAATGTTCTTGCGTTGTTTTTTTTTTATTTTCTGCTACTTTGAAGATGGGACACATGCCAACAAAATCTATATATGGTGACTACCTATGTCGGGGTGGGTTCTTAAACCTTATACCGACGACGTGCCTTCTTCTTTGATGGTTATACCTACCAACAACAAAGATTTTTAAAGTAAAATCATTTTAAAATATATAACATTAATTAAAAAATGATAAAACTATATATAGAATTCAACGTCCTTTTTTTAAATCTTTTTTCCTTAATTAATTATCACTACAAAAGAAAACTGGACTTTCACCGACATAGGAATCCGCTCAAAAGACTTCGGTGATAGTCGTTAGCGACAAACTTCTATCGGTAATGTTTAGTCGGAAAAATGCTCGTAGGTAAATTGTGTTCCGAAGGAAACTCATCACTAAATTAGTGACGGACTACCGACGGGCTTGTTGGTATTTATCCCCTGCCATGTTCAAAATTTCTCTGGCCATCTAGTGACGGACTACAACCGCCTATTTCCATCCGAAAACGCCATCGGTGTTAGGAGTTTTCTTGTAGGGTACGAAATTGTTATCACCTCCATCTTACTCCTCTGGCTTGAACAGTGATTTGGATTCAGATTCACCTCGCATACTTCTCATAAAAAACCACTTCTTATCTTATCTGTCTTGTCTATAGAAAAATGTTAAAATATTAATGAGTGCATATAGGCAGCCACCAATAGTAAGAAAAAATGGTGATCTAGAGATACAAGTGTGTTGGTTAACGATGAGACTGCCACCACGTTATGTGCGATATGTGTGGGTGTGGAAAGGGTGTGGCCAGTCAGACTTCACTCTGTTCCCTAGCACCAATATTAAAGTTACACATAGTAAGTCAGTATAAGATTAAAAGCACTAACGTATGAACAAATGAAATGAGCTTAAGGGTACATTATAAGACACATTTTCTTGATGGCCTTTGAATTCTAATATTGGTGAATGATGAGGGATATGAGTTTTAGTGCGAGACTAACATAACATTACAATGAATACATATGTGCTACTTGCATGCATCCATTAATAATAACAATATTTTTAGATATATGTTTTCAGAGATATTTATGTATATATAATGTGGGCTCATGACGTTATAATTTTCGGTTCCATTCAGTTTAGTTGGGTTCGGGTTAATTCATGTAATAAATTGCGATACCGTAATAAAAATTACATCGTCACTAGTAAACACACAATAAGAAAACAATGACATTAGAAATTGAAAAAAATGCTTTCTGTTTTTTTTTTTTTTTTTTTCCTACCGGTTTTTATCTTTTGAAGACGATCTATCATATCTTTGATTTAAATATTCGGAAGGAACTAATTACAAATGCGAGTTTAAAAAATCTTTCATATTTTTGTTTAATTAGTAAAGTTCATTCCAAAATCCTGAAAGTTAATATTAATTAACTAGATCTTTATTGACCTTCTTTTCAAAAATTGTTACATAATCCCTAAAATTTAAGTTTTAACTTTCAATCAAGTTTCACAGCTAATATTAATTATTTTTCAAACTTCAATCAACTAATCAAGTTTTTAGATTTTTAAGGAATCACCTTCAACACTGTCAACGATATCCCAAGACCACCCCCCCCTCATCACTTTCTTTTACCTCACCACCAACAACATTGACACTTTTGGATGTTTTGATTAGGGGATTTAACCATTGCGTTATGCAGCTTCACTATGGTGGGTTTACATGGCGATTTGTAGGTTTGATTTGGTGGATTTATAGGGTTATTTGAAGGTCAATGTGGTTCTAATTTGGTAAGGGTTTAAGGATATTAGGATGATGTTGGGTGCTGTGATGTTGCCAATGAAAGCAGGGTGTAGAACCTATTAAGTTCGGACATTGGAGAAATGATGTAGATGTTATGCTTTGGAGAGGATTTATTTTTCATTAAAATGATACGATAACTAAAGGATGCTCGTATGGATGACACACGACTAAACTTAACCCCACAATTAAAAAAAAAACGTAATACATGTCAACTTTTTAAGTAAAGGACGATTTCCGTAATCAGTGGAGCTTAAGGATAAAAACCCAACAATTGCTATATACATAAATGATGAAAAATGTAACTTAGTCAAATAAGCTATACAACGAATGTATAACTGATGGTTTTAAATTAAGCGTATAAAACCATCGTTTCGAGTCTCCACCTGGGGCTTGTCCTAGAGCATACATAGTCTCTCAAGAATAGTTCGAAGCATACATACACTTGGTTATATAGTTGAAACCAACATGAAAATCCTCACTATTAAACTATTGTGCTAAATTGTATTAAACATCTTTATTACAATTAAGCTTGTTTAATGTTATTGTTTCAACTTTCAACTATGGTATTAAACATCTTCAAAACCTTAGTCAAACAAGTTTCTATTCAACTCGACTAATAAGTGTGAAAAGGTTGTTAAGTTGCTTCTAAGCGAGAGGAACCCTTGAGCCTGTAATTATAGTAAAGATTATCTACCATACTTGCATAAGAGGATCCTCTAATGGCCACAATCTTTACCTGCCTTGCACAAGATGAGCTCAACTCGTCATCATTTGATCAACCAACTTATTAGAGGAAGGTTCCTTTGCCGACCAAAATAGCCACTACACCATCAAAGCGTCACAGAACGTCTATCGTCGCATGCATGCGCACGAGTGCGAGTTGGGTGCTTTGCATGTTTGGGTTTCTCATTTGCTTGTACTACTAAAGAAAATAATTATTAATGAATACTCCTATACTTATACGTCACTTTAATTTTTTTCCTTAGCTTCTATGTGTGAAATGTTTAATCAATTTCCCTTTTAATTTCCAAATTTTTGTAAGCTTCATATACACACTTGAAGATTCGATATCACATTCATCTTAGTTTTATTTTAAACACAGCTTGATTTGGTATTATGCTCTCACAAGGTAGAACGCAAACTCATTAAATATAAATTATATTAATCGAAATGATATATAATTATTTATGTTTTAAAATTTAGTGAAAAATACACATTTTCATAATTTTTCCAACATGTAACTCTAACTTGGTATAAAATTGATACGGGGATAAACGGGTTCAACTAGACATTTAAATTGTCAATATTCAAAAGTCTAGCTTATTTGGTGTGGGGAAAACGATGGATGAGGTTGAGTTTATCGCGAACAATTTGGGATGTAGGCCGGGTTCTATCCCGTTTAAACATTTGGGGATCCAAGTTGGTGCTAATATGAATCGCATTAATAATTGGGAGCCGATTGTTGAAGTGTTTAAAAAGCGGCTATCTAGGTGGAAGGCTAATGTTTTATCTATGGGTGGTAGAGTGGTTCTTATCAAATCGGTGCTAGAAAGCCTACCCTCGTATTACTTCTCTTTATATAAAGCGCCAGTGAGTATTATTAATAACCTTGAAAGTATTATTAGGCGTTTTCTTTGGGGTGGTGATGACCATCGGAATAAAGTGCATTGGGTCGCTTGGGAGGGTGTTACGAAGGCTAAAAGTGAAGACGGTTTGGGTATAAACAAGCTCGCGGATTGCAATTATGCCTTGATGCTTAAATGGTTATGGCGTTACAGATTAGAATATGATGCGTTATGGAGAAAAGTGGTCGATGCTATTCATGGCTCGAATAAAAGATGTGAGATGTTTAATTGTAATAAAAGATTCTCCGGTACTTGGAGTAAAATTGTTACATGCGGGTCTCGTTTGAAAGTGCAACATAATTTTTTTGTGAATATGATTCGAGGCTCGGTTGGTAATGGTAATTCGGTTAGATTTTGGATTGATCCATGGATTGATAATGAACCGCTAAAGGCTGTGTATCCGTCTTTGTTTCGGTTAGAACTTAACAAATGGTGTTCAGTGGCCGATCGGCTTGATATGGTTAAAAATCGAACGGTGATGAACTGGAGTTGGAAGGTGTATCCGTCCTCGAATGTAGAGGTTGATGAGCTGATCAATCTTCACAGAAGGTTCGAAAATGTAAGGTTGAATGATAAAGAAGATAGGTGGCTTTGGAATGGGGAGGTAGGCAAAGAATTTTCGGTTCGTGAGGTTCGGAATTGGATTAAAGGCGACGAAGGGAGGGATAATACTAGTTGCTACAAATGGTGTAAATGGGTTCCTAATAAATGCAATGTTTTTATGTGGCGTGCTCAAATGGATAGGATCCCGACAAAGATGGCTCTTAGGAGAAGAAATATTATGATGGGAGACAGCTTATGTGCTTTATGCGGCGATTCGGACGAAGACTCGGATCATTTATTTTCAGGTTGCGGCGTGTCTAGTGGAGTATGGCATGGTATCTCTTCTTGGTGTAATATTTCGCCTTTCTTCTTGTTCTCAGTTAAAGATGTGGGGCGGATAGTGGAGACGATGGGTGGATCGGATTTAAAGAAAGAGATTGTGTACGGTATTCTTATTGTTACATGTTGGCGTATTTGGAAGGCTAGGAATGAGATGGTTTTCTCTAGTGTCAAACCGAACGTGGCCCAAATAATTGCCGATATAAAATCATTGGGGTACCTTTGGTATAGAAATAGAAATAAGAAGGCCACGGTGGATTGGATAGATTGGCGTAAGTTCTTTTGTAATAAGATGTAATATTGTTTTAGGCGGTTAATTCCTTCTTGGAGTTTCCGCTGGTTGTTTTTTTCTATGAAGTTCGCATTTCAAAAAAAAAAAATTTAAATTGTCAATATGGCAACATATCAATATATGTGATATTAATACGTACATTAAATAAGTATCTATATGTTAAATTAATCATCGTTGCTCTCTTAATTAAATGGAGAATGTCATGTTTCAATTAATCATTAACAAGTATCTATTTGTTAAAATAATCATGATATTAATATCTATAGTCTATCTATAACCTCTAATAAAAAGTAAAGATTTGTCCACATGACACTTAACTAGCATGTACACTTAGGTTTCGCATTGGATTTAATTTATCACATGTCGTACCCACATTAATTCTTATCTCTTACACTTATAAAACAATTATGTGTTATGCATTTCTTATTTACCTTACTATTTGTTTTATTTCAAAGTTTTTTTTTACACGCATTCCAAATTAACTCATTGTGATTTATTACGTCTTTCTTAACAACTCATTTATTCTCTTAACATATTTTCTAATTTCTTTGCTTACATTTCTCAATTATTTAAAAAACAATCAAATAAAAATGGTATATTAATGAGATCAATACCAATTAAATCAATTATAGCGGAATTTATCGTTCAAAAAAAAAAAAATTATAGCGGAATTTTGAGAATATGCGTTCGCAGCAAATCTCAAGCAAAATTTGTACCGGAATTTTGAGAAAATAAATATATAAAGAAAAGTCAAATTATAAATTTCGTAGCAAAATCCGTTGCAAGAGTAAGTAAAAAGTATCCAAATATATTTTAATAATATTCATAGGAAATTCCGCAGCAAAAGTGAAAGCACAAGTATTGAAATAATAATAGAAATTAATATCTTCACAATTTTCGTTGTAACATACGTAGCAAAATAAAAAAAATAGAAAAAAAATACCTGGGAATAAACATTAAAACCCGTAGCAAAATGAGTAGCGAAGTCAAGAAAATAAATATTTAAAATACTAGTAAATAATTTTATAATAAACTAGACTTTGAACTCCCGCACGTTGCTGCGGGGTTCTTTTGTACTGTTAATCTTCCTCGTTCACGATTTAACTGCCAATCGACTTACCCGAGTGCAAAATTTCACAATATAATCAATTTTTTATAAAATGTCATGTCATGAGTACCCGGAGTAGGCATACATAATACTAAAAAAATTATTTTGAAGGCTAAATTAAATCCTAATCTAGTAAGTTGTTCTTTCCTTTAGTAAACTATCCTTTCTAAAATGAATCTAACATCCACCATCATTAAATATCATCAAATATATTGACAGTAAAATACTAAAAATTAATTTAAAGGCTAAATTAAATTGAAAGTTCTTTCAAATTCATTGACTCAAAATCATCCCATTTGTCTCCATCACTGCCAAGAGACAATCATCTTCAACCATCGCCACCACACAGGTTGCATCCTTATCTTGGGTTCTCTCCCGACCTACACCCACGTCACCACTACTTGGGTTCAGCTGATTCGAGCCACCTCTTTCTCCGGTTGTATCTCCGGCTACGCGGGTTGAACTTCTCTCTTCTGTTTGAAAACTATCAATGGCTACCCATACTCATGGCAACGGTTTTGATATCTCATGCTACTCTTCTCTGCTCGGTAAAAGCAATGTTTTCAGAACCGGATCGGACGTCGAACCGGACGCCTTACTGGTTTGGTGGTCGGACCGGATTTAAGAACCGGATGACGTCATAATTATATATATACTATATTATATATATAGTTATATAGATAATTAAATATAAGTAATTTATATATGTATTTTATAGTTATATATAAAACTTAACTATATTTTTATATCCAACACACTAATTTATGGTTCAACACCTCGTTTTTACCCATTAAAATAAAAAAAATAAAAAAAATTTAAAAAAAAACGAAAACCGGTCCGAACCGGTCCGGTTTCCCGGTCCGACCAGCGATTCGGGACGAACCGGCCGGTTCGACCAGTCCAAAACGAGTCGCACCGAACCGGACCGGCTAGGTGGCCGATCCCCGGTCGAACCGGTCGGACCGGCCGGTCCGATCCGGTCGTGAAAACAATGGGTAAAAGTTTAGTTCCCAGCGAACTCCATCAACCGAGATCTTTATGATGAATCATTAGTTTGGTCGAGATGTGGACCGCCGTGGGAAACCATTGATGCAACTACAAACGCCGAAAACATACGCACCGCTGCTGCACTAAATCTGTTTTAATTTCACTTGGAGTCGCCACATATCCTTGTGAAGAGTCAATAATTTGTTGAAGCTTCCTTTTAATCTTTCTTTTTTAAACAGAACCAACCTCCAGCTCATTATTGGATGAAATTGTTGTAATTTTGGTAAAAATAGAAAGAAAGAGAGAAAAGTAAAGTGATGACCTTTTTGCAAACTAACAAAGATTGGTGGTCAATCTTAAAAAATCTAACACTATTCTGTATAAACCGACATACAAGATTAATAAGATATATAATTATAGCATAAAACCGTGTAGAATCAATTAATAAAAACGTGAAAAACATATACTATTATTTAATAATAACCTTTGTGAAATTCGTAATGAAATCGGAAAATAAGTTAACCTTAAATAATTAAATAGAAATAGTTGATAAAAGTACTATAGCAAACCTACAAAGTGAATTTTTGTCACTTGTTGATGTACCCAAGAGTATCTCTTTCCTCTAATTTTCTTACTATAATAAAAAATTAAATAAGAATGACACGTGTCACTATCATATTATTTTTAATCAAATTTTTTTTGTTTTTCTCTACTATAAATTAATACATTAATTACTAATAATTTTATTTAACTCTTATTAGATTAAAAATATATTTTAATAAATTAAGCAATAAATCTTTTTAATAATGTTATTTCATAAAAAAAAATTATAATTTTTTTCTAAAACACAAAACCTTTTAAATGTGAAATATTTTAAAATTGATGTTTTTAAAAATTATAGATTTTATAAATAATAAATAATTAAAACTGAGAGTTATAGTAAGAATATTTTTGAAAATGATATTTTTAAAACGATTTGTTTTGAAAAATATATTTAATTTATATTTTGAAAAAACAAAAAAAATTAAATATATTTAAGTATAAAAAGTTAATTTCATTGTTTATCACTTATAGTTCTTACTATGAAATTTTAAATGTATCTTATTTTAAAATATCATTTTATAATAATATAAAATTTTATTTTATTTAATATTTTATTTTTTCAACCCGAATAATATACGGGTTTACTAAAGTTAGTTAACATATATAAGGTTAGGTAATGCCTATAGAGATATATATATTGCAAGGATGACATATCACAAATTAAGCACTTGAAAGATTGTTATTAAGGGTGAGGTTGGATATCTAATAAAAGGAAGTATAGATTTAGTGTTAACCACCATTTTGTGACGATTATAGGATGGAGTACATAAATTAAGTCCCGAAAAAATGGAGTTCATAAATAAACATACCAGATCAAGTATGAGTAGCAAAAATTGTCTAAGTAAAGATAGGAGTAGGAAAGTAGGTCATGTCAAACTTAAAGGATAAGCGAGAAGTTTAATGATAGCATAAATAAGAGAGGTGGAAGAAAGTATGAGTACAATGTCATTAACTTGTAGAAGAAGGTAAACTAAAGAGATAAAAGCTTCCAACTTCTTACGGTTAATAAATATAGGAAAAATGACTTTCTTCATTCTCTTTTAGTCGTTTTGGTTGTGTTCTTTGTTGTATTTCGACCATTCATAAAAAATGAAATCGATTACGGTAAGCAAAAGATCGATGGTTTATTGTTGAAAAAGCCAATGTAGGCAATGCAATATGAAAAAATGTTGGTATGTGGTACAAGAAGTTTGTTTAAGACCCTAACATGTTAGGCGATACATAAACACTTAATTATCAAAACAAGAGTGAATGTGACAAGTGTGGGATACATCAATGCTTATATGTTGAATAAGCTAACGATAAAAGACAACATGAAATGTGTATGCTAAATTACATGTAACACTAAGGGAAATCTGAGCCTCTACATCAAAAGGCAATAGCAACAATCGAAAAAAAAACACTAATTTAATTAATTTTTGAAAGTTAGGTCATTCAGTGGTCTTCATTATATTATTTTCAAAAATGTTACGCCATTGAAAGTGGACCATTGATCATGGCCTAAAATTGCTTGCATGGATGCCATTTTAGTAAATATATTAAGAAATGAGACTTGATATCATAAATTAAGGAAGTCCAAAAGGGCTTAGTGTTCAAAAATACACTTACCGTGTGATCACGGCTAAGTGCTATTAACTTTGTATCAACGTGGGGGATTATTATTTTTCCTTTGTATCCTTATTGAAGTTTATATGTCACTCATTCCAAACTTGTGCTATATATACACATATATTAAGCATGTACTGTATCACTAGTCTTGTAAGGAGAGATGGAATTTAAGAATTACCATCTTGACCTACTAATGGTGCCTTTATCGTTTATGATGTCTATTTGCTATCACCTCTGGTTATGGCATAAAGTTCGGACACAACCACTCTCAACTGTCATGGGTGCAAATGCCCATGCGCGCCGATTATGGGTATCCACCATTATGAAGGTAACTCTCCCATATTCCTTACATATGACTTTATGAAGAGTGTTTTACATGCTTGTTATTCTTAATCAAGAACTCATTAGCATCATAATTTTAACCGTAGGAATAAGGAGAAATTAGTTTACTTTACCCCCAAAATGGTACTTTTAGATGTTCAATGGCTGTTTATATGTATTGCATATAGAAGAAATAATAAAACCTAACTAATCCAAACTATTTGAATACAATGTTAGAAAGAAATTTTGATAGAAGATTAAGTTATTGAGTTCTTGATAATCTGATGTGACTTTGTTGTACTCTATAATGAAGGCCAAAACCAAAAAATTTCTTTTCATAGTGTGTAACAACGGTTAGATTTCTATATTTAAACGTCTTTTAATTATCTTTATAATCATATTCTGACAGGATAACGAGAAGAAAAACATTTTAGCTATCCAGACATTTCGAAATACAACCATGGGATTAACCTTGATGGCTACAACATCAATAGTTTGGTGTTGTGGTTTAGCAGCTGTTACTAGTAGCAGTTATAGTGTCAAAAAGCCACTTAACGACACTATTTTAGGGGCGCATGGAGAATTCATGGTGGCGCTAAAGTACGTGACACTAGTTGTCTTGTATCTTTTTTCTTTCATGTGTCATTCATTGTCAATTCGATTCATAGGACAAGTGAATTACTTGATCAATTGTCCCGAAGATTCAACAATAGTGACTTCAATGTATGTCTCAGAGCTTTTAGAGAAGAGTTTTACGCTTAGCATGATAGGGAACCGGATTTTCTATTGCGCGCTTCCGATTATGCTTTGGAATTTTGGCCCAGTGCTAGTTTTGTTGTGTACTTCGACCATGGTGCCCGTTCTTTACAATCTTGATTTCTTGGTTGGAGGTTCAGTAAAGCTGAAAACAATTGCATGATGAATAGAGTGTGACATGAACATCAAAAATGTTGTTTTTCTAATTGTAAACCGTCATTATTTATGTACTGAAATGATTTGAGTATGCTTGTCTGGTTTCTTAAAATAAAAATTGTAATTTAAGGTTATTAGGGTTAGTCATTGTCTCTACATGTGCTCATTACTATTTATTGATTTTGATTCTAGTTTATATATTTGTCTTCCTTCCGTTCAAACTGCGACAAAATTTAGGGTTAGTCAATTTCTATATACATATGTACATTGATTGTTTAATAGAGAAAATCAATCAGTCCATCACTTCCATCTTGAACACAAGACAAAAGTGTATTTTCATAATTACATGTTTCCATTTTTTGAAGGATGTTGATAAACGTAGTAACAAAAAAAAAAAAAAAACACATTGTATACAAAGCGATTTTATGAATATATATGAAAGATGGAACCTAGAAAAACATATTTTGTTGGACGAAACTCATCAATTTAACTATGACTTTAAAAACTTTATCCTTCTCTTAACCACTCTTCTTTTTTCTAACGATAAACTCACACACGTATTTATCTACTCCTTGACTACCTGATCATATGTTCATAATTAAATAAGTATCACACATACATATATATATATATATATATATATATATATATATATATATCATACAAACATATATGTATGTAGAAGTAATATCAAGCACAAACCGAGAATTAAATGCTGAAAACAATCTGAGTCATGGATGAAAAATGCTTTATTTCTGTCCTAGTTGATCCTGATTCGACATTAGAAGTATATTGATTTTTCCCCAATAATCGAATACTTTTGTCTGTAAATACTGCATACCTGATTCCATCCATAAATCGATTCGAAGTAATATCAAGCACAAACCAAGAATTAAATGCTGAAAACAATCTGAGTCATAGATGAAACTAATTTAATAGTTGAAATTAATAAAATTTTATAATTAATTGAAGGCTATGCTAGGGTAAAAAATAGGAATTAACCATCATTTTTTAACTTCTTTTTTAAATAAATACTAGTTTTTATTAAATTTTCAAAACCAAAATAACATTTAAATACTTTTTAATTAAATTATACTATAAAATCAATTGTTTTTAACAATATTGGTATACTTTATAAAATAATGTGTTTTAAAAATTATACAAACACTATGTGAAATACGATGTTAATATCATATAAACACAGCTATGTCATCATTTTCTGAATGTGTTTCTATGTGATATATAGAACTTACATGATGTTATAATTTTTCTAATCGTGTTGTTACACGCATAGCTATTTTACATAGTATTATTAGTCTCATAGGTCTGAAATTAGGTTTTTATTACATAAAATGTGTTGTAATCAATGTGTTAGAATGCCCCTAGGTCTTAACACGGATGTTGATACGATGTACCTAGTATATACTTTAATATGGATGCATATACCTTACTCCTAAAATGCATAGATGTCACTCCTTAATTGTATATTTTTTCAAATACTATGCCTTTTATTACATAAATGTAAGCTTCATTAGACATGAGAAGCTTAAATCAAATACGGGAAATTATCATGTATTTTGACAAAGTATGAGCAGATGCGGATGGCATAGTCAGTTGCGGAGGTTCTAGGTTAAATCAGAAGGTTGTAAGCAAGTTAAGAAGGGTACAAGTTACTCGCGAAGGCTACAAATCACGTGCAAAGTGTATGAGTTACTTGCGAAGGCTATGAGTTACTCGCGAAGATTATACCCCTGTTATGGAGGTAGTGTTTTACTTACAAGAAACTATCATGCAATTCTAGTTAAATGTCTAGAGTTGCAAGTGAACAAGGTTCAGTTACGTGGACCCATAAGTAGCAAATGACTAAATAAATATGATTTTTATGTGAGAAGTGTAGGAAGTGATATGAACTATTAATCGGTTAAGATTATGAGAGGTTGTCATATTATCAATGTTTACACATGAAAGGTTTGGAGGATTAAAATCAAAATAGCTTACTATTGTTGATTTTAAAGTTCTATTAATTTTAAAAATAAAAATTTTTTACAAGACAATATGTTTTTCTAACTAAGCCTTAAAATCATTCATTTTATTCTTTCTAGTTTTTGTAGTGTCCTTATATAAATTTATTCATTTTTTATAAAAAAAATCACTATATAGTGATATAACACGTGCAATTATGTTGCATAATTATAACTAATATAGGTTATGTAATCTTAATATAAGTTTCTTAATAATAAACAATTATGAATACACATAATTATTTAACTTTTTGTCCAACACATATGCCACCTCTCGCATATTCGTGGTGTCTTACGCTTCGCATGGAAAATTAATTACATTAATTAATTATAACTTCACTTCATGTATTTCCTTGTGAATACACTATAGTTTTTAATAATTTGAGATACAATGTATTCCCTAGCTAATTTAAAACACACTAAGTCTATATATCTATTTGTTATTATATACGAAAACATTAGTGCGTGCTTACGTGTGTGATGGTTCGATGCACAACCAAAATAAACACAACAGATGCAAAAACCATATATTTATATGAATTTGAAAATTTGATCGATAGTGATCCTTTATGATTGGTCGACTTGTTATGTGATCATATGTTTAAAGAATTTAATTGTAGAGGTTAAACCCAAAAAAATTGCTTGCTATTTTAGTATTATATACAGTGTTTTTGTGACCGGATCGGACCGGCCGGTTCGACCGGGGATCGGCTGGGTGGCCGGTCCGGTTCACATCGATTCGTTTTTGGCCGGTCGAACCGGCCGGTTCATCCCGAACCACTGGTTGGACCGGGAAACCGGACCGGTTCGGACCGGATTTTGTAATTTTTTTTATTTATTTTTTATTTTTTTGATTTTAATGGGTAAAAACAGGGTGTTGAACCATAAATTAGTATGTTAGATATAAAAATATAGTTAAGTTTTATATATAACTATAAAATACGTATATAAATTACTTATATTTAATTATATATATAACTATATATATAATATACTATATATATAATTATGACGTCATCCGGTTCTTAAATCCGGTCCGACCGGTGCGACCACCAAACCAGTAAGGCGTTTGGTTCGACGTCCGATCCAGTTCTGAAAACATTAATTATATATGTCTCAAATGGGGTGATACTTTAAGGGACGAAAACTAGCTAGTGGTGAAAAGTTTGGTGGACTTTGAGACTTTCTATTTTAGTATAATTGTTAATGATACTTTAATCGAGTAAGACAAAAATTAGTGGTCAAAAGTTTGGTGAACTTTCTGCTATAATATATTATTATTATTATTAGAATTAATAAACAAACTCAATTTCTGTTAGTAGTGGCTTGTGACCAAGTGGTTTGCATGGATGCCATATCAGTAAGCATATATTAATAAAACATAGGGGATAAAATACTCTAAAAAGCATGCATATAAATGGCCAACACTATAAAATGAAGTCCAAGTATTGATAATTTTTTTAAATAAAAATGGTCGGCTTTTTTGTTTTTTTTTCCGTTATGCTTTTATGACAATTTTATCGCTTATAATATAATGACAATATCTATACTGAATAGTTAGGTATTTATTATGCATTTAATCGTTATAAATCAACACAAATAAAATACACTTTTTGAATAAGTTACTAACGTTAAGATAGTTTTATAGAAAATTTTTTTATCAGTCCAGTTCGGGTCGCATCCGGTTTATTGCCAGAAAAAATCGTTAAAACGGTACCTAAACTTTTGTGTTTACATATACATCAAGAATCGTATTAAAGCAATTATTCAAAAAGTTTAACACTTTCGAATAGTTTGTATACGTACACGCATCAGGTGTAGTTCACTAATACCGTCATAAATTCATCTGTTCGTTGTGGCAATTTGAGTTAACTAACTAATGCTAATTCTATAACACGTAACAACTTTTTTGTAGCAACACCTAACAACAATCTTATTAACAAATGCTACTTCTTTATGATAAAATATTCAAAATTTATTACGCTAGTAAAAAAAATACTCACTTCTAAGGAGAACAAAACTCCGACAATATTTATATTTCAGACTTTTGGAACAAATATAAAAAAAATAATAAATAAAACAAAATATTCAAGTTGTATATATAATGAGGATAAATCTTTAAATTTAAGGTACCCGAAATTGATACCAAAATCCACGGCCTGCAAGGAAAGTTGATTGAATAGCCGTCACGGGGAAAGGATCTAGGGTTGTTTGCTTTTGCTAAGAAGATCTAGGGTCGAGTGAAAGCGGCCAAGGGAGATCAGTGGGCAAATGATTATTGTTGAGGAAGATCAACAATGCCGTTGCCAAGGACCCAAAATTAACCAAAGGAATTGAGGCAAAGTTGGAAGCGAGAATGTGTTCAAGAAACCGACGAACTCAATTCGACAAGCAATCAAGACTCCCAAATCTAACAATCGATAAAAGATCAATCAAGAGAGAGAGGGTTGATCTAGTTATTCTTTAATCTCAAGCCGGAGGTGAAGGCAATCAGAATCAAGAACTGAATCAAGATTCAAAGACACGGGTAAGTTATAGCGGAATAAATCGAGAGCCTAGAAAACTTAGTCACCAAGCAGGAAAAAGAAAAATAAAGGAAGCAAGTGGCTTTCTTGAAGTTTGTGGCTAGTGAAGGAAAGAAAAGAATTCTAGAGTTAAATTTAAGAATTACAAAGCTTTTGTGTTTTTGGATCATTCATGTTCTAGCAGGAGTCAACTCTCAAATTATAAAAAGAGAATTAATTGGCAGAGGAGAAAAAAATTATAATTATAAAAGGAAATTAGGAGATTAGAAGCAACCCACAATGTGAGAAAACGTGTAACAAAAAGGAATTTACGGTCGCAAGCCACAAGTAGGTGCTGGGTGTAGCGGGTTATCAACAAGTTGGTTGAGATATAATATTATAATTCTCTCAAGGAGGATGCAATTCAATGATAATTTAAAATTTAAAGTTGAAGAGTTTCGAGTATTACTCGAGATAAACGACATCGATGGTACGGTGTTGTTTGGAGTAAAAGACCTATCTAATAAGGTTTAGAAATTAGGGAGGTGATTATTGATGATAATTTCTAACCCGATTCACAAGCCGGTGAATTTGATGGACCTGAGTTGACAAGTCGGTCAAGTTAAGTTAAATTCTTATTAGTTAGTAATTAGTATTGTAGTCAAGTAAGACTATAACAAATTGGTTAAATCCTAAAGTTTAGCTATTCTATTTGTATTCAAATAGGCTAAGTTTTTAACCTATAAATAAATAACCAAGGTTTAGAATTATGAATGAGATGTAAATAAGTTTTTGAGTGAGTTTTTGTTGTTATAATAAATCATTAGGAGTTAACTAATTTTTCTTGTTTTCTGTATCAATTTTAGACTTGACCCCACATTCAAAGCGGTAATAAATTGAAAACTAATTATCAAAGAAAAAAAATAAATATGAAAGGAAACCCCCGAGAAACTTTTTTTTTTTGAACGGCCGACGAATAATTTTTAAGCCCGGTCACCCGGGTAAACCCATTGGCGAAAGGCCACCCACACCCGCGAACACAGACAGCGCTGGTGACCCGGCTCGCCCACCATTCCAAGGGAAAACCACCACCCAAAGGCCCACTGTGGTAAAACCCTTGGCCCACTTGGAGCATATTGCACCTAGTGAGACTCAAACCCATGACCTCCATATTGGAAAATCATAGGTGCCTCCTCCTAAGACTCCAACCCCCGAGAAACTTAAAACACTAATAGCAAAATCACTAGCTTCAATGACACCGATAAATTTAAGGCATGGCAGCAATTGACATGAAGATCTGCAATTGCAATAGCTATGACTGTGGCAGAAGAAGCTTCGAATCGATGGCACAACAACAAGAGAAAAACAAGTAAGCCCTAATATGTAAAAGTATAACATGTTTTTAGTTTAGTACAAGAGGGTAAAAAAAACTTGTTACATAACATAGACGACAAAGGAATATGAGTTGTATCTATAAGAGGGTCAACCAAAAAACTAGTAGAGGGAAAAGATAAGCAGAAAGAAAAAATGATAAAAAAAAAAAAACACTAATTGATACCATGTAGAATAATAAATCTTCGCTAGATATTATTGTATCTATAACATTTAGCAAGTGGCGTGAACGATAATCACATTATATTGGTCCATGTGTTAGGGTAGCCACACGCACTAGCAAAATAAATAAACAACTTTCGACCAATTATATCGTAAGAACTTTGTCGGTAAAGCAGTTTAGCGACAAAATACGGACAAAGTTGTTTGTCGGAAAAAACTAGTAAAAAATTGTTTTCTGACGAATTTGCGATAAAATTTCCCAACAAATAACAAGAAGTGTGGTATTGTGGTAAGGTGCGCGTCCCACACAATAGTCGAATCCCTTCTCTTGTTCCTCTAATATTTGTTTTTTTTTTCTTCTTTTTCTTTTTTGTAATATTTTAGTTTAAAGTTTCTTTTTTTTTTTCATTTAAATGTTGTTAATTTTAGTTGTAAGTTTCTTTTTTTATTCATATTATTTTAATAATTTGAGTCTAATTTTCATTTAAAAATTATTAAAATTTGGTTCATCCCTACTGCATAGAGCATGGCTAATCGTGACGTCTAACCCTGCCACTAATTGTTATTTTCTATAATGGCCAACGAATACTCTATGTCCAGCCATCCAGGTAAATCTATTGGCAAAAAGTCATCCAAGCTTTACGAACACAAACAATGCTGTTGACTCGACTAGGTCACAATTCCAGAGGAAGTCCACCACTTAAAGATTCATTGCATGTGTGGTAAAACTAATGACCCACTTGAATCATATTACACTAAGTGAGATTCAAACTCATAATCTATATATTCAAAAATCATAGGATGAGTCATCCTAAATTAATCGATAAGAACTCAATTGATCAATAATTATTATCTATCAACTAATTGTTTCAGTGCAATATTTGCCATTTAATTTACAAATAAAGCTAATCAAAATATATATGTATGATAACTAAAATTTATTACAATAAGGCATAGGTAATATATTATTTCTTTAGATACCTATTAACCTCAACATATTGTTTGTCTTCATCTATTAAAAAAATAATCATTTAATAAATCGCTCACGAACTATTACAGAATATGATTTCTTATTTGTGTTTGTTCATTATTAAAGAATTGACCTGTTTATGAACTGTTCACAAAACTTACTAAACGCAAACGAATACAAACAAAAAGAAATGAACACAAACGAAAGTTCGGAACCCAAATAGAACAAAAGATTATATATTATTACCCCATATTCACAAAAACTAAACAAATACTTATCATAGTTATCTGAAAATATTTGATTTGATTATTATCATAAACACTATTAACAGAAAAATGAAGAAGTTTGTTAACATTTAACACAAATTAAAATTAAAATGATCAAATGTAGGATGTGATAGAGGGGTATATATAGTACTAGGTTAGTACCCCGTGTATTACACAGGTTGAATATATAAATTATTAAATAATTAGTAAAAAAAATTTATGAATTATAAAACTATACTTAAAGATAAAATATGATTATAATTACTTATAAATAGCTACTTTAAGTAAATAAATAATAATATATTTTTCTTATACTTTTGTTTTATAAAAAATTTATGGTTTCTAAATATTTTGTTTTAAGTAAAATGATTTTTTTAAAAGTTCGTTTCTTTTTTGTTTTTGAAAAGTGTGTTTTAATTTAAAATAAATAGATTTTCAGTTTATTAAATTATATATTTTTAATTTGAAAATAGTATGAGTAATATTATTAGTTTTAATAATAGAGAGAAATGAGAAAGTTAGTATTATGAGGCTTACGATTGCGTCACGTATTATTTTATTTTTTTATTATTATAGATAGATTGATAGACAAACCCATTTATTAAACGATTTAAATATAAGATATGAATTTTATATGCGTAATAGTTCAAGAAAATAAAACAATTATATTATTTTTTTTAACTCTTTTATCTAAATAGTTTCATTTTTAAACATTCGTATTAAAATTCTTTTATAAAATAATTTATTTTAATAAAAATCTTGTTTATTAAAAACTCTGGTTTGTAATTATTCTGATTATTTTAATAAGATTGTTTTTAGAAAAGTTCACATTTTTTATATATTTTTAAAAAAAGGCCGGATTTAAAATATTTTGTTTCAAAAAGGTTTAGTGTTTTTGAAAATTTCATATTATATAATTTTTTTATTATTAGTTCTATTTTAATTAAAAATATATAATTTTTATTTTCTTAATAAAATCTAACTTTAAAAGATACATTGATTTTAAAAAAATTTAAATGAGAGAGAGAAATTACAATTATTAAAATTGATCTTTAATAAGAGAGAGAAATTAGTTTTAATGTTTAAATTACTATAATACTCTTTTGGAGGGAAAAATTAAGTGATAATGTCTAAAAGAATGAAAAATGGCAAAAAGATAGGTTAAGAGAATGACATGTGGCTTTAAAAAGCTTGTTTTATTAAAATTTATAGATAACTAGATTTTAATATTATTAAAAATTAAAGCCTATAAAATAAAAATATCAAATATCAATTATTATATAAATTAACCTTTTACATAAACAAACATATTATTATCAAGCATATTATTAAATGCTCTCGAACATAAATGAACGAATGCTTCTTCTTTTTATGTTTGTTCGTTTAACTAAACGAATAGAATTTTTTTTTTCGTTTTTGTTTTTTTATTAAACGAATAAATATAAATGAACTTTCCATCGAATAATTCTAGAACTGTTTGTTAAAAGTTCGATTTGTTTACGGGCTTAATTATTTCTAATACTATCATAGGTTCTATGTTTTTTTATCTTTTAAGTTAGAAAGGAATCCAGTATGTGATAATTAATTAGGAGCATATAATCTTAAACCAACAAAATCAATAGCAAGATCGAATATAAAGATTTTATCTTTTCTCCTTCACAAAGTTCTTCCATCTTTCTTGGAAACACATTACACAGCCGAGAACCTTCATTTCTATCTTTTCTCCTTCACATAATTTCACTCCAAGAATTTTAAATGTATTCAAAATAGCTTTATTAAAACAAATAATCACTCACTATAGCAACATCAAATACTCTAAACTGGAACCAAGTCACTAAAAAGAATAAATTTGAGAATATGATAATATGTTCAGTACGTTCTCTTTTTAAAAAAGAAAAGGTTTCCACTTTCCACACTTACTTTTAATACAGTTGCTACATATATGCATGCATGTGTTCAATTTTTTTTTTTTTTTTAATTTTATTGTATAGTTTCATAATTCAACAGAAAATTAAATTGTATTATGCTAAAGTTACACTAAAGGAATTAATTCCAATGAAAAAGTGTAGGGTTATTGATTTGCAAAACTTTAATGGAAGTTGAATTTAAAAAACTTTAATTAACCAAATTACCCATATCACCACCCTCATTCTACACTCGTCTCGTTCAATGAGCCCCTAGCCAAATCACCTCCAAATCGAAGTTCTATACATTGATTCTGTTTGTCGATATCAACCCACCTTTTGTGCAGCCAGATCGCCATCGAGTTCTTCTTCTGGCTCTTGATATCGAGGCTGGTTTCTTGGTATGATATCGATATTGCAAACCGATGTAAGTAAACATTCTTGAGCATGTTTAATAAAACTGGCTGTACATATGAAGAACATATGATTATTTGATTGAGTGAATATAACAGAAGATGTCAGTGATGAATTGAAGGAGATGATGGTGGTGTGAATTGAAGAAGAGGATCAAATGAGGTGTTCAGTGGGGATGAAGCTGTGAGGGCTATTTGGTAATTATATAACATTCCATTTATATATGGAATGTTTAAAATTCCAGGTGAAGAAATCTTAACGAAAATATTCAAATTCTATTTTTATGTAGTGCCAACGAAAAATGAGTTTTATTGAAAAGAATTTTTGTTCCAATTACAAAGAATCTATGATCCAAACGGCTCTTACGACAACAAAAAGTTATTAATTTATTGAGATTTATTCATTTATCGATAAGGATAATAACTAATTATAATAGTAATAATAATTTGAGTACAACTAAAATTATTCATTTCATGAGGTTTTTCGCTTATCAAACATGTATTTACTAGTAGTAAGTTTTTAAAAGTAAGATGATTTCTTGTGTTGGTAGTCTGATGAGAAGATTTATAAAAATTTATAAAAAAAAATAATATTTAAAATTAGAAGTTAGTATAGTTTAAAAGTAACAGTAAATAAGTAGGTGAGTCGTCATAATAAAAGAAGGATATTTTTATGATAATTATAAATAAAATGGCTAGAAAAAAGTTAGTTAAAAATTAATAATTATTTAAAACAAAATATAGTTGCTTTTCTAAAGATGCAACCAATATTGTTGACATGCATATAGCGCACCACCAACCTACCCTCTATAAATACACACCCACACACTAGCATATATGCCATAACCTGAGAACATCCTTAGGAAACATATATTCAGAAGAAAAAAAAGAGATTTCTAAGGAAAAAGATGGAGTTCAAGAAGTATTATCTTGATCTAATTCTGGTACCATTATCGTTTATGATATCTATCACCTATCATCTTTGGTTATGGCATAAGGTTCGTACTCAACCACTCTCGACTGTTATTGGTACCAATGCCCATGGACGTCGATTATGGGTATCAACTATTATGAAGGTGAGTAACACTCGAAATCCTCATGCTTAATCTATCTTAAAAAAAAACATATTATCAACCTTTTGATTAATCGTGTTGATGATTATTATGAAGATGAGTAACCACTCGAAATCCTCATCATTAGTTTATCTTTTAAAGAAACATATTGTCATCCTTTTAGGTTAATCATGCTGATGATTAAGAACAATATGTTGTGGCGATTACCAAAAGTTCTGAACAATTTAAGTTAATACATTTTTATTCATTCACTTGCTAACGCACCCTTGTAATATGATAAACAATGTGCAGGATGTGATGAATCAATGATTCTTACATTATAATGAAACTTTTTAACGTCATATATGAGTGTACGGACGAATTTATCAATTACCATTAATTAAATTCTAAAACATGTTTAGTGGGTACACAAGTTTGGGTGCATATATTTGTAGGAATCCATAAAGGCTTCCAGTTTAGGGTGGCCGCTTCAAGTGGGATTTGAAGGTGTCAAAAGTTGGGTTGTGTCGTATTAAAAAAGACATACCACAGAAAATTCTGTTAACCTATTCTAATTAACAAGACAAATATATATGTCATATATATGAATTTACATAAAACACATATATGTGTGTCTATATATATACACATTTATATATATGACGTTTCTCACAGAAAATTAAACTATTATAAAAGCATACATAAATTGTTTATCATCTTTTTATTAATGTATCGGCTTTTCATTTTTTTTAATATACAGATACGTATGTTATGTAAAAAAAATTAAGCTAATTTATTTGTAATTTCTTTTGAGTTTTTTTTACCATTTGCGAGACTTACAAATATGTATCTTTCATAGATTAAAACCTAGCATGTTCATTATATTTTAACTTTTATGAGAGAAAATATATAAACATCATATTTTAATCATTTTCTTATATTTAAAATTTTCAAGATGAATGATTTTTTTTTTTTTGGCTTGTCTTCATAGCATATATATAGTATTCTATATAGATTTCTTCATACGCACACACATAAATGCATGTGTGCACATAAAGATTTTGAAGATCATAGAATTACTATTGAAGTCACCCATTTAACCCTTTTCTTTATTATCTTTTTACAGGATAATGAAAAGAAAAATATCTTAGCCGTTCAAACGTTCAGAAACACAATCATGGGATCAACTCTAATGGCTACCACATCAATACTTTTGTGTTCTGGTTTAGCTGCAGTTATCAGCAGTACTTACAGTGTTAAAAAACCACTTAATGACACTATTTTTGGTGCACATGGAGAATTCATGGTGGCATTTAAATACGTGACGCTCCTTGTTATATTTCTCTTCTCGTTTATGTGTCATTCTCTATCAATTAGATTTATAAGCCAAGTGAATTACTTGATCAACTGCCCACAAGACTCAGCTATAGTGACTTCGGTGTATGTTTCAGAGCTTTTAGAGAAGAGTTTTTCACTTAACGCGATAGGAAACCGTCTTTTTTATTTAGCGCTTCCGGTTGTTCTCTGGATATTCGGTCCGTTGCTTGTGTTTCTTTGCTCTCTGACCATGGTTCCTGTGCTTTATAATCTTGATTTCTTGTTTGGAGATTCAAAGAAGGCGAAGATGAATGAAGTAGCAGTTGAGGTGTAATCCATGGTTGACGAAATTGTAACTCTTTTTATATGATTTGTTGTTATATTTATGATATTGAATGCACATCTGACTTTATGAGGAGGTGATGGATTGTGATGGATTGTGATGAATGTGTATAACCAATGTTGTTTAATAATAAAAAGTAAAGTTTATTAACAAAGTGGTAGTAATTAAAAAAGTCTAGATATTATTTAATTTACATTTAGGCCGGCTAAAGCATTTTTAACTTTTTGACCATAGTTAATTTTTGTTTCATTTGCTTTACTGACCTAACACTTGGATATAATAAGACACTCATATATGGATACACACATACATAGATACATATATGCATGCATACATACATGCATGTATATATCCATGCATACATACACATACCTAGCTACCTACGTAGACATGCATGTATACACACAAGGCATGCAGTTTCTGGTGGGCTTCCAAAGAGTTTATGTCAAGAGATGATGTCCAGTTACTAAAATATGGTATTCTTACTAGTACAGAATTCATTTAGTGGGACGGTGGGCTCTTTTTTGTTGGTCAAACCACCTTTAACGACTTTGCTTAAAAAAATGAAGTTTTTTTCGGCGGATGGGGTCGAGGCTTTTTAAGGAGGTAAATTTCTTGGCGGTTTCGATTATTTTGGGTGGTATGTAAACGAGTGAAGTTCAAGTTAAGCTTAGTTTGCTCGTGACTCGTTTGTTAGCTTTCATTTAAATTAAAACCTTAATTATAATCCATATAAATTATAAAATAAAATTATGACATGTTATTTGAAATATATCATATACATAAGATTATTGTGTATTTTCTAACGAAAAACTAAGTATAAAAGTATAAAAAATGATTATAGTCCTTGAAATAATAATATTATATAACTGTTTTAACAAATTAATATATGCAAATATAAAAAAATATTATTTATTTATATATTATGCAATAGTTCTTAAATTGCCCTTATTTAATAAACTTATTCTAATTAATGCATTATTAATATAAGGGCCTAGGTGAATAAATTCATCTCGATCAGGATCATGGGGTGGTGTTCCCGGATGAATTAATTTGATTTTAACAAAAAAAAAAGCTATGCAAAGTATAAGTTATGTTTTACTTCTTTTTATATAACTTGTTCATTGAAAAGTGTTTTTAACAAAATAAAAATGCTACATAACATCCATTTTACGTACTTGTTGAGATGTGTATAAAAGATATTATTAACAAAATAAAAAGCTTAAATTTATTGAGAACAAAACGAGACTTGCTACAAAACTCTTTTTAATAAGAGATTGCTATTTTAAAATACGGCTTGTATCTTTTTCTAAAACGTTAAAGAGATTAATTAAAAGATACTTTTATTTGGATTGTTAATTAAAATAATTGTGTTATTTAAAAGCAAATGGCTTGAATCGTATTTGGAGTAAACTCACTTGAAAATGAATCGGTTGTAAACCACTCGAAAATGAACTAACTTTGAACTTGGTGTCATTTTAGATTTCCCTAAAATTAAATTTCTTCATATAATCTAAACTTATATATTTAAAATATTTAAGTAATATAAAAAACTAAAATAACATTAAATAATAAATTAATTAAAAGGTGAAACATGGTATTTTTAAACTTGTATATTTAAAATATTTTATTTAATTTAGAAAACCTAGAATGAAACCAAATAATAAACAGATTGATAAACAATTATAATTATAATTATAACAAAATTATATGAATTAAGTTTGATTTTATAACTTTAGAGTAAAAATCAATTTAAAACAATCATGATGGTTTAACTTGTGTTTTACCTATTAATATAAAAGCATAAGTATAATAGAAATAAGATCAAGAAGGTTTAATTTGTATTTAACTATTGATATAAAGGTCTAAGTGAAAAAAATCAATCATGAGATCAGGGATGATGTTCCAAGATGGAAAAATTTTGAGTTTAACAAATAAAGCTATTATAACACTCTTGAAAATCCAAACCTAAATTATCCATTAGACAGCGGGGTTTTGGAGGCAGTAGCTTTTTGAAAGCGAGGTTCAAGGGCGGCAGCCCGTGGCGGGGTCCAAGAAGCAAAGCCACTGGATTGGAAAAAAAAAGGGGCCGATGCAAAGAAAATTGAGAAAAACAGAGCCGATACGGCCCGCATCAGTAAAGCATGAGGGGCATCATTTAGGCTAAGGAATCAATGCGAATGTGACACGTGTCTTAACGGATGAGAATTGACATGTGTACTTCGATGTGGGGCGCAACAAATTTATATACAGGAGTAATGTCAAAGGAGTTCATGGCTTTCTTCAATGTCATTGGTGCTTGTCATGGTTGTTACGAGTGCATAGAGCCAAAACTAGGTTGAGGAAATAATGAGAGATGAAGTGGTGTACTGGTGTTGGTTGCCAAACGATTGGTGAACCAAATTGGGTGTTGATTTAAGGTTTGTTTCATGTTATGGTTGCCGTTACCGTTACGAAGGTTGTTAATGGTCTTAACGATCGGCAACTGTTACAAATCAAGGTGATCAAAGAAAGCGTTTCAATACATGAGTTCAATACTATATAGAATGCCTCAACATGAGTTCAATACTATATAGAATGCCTCACTAAATTTAATCCTATAAAATTTTAGTTAAATGTATATAGAATTAACTAATCGTATTCATTATTTAAAAGTTTTTTTTATTTTTATATTTTTCGTGTTTTATTTTTAATTAATGCTATTACTATTATTTTCTTAAAAAAATCGGATGTTACACGTGTCAGCCCCATACAGCACGTCAAGACGATGATGCCCGCCTCATCGTTGGTGACGTGGGACGCATCGGCCACCATAGGTCAACTATAAAAGAAAGTTCGGGTGAGCTAGCTTTCAAACACACAAATCCTCTACTCTCTCTCCATCTAAAATATCTCTAAAAAATCCCATCTCCTACCTTAAATACATTCGAGGCAATCTCGAGGTACTGCATGAAGAAATGAAACCAAAAACAAAAAAATGGAACAAGAGAACGAGAAACCAGGGTTAGGGTTTTAAGTTGAAGTGTTGCTCACTTAGTAACTACCTTCATTATTCCTAAGATATCATTGGCTCAATCACTCATAACAAGATGAATACATTATACTTTTTATAAACAAAACATTTTTTATCTTGATTTATTAAAATTACATACATGAAACGCTGTATCTTTAAATCATCACCCGCATTCTATGATGAAGACATTTAGATCAGAAGTATATGTGTAGTTTGGCCAAATTTAAATCTCGAGAATTGGTGAAAATCTTATGTCAAGGTTGGTCAAGGTCTTAGTGTAGATCTAGGTGGTCCTCATTAAAAACAAATTGCCTGAGCCATAAACCAGTATATATGGTGGGTGAACTCTAGAGTTGAGGTTATTTGCTAAATGTATAGTTTGTCTTTGAAAATGTAATTTTAGATTTTGAATAACATGTATGTTTGAGATGTTTTAGAGTCAATTACGTGTATTCACCAGCATTTGCTAATAAATGTTTTTGAAACCTTTTACTGGTAAACACGTGAAATATATGTTAGCTAGGGTTAGGGCTCATAGGATGTTGACTCCCTAGACCTAGAAAACCCAGATAGTTGTAAATATAGGCGAGATTAATTGCTAAAAAGATCATGACTCTCTAGGCATTTAAATTGAATGTTATTGTATATTTATAAGCTGGTGTTGTAAACCCAAAATTTTGATTGTATACAAAGGGTTTTAAATCCCTTTTAAAACACATGAAATATCAAAAGCCTTGATGTAGCATTGATGTTATACATTTTACGAAAAAAATATTTTTTCCTAAAAATCATGTCGCTGCATAAATGATTTTCAAACCACGAACTATATTTTTTCTCTCTTTGTTTTTTTTTTTCCCCAAATTGATAGCTACTCATTTTGTATTTTTTAAAAATTATATTTTAGTATTTAAGTTATATCAAATTTAACTTAATCACCAAAACTTTTTTTAATTTATATTTATGTCTTCAATTTATATCAAATTTACATTTAACCACTAGAAATTTTATACTTAAGCTTTCGAGTTCTGTCAAAAAAAAAAATTTAATCAATTTACAATATAACTCGTGAATTATAATAAATTCACCATTTACGCATTCACTATTTTTCTTTTCTATTTTGATATATTTATTTTTTATACTACTTTTTTATTATATATTTTTATCAGCGTTTCGCACGTAATTTTTTTTGAGTGGTTAGTACTAACGTAAAATTATTAGAATTAAATATTTTAATTTTTATAATACTTACTGCATGTATAACACGGGTCAAACACGGGTCACACCTACTGTACTTTAATAAAACGAAAATTAGTGGTGAAAAGTTTGGTAGACTTTCTGCTTTAATATTATTTTTAATAATAATTTAATAGAGTAAGACGGAAATTAGTGGTGAAAAGTTTGGTACACTTTCTATTGTACTTTAATTTATTATAATTAACAAAAAAAAAAAAAAAACTCAAGTAGTGACTTATTACAAAGTGGTTTGCATGGATACCAATAAAACATGGGGTATAAAAATACTCCAAAAAAGCATGCATTTTATCTCCGAATAAGCATGCATATATAAGGTCCAAGTGTTGATCATTTTTCTAATCAAAATGGTTGGCTTTTTTTTTTCTTGCTTTATGCTTCTATCATGGTTCATTGGCGTTTAATAATATCAATATCTATTTTCCATGGTTATTTATTTAACCATAATAATTCAAACTTACTAACATAATATAGTTTTAAAGAAAGTTATTAAATGTTATAGAAATGATACTTTTGAATTGTTTTGAAAACCTGCAACAAGTATTCAAGGGTAACACGGTAATAAATACACTGAAAAGGTGTTGTTGTGGCCATTTGAGTAAATTGAATACGTCTTTTTATAAAAATTATAAAATTTGCTAATAACTATCGACAAACTCTATTTGCAATAAAAAAATCGAAATTTATCAGGTGAGTAAAAATTTATATAAATACTTTACTTTAAAGAGAAAATTTTTGTTAAACACGCATATGTTCAGACTTGTGGAACAAAGCAAAAATTAAGCGAAATATTTGAGTATTTTTTTTTTAATATTTTTGTATGATGATAATGTTTAAATAAATAAGTTGATATTTTTTTCAGAAATATAATGATATCTAGGATTTTTTTTTTTTTTTTTTTTTTTTTTTTTGCCATGTGTGGCTAGCCAATTTAGTAAAATCTTTGTCTTTTAGAGGGGAGTTTCTGGATTCAAACCCAGAAATAATATAACTTGATGTAATTTAATAGTAAGATAGATTTAACGTTAAAAAAAAATCTAGGCAAGCTTTTTAAATCACTCAGCTCACTCCTTTTCATAGTGCAACAAACAATTACGCATGCATGATTAATTTCTAGATGCCAAGCAACTCTAATTAAAGATAAAAAAAATTAGTATGCATGCATAAATATTTCAGTTTAAGAACGTAGCTTACATCATATATTAGTACAAAACTAGTAGGTAATCAAGGCCGTGCTAGAGATTTAGGGGTCCAGGGTGAGTTAGAAATATAGCTCCAAACAAAAAAAAAATATTTATTTTACTGTTTATTTGTTTTTTAATGGGTTATAAATTGTGTGTGTGATTAGCTAATTAAATAGGTTAAATGGTTTAACCCAAATCATATTGGGTAAAATTAGCTAATTTAAAATGTGTAATAGGCTAAATTAAAGTATGTAATAGATCAATTCTATAAAAGATATTTTTTTTAAATATACATATATATAATTATTTTTAAAAAAATTTTGGGCCCGTCAGGAGAGTAGGACCTAGGCTGCCACCCATTCCACCCCTCCCTTGCGTGGCCCTACAGCTGATTACCCATCCAACACTAAGGTTTTTCACGAGCTGAGCCAGAGCAAGCTCGATCTCGGCTCGGATTGGTTTTAAAACCGAGCTGAAAATCTAGTCTTGAGCTTGGCTCGGTTCATTTTGGCTCATTTTTATTTCGTAAACACAATTTAAAAAATCAAATGCAAAATAAATTTAACATACTAAATAAGTCATAACTGGTTTATATCAAGTTTCACAAAATAATAAAATATAAATTAATTTAAAAAAAACTAAGTTCAACTTCAACAAAGTACAAAAAATTCATTATAATCTAAATCAAATGAATCGAAAGCACTTAAATAATTTATTATAGTATACAAAAATATAAAAACATTATACTAAACTATCTGATACAATCATTATAGTTTAATATTTTGACATAAAAATAGCTAAATATATATATTATATTCTTAACAAATGAGCAAATGCAATGATATATATATATTATATACATAAAAATAATATATATTAAAGTAAAATAATTCGAACCATACCGAGCCGAGCTAACAAACGGGCTAAAACGAGCCGAGCTGAGTTCAGCTCGTTTTCATACCGAGCAAGCTCAGTTCGGTTCAGTTTAAAACCGAGCAATTTCGAGTGAGCTTTTTTCGAGCTTTTCCCGAGCGAGTTTTGAGCGAGATACGAGCCGCGAGCTATTTGGTGAAGTGTCGGGCTATTTGGGTCATAGGTCGGACTGCAAGAGGTCGAGGTTCGCAGGTCGAAGTGTCGGAGGTCAGCACTCGGCGGTCGGCAAGGGGGTAGGGGGAGTTTGGGGACGACTGGTGATTTGGTGAAGGTGATTGGTAATATGGTGAAAGGTTGAGAAGTGATAACGTAGTTAGAGAATTAGGGCTTTTACATTTAATAACTAAATAAATTAACAAATATATAATATATAAAAACTATAAATTGTAAATAATTCGAGCGATACCCAGCGAGCGACGAGCAAATGTACCTTTGCTTGAATTCATGCTCAGTTTGTTTTCAAACCGAACCGAGCCACTCGGTTCGTTTACAACCGAGCCAAAAATCAAACGAGCAAAATTACGAGCGTTTTTCGAATGAGTTCGAGCGAGTTTCGAGTGATTTTCGAGCATCGATCTATTTGAACAGCCCTAGCTCCTACTATTACGCAAAACGACATAAATTAAATTTACAAAAAGCAAGCACGACGAAGTCTAATATTGTTGATGTAAAAGTGAGTGTAAAAAAAGCGAGATTACATTATATTAGCAAGCAAGACACAACACAATAAATTACGTTATTGCAATGGGCGTTAAGAAACGCTGAATTGGATAAAAAAATGTACAAATATATAATATTTGAACTGACTTGATATAATAAAATATTAATATCAAAAGATAGGTAAAATTAAATTCGTCACATGGTATATTAAGCATTTAATAAAACATTATCTTTGAAAATTTATAAGAGTAAAAGAAAATGTGTGTAAAAATTTATAAATACTAAAACAAAAAGAACTAGTAACATATTACTTGATGATAGCTGCAAAAACATAATGAAAAAAAAAATAGTTATTATAAAGTATAGGTGTTGTTAGAACACTCGGTGTGATAACAATTTGGGTAATAGTGTTTTGTCGTTTTGTCATGTATTTAATTGTATTAAAATGCATAGTTTTCGATTGGTCAAAATCTATAACGATTCCTTAAAAGGTTGTGCTAAGCGAAATTATATATGTGTAATTTCGCCTAGCTTGGGGAAATTCACTAATTTGGCTTGGTATATATCCAAGAGAAATTAGCATGTTGCTTTCCGGTAAATAAAATGATATGTGCTCATTTATAAGGGCTTGAGAATTAGAGAGGGATATAGAGAGCTGAGAGAGGGGGGGTTGTGTAACAAGGTGTTTTTGTGTGAAACTTTTGTATAATCACATTTGTGATTGAACGACAATTGTATACTAATGAGCTTGATTGAATGATGATGTACACAAGACACCCAGCGCGGATTTCACATCTCGTTTCTTGAATTTGAGTCAAACGTGAAGATCTGAAACCATCATCGGAACGTACATGTGTAATCCTATAGATGCTCGGAAAAAAAGTTGAAATTAAGGCAATAAACTTAAAATGACAGAGCTAATAAGCAATACACTTAAAATTTTAAAATAATTATTAAGTATCTAGATGACTGGATTTATTGGAATTAATGGATTGACATGCTTAATTATTTAAATAGTTATTGAGTTTTTAAGAATATTTCAAAAAAATGTGTTAGTTAGCATATATTTGTAAATTTTGAAATTAAATTTTCTATGGTTCGATGTCAAATTCCTTAAGGATCGGTATCAAAATTCATGTGGTTTGATGTTTAAGTTTGATAAATCTGGTGTGAAAATTTCATGGGGGACAGTCTCAAAGTTTATTGAGGGTCGTGCGGGACTGGATCGAATATATACTAACAAAAATAAAATTTCATGTGGTGCGGGTGACCTTAATTATAGGGTGGTCCTAAATCCGCTCATGCTTGGGAGAAATTAATGTGTTTAAAGCCTAATGGAGGGTCGGGTATAATAGAACACATGAATCTCAAGGATTTGGATGATAGCTGGTTTTGGAAGAATGATAAAGATGAAACTTTCTCGATCAAAGTCACTTGGCGAGACCTGGAAGATAGGGAAAATAGGTCTCGGTCGGGACAAATCTTCCAATGGAATGCTTGGGCCGTTTCGAAGACATATATGTTGTTGGATCAGGCCCCAAAAACACACACACAACTCCCATACAAGATAAAATAATTAACTTACACTTAACTCCGCTCTATCATTTACGTAAATGAAAATTAATACATATATAGCACACAGACTCATGCAACGTGAGATCTCAAACTCACCCACAACATCCTACAAATAATAAAATCTTAACTACCACCTCTAATACCATGACTCACTACTTGACTTCTTCAAACCTTGACCATAAATACCACGTGTGACTAAATAAATCTATGACGACTTTGACCCGTTGATATGGATCTACAACTTCGACCCGTACCCGTTGATCCGACTTTAACCTGATCTATCAAGATTAATCCAACACATGTTTTTTGGCACGATGTATATATTAATTAGGGAACATTCCAACAATGGACGGGTTAGCAGACGTAGTATTCATAGTCAGGACTTAAACTGTCTGTTGTGCAGATTAATCAAGAATCAATATACTATGTCCTGGCGACTTGTATTATTGCAAAAGCAGTTTAGTGGCAAATTATATTTGAGCTTAAACTCTTGTTCCAACATCCTTTGAATCCATTAAAGAGTTTTTAAAGATGGTTTAGAAGCTTAAACTATCCAATAAACACAAGAAGGTTATCCTCTCTATTTCCTAATGGCACCTATTGTGGTTGTGGGTGTTAAAGAAAAGATAAGTTCTTTAAAGGATATTATTCTTCCAACTATTCAGGTGGTGAAAAACTCAAGGTAAGTTCTTCTCTTTATATCAAATGTAGAGCTAATATGCATGGCCTTGGTAGGGAAAAATGGATGGGTTTTAACATTGTGAATGTAGTAGTATAATTGCTATTTTTTGGTGCATCCAGCATCTTGCTGATATTGTGATTTACTTTCATGTTTTGAGTTTTTGATGAAATGATTTCCTCTTTCTGTTCAAAAGATAATTATGATGACCTATTTTTGTGTGTCAATTCAATCAAGAAAACATAAAACAAAAAGGAGCAAGTGGTAGCAGAAAAAATTAACAAACTATACATTGGCGGAGGATTGTAGGAGCCGGGGGGGCCGTCGCCTCCCCTCTTTTTTTCGTCAGTAGTGTTAAATTTTAGCCTGATAGTGTAAATTTTTGGGCCGGTAGTGTAAATTTTTATATAAATATCGAGTTCGCGCCCCTTAAAAAAAATTAATTTCGCCCCCGGCCCCTATACGGAAGTATTCAAGCTCCGTCATTGCAACTATACACTAGTACATGAAACAAGGTGAGTGGGACTGATATTATTCACCTGTCATAATTATTAATATTAACTGGTGGGTTTACCCATGTAGTGCACTAATTTTTTTTTTATTATTATTATTATTTTTTTTTGTATAAACCCACAAACTATCATGTTTTCTTAAAAAAACCCCATTTAAAAAAAAATTCTAATACTAAAGGGGTTTCACGTATTGGAACCTATATGTCAAATGAAGTTTCCATTTCCTCCCATAAAGTGGCCTCCATGAACCGGGCATTGTGGAAATGTTTGGCATTAGCAAACATGATCATAACTATGAAATTTCTGAAAGTAAGAAAATACAAAAAAGAAGAAAAAATAAAAACATTTACCATATAACTCTTGAAAATATGTGGATGCACCTATCAAAATTTGGTTGTTGCTAACGCTTGCCCTTGGATGTTCATATGGGGTAATAACTGAAAGTATTATCGTTACCTATGGGAAATAAAAGTTGTTGCCCTACCAAGTTTGCTACTTAACAATAGATCGATCTCATAGATATAAAGATAGGAGCATGATAATGAAACAAAAAATAAAATAGTTTATCAAATTACTACTTTCAAGACATTGGTTACCATTCACAACGAAATAAGCAAAAGTATGTTGAAAGCAACAATAAGAATGATCTGACTATAACGATTCACGATAAAAGAAGCAAAAGTAAGTTCGTTAAAAGTAACAATGATTTGATTATAATAGTTCACATACACTACCAAAAATTTTATCTCATTTTTATAAACATTGTTCAGATGTTTTAATTTGTTTTATCTTATATAACTTGCATATATGGTAAAACAAACAAGTCAAGCCCATCCTTACGTGTGTAAGGCTAAAGCTTGAATGAAGACGATCAAGGAGAACTTGCAAGATAAAAATGGTGAGAACAGGCGAGGAACAGAGGCCGTAAGCGTGCTTACAGCGTTGAGCTCATGCCAAGCGACTTGCTCATTACACGCCATTTAGCCATATCATTTTTTTAATATAATTTGTTTCGTTTTTTATTTACGTAGAGCTTACATCCTTTTTCTTATTATTCTAAGAAATAAGTATATGAGATTGGCATGTGTCTGTTTCTTGTGAAGTAAATCCATTTTTTTCATGTCTTTTTATTAAATAAAAATATTAAATTATAAAGAAATTAGAAAAGCATATTTTTAGATATTTAATAAAAATTGAATTATGAATATTTATTGTATCATTTATTAAATAATTAATTAATAGGAAATTTATTATTGATAGATATAAGTATCGATGTTACTTATCAACTTTAAAATTTTACTTTATTTGTAAGTCTCATAATTACTATTTAACTTTTTAATTAAACTTTGATACGATACACCAACTTATTCCATATGACCAGTAGATTTACGTAATGTTGTTATTGTTATATTAAATAGTATTGGTTTTTCAAATCTCACTAAACGTACCACTACTTATTAAGGCAATTAATTTATTTTGGAAATCATAAGTTCGTTATATTTTCATTGTAGCTTTTGGCTCAAGTATTGATGGTGATTTAGTCTCATCACCGAAGCCTTAATCAATCAAAAATTTAAACCATAGTTTCCTTGATTTTGCCTTTCTAGCTTACTACTAACAATTCCACTGCTAGAAGATCTGAAGAACTCATTAAAGGGTTGACTGGACCTATTAAACGTGATAGAAACCATTATCGTGTCACAAAGAAGAACCCTTTCTTTGCTCTCATTTCTCTAACTATCGATCTTCTTGAGTTCACGACCACCGACATACAACCAACGACGATCTGCTTCAGGAACTAGATCAGTTATCATGACTCTTTTGGGTTATATAAAGTTTAGCTGTAACATGAAATTAATTATGTATATAGCCATATAGGTATGGGTTATAAGGACCATATTAGCTCAGAATTATTTATTGATTTCAAGATAGAATCAAGATCAGTTAGTTTTTGAATCCTTAGGAGAATATTACCAACAAAATTAATTATTAATTACAATACCAGTATCTTTAGTTATAAGTAAATTTATAACAAAGTTGTATAAATAGAGGGAAAAAAACGTTTGTTTAAAAATTAAAATATTTAAAAACCTTAGAGTTTGATATATAGAAAGTGGATGTTGGGTCATCCAAGTAGCCCATACCCATATTCATATCTCATTTTGAACCAATTACGAATTTAATTATCCTGTAGTTTTCGTAAAATTTTTGGTTATATTATGTTTTTCTTTTCTACGTCTATCATTTTCCTAAAGAGTATGGTGAAAAAAGTAATAATTAAAATAGTGTTCGTGGAAATATCTTTACCAAAATTGCATTTTCTTCATAAGGTTGTTTGTTTCTCACTTTTAATTTTATTTTATAAGAAAAAGTTTCTATTTAAAATTTGATTCTAAAAATATCACAATGAAAGCTAAATATGTTTTTCTATTAAGATTGAGGTTTCAAACTATAAACGATGCAGTGTTACAAATTTAGTCCAAACTTTTGTTACGGGTTGCACAAATAGTCTCCACTGTAACTTTTTAGTTGGTTTCTACGGAAAAAAGATGTCATGTGCCATCCATTTGAAGGCGTTTGTGTCAAAGCCGGCCTTGAGGAGGGGCTGGATGGTCTTCCGTCCAAGGCCCACTCACTCAGGGGGCACAAAATTTTTAATTTTTTTTATATTATATATATATGTTTTTATTTAAAAATAGTTATAAATTATAATTCAATCAAAAACTTAAACCCAATATATTTTAAACCAATTTAATTTTTTGGGGCAATTTTATTAACCCAATTACTCAATTAAAATCCACTTATTTAGAAAACAATATATTTAAATCTCATGGGTCATGATCTATTATTATTTGTTTGATTATTTAGATGGTTAATTAAGCAACCCAAAAAATATATGATTTTTCTATATTTATTGTACCTAAATCTCAATAGTTATTAGTGAACTATTATGCTATGTCATGTAATAATATGATTTTATTATCTTTATTTTTAAAACGTTTGTTTTTATTCAAAAAAAATTAATTTATATAATTCAATTTGTTAAGGTCAAGGGGCGTTTTTTTTCCGCTCGTACAAGGTATTAAAATACTCAGGACCGGCCCTGGTTTGTGTCTTGTCAAATTGTAAATCGTAACAAAATAATACTTTCCTTCTCAAAGTAGTCCTTTTCAGTTTAATTTTGTGAAAAGAGACTTACGAACATCATATGTGCTTCTATTCATATGGGTCACTTTGGTACAACTATGGTTTAAAATAGATGCTATTGTTCTAGACTTCTAGTTGTGTGTATGGATCAAATGACCTACAAATCCAAAGTAAGTTGCTACAGTGTGTGGTTGCAAATATGCTTCAAATAATGATGTTGCAAATCGATACTAACAGGAGTAACAACTCGTAGCTTCAATCTAAATACACCTTAAATAGTAAACAATTTGAGATAATGGCTGCCCATTTAACAACCTATATGCATAAACAATGGCTCGAAATTATATGCTTGAATATTCATGTAGTAACTTGGTAACTTGCATAAACAAACAAATAACTTGGGGACTATTTCTGCAACCGTATAACAAATTGAAACTAAATTTGTAATTTTTTATTCTTTGGAATCAAATATGCACTCTGATCAAAACACGGTGACTAATTTTGTAATTTTCTCTAACATGTATTTTAAATACTAAAATAACAGATAGAAGTTAAAAGATATATTTTAAAAAAAAGTATTATTTGTACGTGAATTAGTAAAACACGCGTCGAACTTTGATCTATTTTAAATGTATTAAATTTGTCTTTACACGTGAAATACACCAATTTGAAGAATAGCATGGTGTATAATAGAATTTAATGAGGCAATTATATAGATTAGGAGGTATATTTATTGTTCATTTATATACGTTTAAGATTATTTTTAGTAAAAATTTTGAGTAAAACTATGCATTAAAATATCTGTTTAAAATGTTGAAGTGAGCAAGTCTGAGTTGCGCCAGGAAATTTAACAGATTGAAATGTTTATTGATGGAATCAAAAAAATATGATAGTGAATTTAGTTATGTCTTATATGATTAGAAAATAGATAATACATGGTTATCTAATTTAATAAAACTATTATGTTTCACGATCTTTAGTTCAAGTAAAAGTTTTTTATTTGTTTTAATGTGTTAATATGTATTTTTTTAATGAGAACCAGTATTTAGTCTAGGTGAGTTATAATTATTTTTTTTTATTTTAAATGTTATTACTTAATTACTTAAATTAAATATTTTTAGACATAATTTTAATCATATTTATCTTAAAATATTATTTTATAAAACTTTGTTATTAAATATTTAATATGTTTTGTTCTAACATATTTTATTTAAAATATTGTTCTAACATGTGAAATACACGAATTATTAACCTAATTAATATTGATTTAATGAAATCAACTTTAACCAGCCACACCTGTTAATAATAGTATACTAACTAATGACACTAGTATGCATGTAATAAAATAAAAAGTAACAAAATCAAATAAAAGGATCCCCTATTTATGCAAATACCAAACCAATTTGTACAACACAGAATAATACATGAACTCAAAGTCTAACTAAACGAGGAGATACAGCTAATAAGAGAAGTAAATAAATCATTATCCATCAACACGATTTTCATATTCTATTCTTATACTTTATACAAATAAAAATTAAACTGGATGAATTAAAAACCAAGAAAGTGAAAATATACGAGAGAAAATTTTAGAATTGAAGAATCTATATTAAACCAACATTATTATAATAAAAATCTCATAATTTATTATGTATTATTAATCAACTATTTAATATCTATATAAATACAACATGGACGATTACAAAAAAACATAATCAAATCATATCTTTTAGTAACAAACCTTACTAAATACCCCCAATACTCTTCATATTCAGAGTGTGAGAAAACTAGACATTCATACCGGAGCGAAACAATACGGGTATATAAGAAAAACCCCATAGAACTTAAAAAGTATAAAGAAACAAAAAAAACTCAATAGCGGCAAACGATGGTGATGGATCTAACCATAGCGGTTGTAGCAAAAGACACGGCGGCATGTAATTGCAACAGGTACGACTATGGCGACATAAGCTACGACTTTAGCGCCACAACAACAAAAGATAAATAAATTAAACCGAATATATAAGCAAATATATATATATATATATAATGAACATCCCCTGGTCAAGACATGCTAGAGTGTGAAGAAAGAAAAAAAAAAGATGAATTGAATAGGAACGCAGCCAACCATAATGCATGACCTGCCGGTGGTGTAAAAATTTGTGCTAGCTTATTGTTTTTTAAATACTTAATTACTTGATAATAAACAACGTACGGCGCTGCAAACTAATTATTCTAAACAACTAATTTCACTCCAAGTAATTAATTTGACATGTATTTAAAACTGGAACTAACAAAAAGTAATGTGAGAAGACGAGCGGAGTGATATATTGAAATTTCAGTCGTTTTTTATGAAGGAGGTTTTCCACACTTCTTTTTAATACAACTAGTTGTTTTTCCCTTGGGTCTACGCGACGGTAGTCCAGTTATTTTTCTCATACGCAACGTTGCGCTACGTATTTTGGTTGTTATCGGGCCGAATTGTAGGAAACCATAAAAACAAAGTCTTGTGATTAGACTCTAAAATAATAAGCTTTAGTAGTCAAACTCAAAAAATACTAGGTGGGAGGCCAGTCGTTTTTTCCATAAGTAGCACCACGTTATTTTGGTTATTATCATTTTGGCTCTTAATAAACTATAAAAGCAAACTTTGGTGGCAAAACTCTAAAATATTAAACTTTAGAGGCCAAAGAGGAAAAATAAAATTTTATTTTTAGTGGTCGAGCTCTAAGATCCTAAATTTTAGTGGTTAAAGTCCAAAAAACAAAATGGTGACCAAACTATAAAATACTAGAATTTAGTGGGCAAACTCAATCAGCAAAAGAAATAGACTATGAATAGTACGTCTTGAACCAAAGTGTAATATTCAAAACTTTTGTTGCTGAAATCAAAAAACCTAAAGTTTACTATTTATTTACTTTATAAATTATAATAGTGTATGCATAATGCATAATTACTATGCATGTTTTCCATTTTTTTCAATTTTTATATCGTAAATACATATATAATTAATTATTAACAGATGATTTAATTCATTAATTATGTTTAATTTACTCTGAGAAACAGTAAAACTTTGATAAATGAACACACAAGTTACAACAACATAAAGTTATTCATTTGATAATATTATTGTTTTGTTAATCTCTATACTAATAAATAATAATAAATCCGGACACTTGTCATCATTTTAGGCCATCTAATAATTGGTTTTTTCGCTTCTCTGTTCTATTAATTATTAATGTTATAATAGCTATTCATTAATTAATAACTATTTGTAATTAAAATTTCAAATGTGTTAACTTTAAATTATCAAATATGTAATACATGGATTTATTCAATCCGTATAATACATAATATTTAATACATAACTTTTATATTATTAACCATGTAACAGTAAATTTATTTAGTTCGTGTATTACACGAGATTATAACCTAGTAATAAAATATAACAACTGGTAGTCATAATAATTTGATATGGCTACTATTATCCATTTGTTGAGATTATTCATTCGATCATCAAACATTTATGTAACATATTTATTTATCAGTAGTAAGTTTCCAAAATTAAATCAGATGACTATTTATGATATTTTCTTATTAATAATGGTTAGACTAAAGTTTGTTCACTATAAATTATTATTCAAAACGATTTTTGTTACTTTCCCAAAGATGAAAACAATATTATCGACATGCATATAGCCCACTGGCCACCTACCCACACCTCTATAAATACACACCCACACACTAGCATATATGGCATAACTTGACTTCATACTTAGAAAACACTCAGAAAAAAG
The DNA here is from genome assembly GCA_025506415.1 of Flaveria robusta. Taxonomy (NCBI): domain Eukaryota; kingdom Viridiplantae; phylum Streptophyta; class Magnoliopsida; order Asterales; family Asteraceae; genus Flaveria; species Flaveria robusta. The sequence continues at coordinate 6,214,463 of CM046465.1, forward strand.
AGTGTGAGATTTCTAAGGAGAAAAAATATGGAGTTCAAGAAGTATTATCTTGATCTAATTTTGGTCCCGTTATCATTGATGATATCTATTAGCTATCACCTTTGGTTATGGCATAAGGTCCGGACTCAACCTCTCTCGACTGTTATTGGTACCAATGCCCATGGACGACGGTTATGGGTATCAACTATTATGAAGGTGAGTAACCCCTCGAAATCCTATCTTTAGTTAAAATGTTTTTAAAACTAAAAAAACATATTATCAACCTCGTGTTGATGATTAAGAACAGTATATGATATATTGTCGTGATTAATACCAAAATTTCTAACCAACTTAATATGATACAATAAATTTTTATTGGTTCACTGATACGCCCTTGTAATAATTCAATAAAGATTGAGCAAGGACGTGATCGAATCGATAAGTACTCTTACATTATAACTAATCAACTTTTTCTACGTGATTTATGTGTGTACGGATGAATTAATCTATGATTAATTTATTCGTAAAACATGTTTAGTGGGAACACAAGTTTGGGTGCATATATTTGTAGGAACCCATAATTCCATAAAGGCTTCCAGTTTACGAAGGCACCTTCAATATAAGTGGGATTTGAGGGTGTCAAAAGGTGGGTTGTGTCGTATTAAAAAAGATATACTTCAAGAAATTCGTTTCATTTTTTCAAAGAAGACAAACATGTCAATTTATGAATTTATAAAATAATGAAGACAGTCTTCTTAAAGGAATTTAGTTTTTGATAGATGCGTATGCGCGCGCACGCATATACGTTGAATTTACGCAATGGTAAATTATTACGAGAACTAAAAACAAGCATAAATCGTTTACCTTTTTGTCATTGGTTCATATATTTTAATTATTTACTTTTCATACAAATGAGAATATTGTGTACATAAAAACCATTAAACAAGTTTATTCATAAGTCCTTTTAAGTTTTTAACTTTGACGTACACGATTTGATAAGTTATGTGTAGTTATTATAAACTAGATATGAATAACACACATGTATATTTGATACATAAATAAGAAAAAATTGAATTTTTCTAAGTTTGAACAAAGATTAATAAACATTTCATTTCAATCATATTATTATATTTAAAAAAAATTTAAGTTAAAAAAAAATTAATCTTGTTTTGTTCTCGCAATATATATATTCATACACATGATGATCGATTCAAAAGAGCATAGAATTACTATTGGTGTTCATAATATATCACCCTTTAAACCCTTCTTTTTCACCATCTTTTGACAGGATAACGAAAAGAAAAACATATTAGCTGTTCAGACATTTAGAAACACAATCATGGGATCAACTCTAATGGCCACCACATCCATACTTTTGTGTTCCGGTTTAGCAGCAGTTATTAGTAGCACTTACAGTGTTAAAAAGCCACTTAACGACTCGATCTATGGGGCACATGGAGAATTCATGGTGGCATTTAAATACGTGACACTCCTTGTTATATTTCTCTTCTCGTTTATGTGTCATTCTCTATCAATTAGATTTATAAGCCAAGTGAATTACTTGATCAACTGCCCACAAGACTCTGCTATAGTGACTTCGGTGTATGTTTCAGAGCTTTTAGAGAAGAGTTTTTTGCTTAACGCGATAGGAAATCGTCTTTTTTATTTAGCACTTCCGGTTGTGCTTTGGATATTCGGGCCATTGCTCGTGTTTCTTTGCTCTCTGACCATGGTTCCTGTGCTATATAATCTTGATTTCTTGTTTGGAGATTCGAATAAGGGGAGGATGAGTGAGGTAGCAGTTGAGGTGTAATTCATGGTTGATGAAATTGTAACTCTCTTGAGTCTTGATATGATTTGTTATTATGTTTATGATATTGAATGCACATCTGACTTTATGCGGAGAAGATGTATAATTGTGATTAATGTGTATTAATCATTAATCAATGTATGTTTGATAATAAAAAGTAAAATTCATTGACAAAGTGGTAACAATTAAAAGAATCTAGATATTTTTCATTCAAAAGCACTTATAATAACCCCTTTAACTTTTTTATCATGCTATTTAACTATTTATTTCATTTGCTTTATAAATTAATACAATATTTCAATATGATAAATCACATACATGCATGCATACACACAGAGGGAATGCAGATTCGGGTTAATTTCCAAAGCTCTTAGTATAGATATGTATAGAGATGTGAGTGATAATTAATCATTGTGTGATAATTTCATCCATTCGTTATAAGTTTACGCAAGTGTTAATCTTTTTGTGTGATAAGCTCTTTGCGTTTGAAAATTTGAATAATGTATAGTAACATTCCCCAAGTATTAAAATGACTACGAAAAGATCAAGCTGTAATAAAAAGCATCATGTTATCATATTAAAGAATAAAACGAGAACTAGCAATCAAGTAATTATCATCATTTTTATTTTGTTTGTTTGTTTTATCAGAAAAACTATCTATCTTTAGTATTTTTAATAAATTGTAGGATTTTAACGAATATCATGTTATGTTGAAACAGAAACAAGTATTATAAGTGAATTTTAACTCGCTATTTAATCGCACACCACGTACTCCCTTAATGCACCAATACGCTATTTAATTGCCCTTTGGCCACTTGTACATAATTTGATTAATATCTTTCTCAAAAGAACTACTTAGAATAATTGTTTTTTTATTTATAGAATTCAATAATAGCGTCACCTCTACGAAAACTTAGGTAAATACAAATAAAGATAACTAGAAGTTTCTTGTAATTGATTTCCATGTACGTTATAAGGAAATATAACCAAAGTACTTGATTATTATCACCTTTGTATCAGAATAATTTTCTAGTAGAAAGTTCGTCCAGAATCTATGATTCTGAAAAGGTTTTTGATTGATAAACAGAATAAGAAGTTTCTCCAAAGACAAATGAGATTTAGAAATAAATGGTGTCACTTTGATTAAATGTTTCTTGATTGGTGAAGCACTTCATATAGCTTTTGATGTGCTATTGATCTTCTATGTTTTCCATTTGACATATATATGCGAAAAGATAGTTATTTTTGTGGGTGATCGGTCTATGAATTATCTTAAATATCAAATGATTATTAGCGACGAAAAAACCGGATTGTTAAATTCCCATTGAGCACAAACTTGTAGGTTACACGTATGGTTAGGAAGAAACTTACAAATTTAGCATTAGCAACGAATGATGTTTTTGTCTTGGTTGCTAAATCGTAAGTTTGGATGCTAGCAACTTGCCACCTTTGTCCAAATGGCCATAAATGATCAAATACAAAGATAATCTATCAAAATGAAATGTGATCATGACTATTCAAAACACATCTAATGGATTTAATTGGAAAAATTAGGGATTGTTCTAGTGGATTAGTTCATGACCCTTTTGCCACTCACACGAATTTAATTTGCACAAAATTCCAGAGTTTGGTTTAGTTAATCATGTTTAGATTTTGTACGAGTTTGTGAACATGTTTAGCCAAAATAATCTGGTTTTAATCAATTTTCGAGTTAACATGTTTAATCCATTTCTTTGTCATATTTTTATGTCATTTATGCTATAACTAAAACTCAGCTGAGTAATTTTTTCTAGAATCTTAAAAGTCTAAAAAAAAACAGACAACATGTTTTGTAGTTTAATAAAAGAGTTAAAGATTTAAAAAAGAAAACAAAAAGGTGGGTACAACCCACTAAGCAAATGGTACAACTCATGATACGTCAAATACAACACTCGCATGCACAAACCACTTAATAAGCATGAGTAACACACCCATATGCACAAACCACTTGGTAATTAGTATTATACTTGTATTAAACCTCTCGCGCTGCAACGGAGAGCATTAAACTGTATCAAGTAGAACCATACCACAACCAGTGAACACCAACACCGAAAAATCTCATATTAAAAAACTAATAGAAAACAAAAAAAATAATAAAAACCGAACGAAAAGTAAGCGTAATAATGTTGAACCACTTTGGAAAAACATAAAACATATTAAACAACAAGTAATTAGATCTACATGTAGCATGTTGCAATAGGGTCATTAAATGGGGGAAATTAAGGGTAAAAACATTGAACATCACACACGTTGCGGTATGTTAACACCCAAAATTTAGAACGATACGTAAAACGAAAATTTTGTAAAATTTAAAAATTATGTGAAACCAAAGTTGAAAGTAAAAAAATATCGGGACTAAATTGTAAAATATGTAAAAGTATTGATTTAGAATAATAAAATTAAAGATTAGAAAAAAAAACAAAAGATGAATACAACCACTAAACATATGTTACAACTCATGATAAATACCGAAATTTATAATTAGTAAGAGGTCTAAATGGGTAAGGGCGCGTTTGATTTGCGCTGACCGGCGTTGACTGGCTGACCGGTCAGCGTGTTTGATAATCGCAATTTTGTGGTCTGACCGGGTCCAGAGCTTCTGACCCAGACCCTAGAAAACAAGATTCTGAACCAGACCCAGACCCCTCCGCCAACCCCTCGGCAATCGGCCTCCATCAGCGGTCCACCCGTCGCGACCCCCGTTTCACCGCCCCCTCTTCCCACCCCTCTGCGCGACCCCCTCCAGTCACCACCCTCCCTCCACGCACCGCCCTCCCTCCGCCGTACTAATCAGACCCGGAGTAGTGGTGGCGTTGGTTGTTAGATGGTGGTGGTGGGTGGCGAACAATGGTGGTTGTTAGATGTTGCTAGTGATGGTTGCAGAGGTGGTGGCGAGTTTAGGGCAATGAGATTTCAATGTTTTGCAGAGAAAGAATGAAGGTTTGGGGGTCGGTTGCTTTATTGGGCCTAGTCTCGAGAGACCAAATGGGTAAGTTATGAGAAAAGGCATGAACGCCTGAGTTTTTTATTGGAGTATTCAAGAGTAAATTACTAATTTTGTGAAAAGTATACGTAACATTATGATCTTATTTCTAAATTTTAGTAAGTACGTTGAGGTCTCATTTGTTTCATATAATTTTTATAAGTTAAAAACTTTTTCATTTAAAATATTGTTTGGTTGGTGAACGAACTGAATTGGAATTGAAAATTTTGTTCATATTCATTGTAATTTACATTTTATCCACTTGACTCTCGTAATAATCGGAGTTTTTGAAAATGCGATTTGGGGATTTATCATTTTGCAGAGCATCAGTCAGATACTGAATAAAACAGTCAAGTTTCAGTCAGATGCAGACTCAGTCAGAACTTCTAACTAGGTCAGCTTTTGACTAAGTCAGATCTTACTGAGTCAGCGTTAATCAAACAGCCCCTAAGTGTTAAATCATTAAGAGTTGTAAGTGTTGAATCATTAATAGTTCTGAACAATTAAGTGTTGAACTAGTAAGAGATCTGAATCATTAATAACTAGTATATTGCTTAACTATTCAAAGGCAAATGTCTGACCAATTCAAATAAAAGTTATTAATTATTCAGACTCAGTATAATGCTTAACCATTTAGAGGCAAAAGTGCTTAGCCATTCAGAAATCTGCTCACGAAACAAACAATCTAAACCATTAAATGCTTAACCATTCAAAAATCTGAATAGTTAAAAGTCAAACAAACAGCCTCTTAGTATATAAATGATCAAAAGACAAAACCTATATATCTAAAAATAACTCATGGGCTATTATGTTACTTATAAAGGAGGTCCAAAAGAAAATGGCTATTTTTTGAATTTCCTTATAATGAGAGTACAATCATTAAAGCCTATAGTACCACCTCAATACAAAAACATAGTTGGTAATTAGTACCAAGTAAATGGTACAACCTATGATGAATCAACTACAACACTCTCATTCACAAATCATTTGATAAGCATGAGTATCACATTCTTATATACAAATCATTTGATAATTAGTATTATATATAATATATTTTAAATTCATTTCATATAATAAACAAGATATTAGCCTAGATTTTTGTATAAAAATGATTTTTTATAAAACCATTTTTAAAACAAAATGTCTAAAAAAACTTTTTAGAAAAAAAAATTTTTAAAAATGATATTATTATTGCATGTTTGGTCCCTAGCATTAAATCCATTTATTTTTTATGCATTTCATAAAATTTAAACCAACAATTAATTTTAATTTTAAGTACCAAAAGTGCAACGCTCACATAAAAGTTTGGACTAACTTTGTATTTTTGTAAAAGTTGGGGACCAAATTTGTAATGATTAGATAAAAGTTTGGACTAACTTTGTAATTTTCAAAGTCTGAGGACCAATCATGCAATCTGGTCAAACCATAGGGACCATTTATGTGATTTTATCTTTTAATTATACAAAAGTTTAAAATATATATTATCTCAAAATATCTTTTTGTAATCTTAAAATTTTCATAATTAACAGTTTACTATTTTTTTTTATTCGACCGGTATATTACACGAGATAGTAATCTAATTATAGATATTCAGAAAATGGTAATTGACTAATATTATTCACTAAAATTTATAGTAATTAAAAATTAGAAAATCTAAAAGTGCATGTAAATAACATGTTTAGTTAAAAGAAATATATTACCAATATTATCAGTTATCAATACAAAATACATGTATCAAACCTAGATAAAAAGAAAATAAAATTTAAAAATATTTAAAAATACATTTTATTGATTATTTTAAGAGACACAAAAAGATGCAAAGCACTACCAATATATTTAAGCCAAGTAGCCAACGCTAGAACCACTTGATTCTTGATTTAATTTATTTAAACCTGTCATTTTAGGTGCCCATTTTAATATATATTTTATTTTAGAAAAAGTACCTAACATTGTATATATACACATTTGTAAAGGTCGGTGGTGGGTCCACCGGCCTTGCCACGTGTCAGCGTCTAATTGGACCACAAAATTTTTTTTTTTTTTTGTTTTCTTCCGCATATTAATGCTGTTAAATATATTATTTCTGGAACTTAGCACTAACATTTGGCTTGTCCAGTTGGTTGGGGACATAATCTTCTTTGTAGGAGATGCGGGTTCAAACCCTGCCTCCTACATTTTTTTTTTTTTTTGGTTTTTTTCACTTTTGCTATACTTTTTCATTTAAACTATTATTTTCTTTTACTTTTCTAATTATTATATTATGTAATTCTTTTTAAACTATTAGGTTGTATGCACATAATAAAGTTTGCATACGCGCCGCAACGTATAATCAGCCGTGTTAATATCACCGTACAACTCCGTCTTTATGGGTGGATATTCTTTTAGATTTTTTTATTTAGAATTATTATGTCAATATAATAGTGCTTTATTAAGTCCACATTCCACACCACAACGTAGGTAACAAAGTCACAAATGTAACGTTACGCACGAGGGCAACGCATATTACTCGCTATTACTCATTTAGCAAGGTCGGTGGAGTCATTCACCGACCTTAACGCATATACTTTATCACGTCACGTACAGCCCCGCCGCAACACACGGCGGGTAAAGAAACTAGTTTGAATCACAAACAGTGCGAATGTACTACTTAAATTTTGAGTGGTGAATAGTAACTAACTATAAAGTTTAAATAAACTTTTTATAAGGGTTAACAACAAATGGTTTTTATCATACTCTTCAATTTATCTATACTAATAAAAACAAATTAGATGCACTTAACATAATATTAGACAAGGTATATCTAAATTTTTATATTTTTCTCTCTTATTTAATAATTACATTAACTATTATTTAAATATATTGTTTAATTTTGTTTCATATTAAGAATGTCTAATAAATCATAGACATAACATAATCAATTAATAGTTTCTTGATTTGTAATACACTTTTAACGACAAAGATTGTCCAAGAAATTTACTTAGTGGAGGTATGATCCTGGGTCTCTTTAAAGACCTTTCAAATGCCTTACCGGCTATCTTGTGATGTGATTTGTACTAGTTAATTTTTTTTATTTCGCCTACGGATATGGATAAATTTAAATTTTCAGGATTGGATTGGCCAACACAGCTAAAGATAATCCACGGTATAGCAAGCACGCTTGATTACCTTTACCACGAGTTTCCTCATCTATCATTACCTCACATGGTCACCTAAAATCATCTAGTGTGCTTCTTGATGATGCATTCAATCCCCTTTTGGCAGACTATGGTTTTTTGTGCATTATCAAAAGAAAGATGCACAAAAACTCATGGTCGCGTACAAGTCATCTAAATTCACTCATCATGAACGAGCGACAAGGAAATCAAATGTACGGTGCCTTGGGAACTTGATATTAGAGATGATGACAGGGTGGATGCTTAACTATCTGGAACAGGGTAGGGCAAACAAACCGAAGGATTTGGCGACATGGGTTAATTCGATGAGAATGGAAGAGCGGAGCCAAAAGGTGTTTTGATAAAAACATGTTTTGAAGTGAGAAAATAACAATGAGATTGAGATGATAGACCTCTTGGAGATCGGGCTACATTGTTGCGAGCCAGATATCAGGATGAGGTGAATTATGAGAAAAGCCATTGAGAAGATACTAGGGTTGAAGGAGAGTGAGGAAGATGAAGAGGACTCTATGATACGAAACAAGTAGAGGACTCGTATGGTGCAAATCAAGTAGAGGACGTCAATTAGAGTAAAGAATATATTGTGTTACAATTTTTGAAATAAAAGATGATTTTTATAATTATTGAAGTTTAAGGAGAAAACCTTGGTATATACTTAAAGTAGGAATGTTAGTAATTTACTCTAGTGTTTTCTAAAAGTGAGATGCTACTAAAACAAGATGTCTCTAAAGATTGAAAGTTTCCAATTCATTTGAATACCCAATGATAACAAACAAACTAGTAAGTAGTAACCATGATTCTCTGTTATCATAACACTACTAAAATTAGGGGTGTGCGCGGTGCGGTTCGATGCGGTTAATACAATTTTTGAAACCGAAACCGCGAGTTCGGTTAATAGCATTTTTTTAACCGCAACCGCAACAAAAACTTCGGTTAACCACACTTCGGTTAACCACCGGTTATGGTTAATTTGCGGTTAATTTCGGTTAATTGACCAATATATTTAACATATGCTTTTAAACCAAAATATTAATTAATAAATTATTGTTAGGTTAAGTTTAGACCAATTTTATAAGGGTGTGCACGATATGGTTCGTTTTTAAGGTGTTGTCAAAACCGAAATCGAAGTCAGGGTGCGCATACAATAATATGTGCGCGCGTTTTACATTGCTTCTGTTTGTTTATGTTGTTTCTTTAATACATTACAGAATCCACTATGTAAATATATTTTTATAAATGAGAATTAGAAGGATGAATATATGAAATTCTATTAAAATCATGAGAAATATTGTGAATTTATTATACATTAATGACATTCGGTTCGGTGCGGTTAATGCGGTTAATTTGCACATCAAAACCGAAACCGAACCGCAATGTGCGGTTAATCGGTTATGCTTAACCGAACCGTCGGTTAATTGTTCAGTTCGGTTAATTTGGTTAATTCGGTTATGATTCGGTTAAATCGGTTATCTGCTCACCCCTAACTAAAATCCTTTTGTCCACTGTTAATTTTTAAGCTTCATCATAGTGGAGTCTAAGCTTCTTAAAGTATGATAAATTCACACTTAGATAGGTAATTCCTACTATTCATGTTTTTGCTTTACACTTTTGCTAATGATCATTTAAGAAAGAGAATTGTCAGCCTTCCATCTTTTAGTATGTACAAACCCAATATTTAAGATGTTTAATATATGTGTTTTAATTTCATAGTGTGAGCTCCTCACATTGCATTTTGCTTCTAACAAACATTGTATTAGAAGGAATTGTGTGGCTTGCCATTAGACATTTCAAGTGGACTTAGTCACATCCCTAAACAACTTCTTAGTTAGGCCTTATGTTCTGTTTGTTCTGGCCTTACAAATGTAAATGATATTATCTAGTTCATTATCGACTCACAAACCATGTTATACCTATCATCAAAGTATCTACACTTGAGTAGATTTTATAAAGAAAAATGTTAGGCCTGACTGTAAATATGAAACAAAAAATATTAAAAAAAAATATTCTATGATAAAAAGCTCTTCGATATAGTTTAAAGTTCATATTATAGAGTTTTCATTTCATATGAAACATTAAAATGTATAAAAAAGAGGTAATTGGAGATGCGGGGGATCGAACCCCGTGCCTCTCGCATGCAAAGCGAGCGCTCTACCATTTGAGCTACATCCCCAATTTGATGTATAAACGTTTCTAATATTAATATAGTTTCTTTAGAAATCAAATTATTGTCGCATATGTTCGATGATTGTCTCCAATACAATCACTACATCGATGGACAACGGATGATCGTCTCTAATACATGAAAATCAGCTTTCGAGAAATAATCTAATAGAATTTGTTTAATTACTTTTATGTTTAGAGTTTGATTCTTAAAGCTTGTAACTTCAGTGAAAAAATTGAGTTAGAGATGTGAACGAGCTGTCAAAAGCTAAAGCTTAACTCGTAATAAAGTTTTCTAAGCTTCTTTATAATAATTCACTCAAGTTTTATAGATGTTAAAAACTAAAAGTAAAAGAATATAAAATCATTATCTTTTCAGTATGGTTTGGTTCAACTGTTTTAAAACGCAATATTTAAACATCATGACCCGTATCGACGAAAATAAGAGAGAGAGAGACAAAACTTGTGAAGATAGGAAACGTATTCCAATAGAATATTCATGAAGTTAAGAGCTCAGTGAAACAATACAGATGAAGATTTAAAAATTTCCTTGTGTCGGTTACCTCCCTAACTACTGGTAACCTTTGCTGGTTTTGCATCTTCCGCTTTCTCGTGCTCCTTGTTAAGCATCTGAGAACAATCAAATTAACCACCTTCACATCAGTTCATCAAACCATCTTTTGTGCACGTTAGAAAAGGGCGAGTACGACAGTCAGCAAAGTGGTTAGAGTCGGAACGGGTCAGGCTGGTTTGGGAAGACCCAAAAACACTTTTTGTTTGATTTTTGAATTTTGGAGATAATTAATACACTATATATGATTAAACATCTATATTCTGAAAATAAAATAATGAGTTTTTGTTTTTTGAATTTTGGAGATCATAAGCATTTGAATACCTGATAGAAAACATCAAACATGTTTGATCTGTTTGACTTTGACCTATTTCTTCATAACTAATGTTTATGATTAACATGCTTGCTGTTTGGCCCGTTATCAAACAAAATACAGCCCGCATTAACATGCTCTCATACAAATGGTTCGAAACTGTCACCTCTAGAATAGACTATGTTTCAGAATTAACATTGATAATGAAACAAAACAATTCTATTAAACAGCATAAGATTAAAGATATATTGGCACGGGTGTTTACCTTATTATTGATTAAGTTGTGAAGAGCTATCACACTTCTGATGAGAGAAGAAAGGTAGATAACAAGCATCTGGTCATTGGTTTTCACTGCAGAGTAGCAAAAAGCAAATAAAATACGATAGCAAGTGTAAGATTCTTTAATAATTTTCCCGCCTTTTCTAATGCAATATACTTATATACCTGCAAACGCCTTTATCAAGTCAGCAACATTCAGATTCGGAAGAAGGTTAAATACATCCTGCAACGTAAAAAAAGCCAAAGAACTTCAATTTAACACTAATTCTTTTGCAAGTTGTGAAATATGAAACAAATAGAATATAATAGAGATGGCAATATCAAACCATTTACTTATCAAACAAGAAATTTAGTTAAAAAGAAGCGGGTCAACTGGCTTGAAAGTCACTCATACAACATCTTAACTTGTTTTATTCAAAAATTTAGATCATTCTTGTAATAATACAATTTTTAAGCATATTTAGCACACTGATTATGTATAAAAATATTTAAGAAAGGACAAGGTGTTCGTGGTAAACCAAACCTGTTTCAACTCGTACTGAAAATTTTACCCACTTTGACCTAAATTTGTTCTGACTAGTTGCCCGACCGGCCCTTTTTGACACCTCTAATTATGAACTTATGATGTTGGATATTTGGATGAAATGTACAAGAATAAACCTGTAGATGGTAGAGTATTTCATGATTTAACGGTAGCTTGCCATCTATAACAAGGTCCAAATACCCACGTATCTCCTTCAGCCTTGCATCTAAACCCTTCAATGCTGCCAGTTTTCCAGTTACCTATATAATATGAACAAACATTACCCCGTCATATAGGGTCAAATATTGAAATAAATTTCCAAAAAAGAAGCAAAATACAGTTTTGTAAGTGTTGTGAGGCAATTGTTAATTGAACGAAAATAATGCAATAAAAAGGAAACCTCTGTTGCAAGTGTGCTGATAGTTGTATCCTTAACATCCCTCAACAAATGTTCCACTCCTGTTGTAAGAGAATTCCAATTAATGAAACTAAATCAAAAAAAAAATATACACAAACACGTCTCTTTGTTCATATGACTGGTGAAGTAAATATTTTCTTTTTTGGCTCCTGGATTACCGATTTCCTCAACTTCATGTGCAGCGATTTCTGAAGATACATGAACAAAAACCTTCTGGCTTTTCTGAGTGGCATTCTGTAAATTGAGGCAAATAATGCTTAGTCTAACACTTAAAAATGAATTGTATGTATGTATGTATGTATTTAAAACAGATTTTACAAGGTGAGAGTTCTATGACTTGTAAATGGACATTGTATTAATTGATTATCGAATAGGATTTTCTATACAATGAATTTCAAAAGCAACAAAAAGGAGATGGTATTGATTTACCTCTTTAACCTCTTCAATGGCATAATAAGCTTTTGTGGGTATTCCCAACTCCTTTGGTTGCACATCTATTATAACCAATACAGGATTTGGAACATAGCTGCAGTAACGAGATTCACCAATCAAGAAACCAGAAACAAAACCAAGTAATAAAAACATAAGAAAATGATTAACAAGACATCAGGAACTAAAATTTCATTATTATATATCTTTTTATGCTGAAGATGAGATACAAGATAACCCTGAGAAAGCCGTAAAATACGCATATATGATCCCTGCTGATGAACATTTGTTGAGTTCATGCTTACAGTCTTTCTTTCATGTTAAGAAAATGAATTAATATTTAATTTAAATGAAGTGATTGATTCTTTCATGTTAAGGAAAGGTAAAATTCAGAACAAGATCGTATCACATACTCATTAAACAGAGCATGAATGTCTAGATCATTCTCCCGTAGCTTTGGGCCAGTGCTATACCACCCTACAACATGCTCCTTTGCTGCAACAAACTTTAATATTAGCACCTATTAACAAAAGGCAATAGTCACTCCTGTATTTTAAAATTTGAGCATTACCATTGATTCTCTTGAACATGGAGAACATAGCCTCATGATAGTTGTGATCAAGAAACCATATACTCGGGTCCTTCTCATCTTCCTCAAATGGCACTACAAAAAAGAAACCACACATTTAGAATAACGGATATAGGTATTATTCTACATGTACACACGTTTAAGTTTCAACGATTTCAACAGTTCTCAGATAATTGTTAAAAGGTATAATTGTTTTTCATTGAATCAGTCAATCAGTTACAGAATGTTAAGTTCTTAATTGTTCATACATCAGCATGCAACATACAAACAGGTGCAAATGACTAACATATTTCAATTCCAAACATATGCTCTTTGTTCTATAACATTTTGTGATGACTGTTCATGAATGATGTGCCAAAATTCAACAATAAAGTTTTAAAAAGGTCCTAATATTAAAACATTTACCCTTATAAATCAACACCCCGTATACACCTATAATAAAACTATACAAGGTGTATAGGGTCTGCGCCACTAAAAATAAGAAAAATTCAGGGTTGTCATAGGGCTATATGCGGGCCATGTAGCCCTATACGAACTATATACGTCTATACGAAGCGTATAGCAAAATTCAACATCAAAGACGAGGAAAGTTCAAAGGCTGTTTGAAAGGTTATACCCCCATATACGGTTATATGACCCCCTATATGATGCGTATAGGGTTATACGACCAGTATAAAAGTCTGCGGGGGTTGATTTACAATCAGGAGGGTGTCTAAATATAGGAACTTTTAAAAAACCCTAGAATCATTCATTAATTCATGGTTAAATGAATATTATCACAATCCAACATCAAAAAAGGCACCTCAGCTCCAAATAAACCCTAGAACACACTCAAACGAAACACAAATCAATCGAAAACCAGACCTGCATAACTGTTGGTGACATCAACGGTTCCTTTGAATGAACTACCAAGGAGAACACCAACGACTCGTTTGCGAGTGTCTTTAGCGACTCTATAATAGTTATCAACGATGCTAAGGAGTACCAATGGATGCACCACCACCTTCTCGATCGATCTCACTGATAATTGTTGTGATTTTATCACATCCATTGTTGAAACTCGATATCAAAATTGAAAATTCCTTTAGCTGCAGTATAAGATCTTTAGTGACGATAAATTGAACTGATAATTCGATATTGTTCCCTGTAAAACCCTTTTCTGTTGTCTCTCTTTCTCTCCAAGAAATGAAGAAATTGATCTCGGGTCACTTATGTATTTAAACCCGGTGTGGGTGGGGGGGTATTGGGTCCGACCCGATCTTTTTACTTTTTTTAGGGATAGTTTTTAAGACTTTTTAAGTTGTTTTTTTTTAATTTTTAATGTTACTTACGCCTTAAAAGTACTCAAAAACCAAACGATTTATAAAACACTAGCTATAGTAAACGTATGTAACACACGTGTTGAATAAATAAGATATTAAAATAATAAAATTTTATTAATTAAAAATAATATTTTAAGATAATATATGATTAAAATTATGTATGAGTAATAATTATAAGTAATAAAACAATAATATCAATTTTTTAAACTTTTTTTGTATTTTTTAAAAAATAAATTAAATATTTTGTTTCAAAACAAACATTTAAATAAACATATTATTTTTAAAAATTTCCTTACTATAACTCCTAATTTTAATTATTTTTGTTTATAAAATTTACTTTTTGAAAAACTAATTTTAAAGTATTTCGTACTTTTATAAAAAAAGTTTGATATTTTAGAAAGCTTTTTTTTGTAAAAGTTTGTTTCGATAGAAATAATATTAATAAAAAGATCTATTTTTTAATTTATTAAAAAACTATTATTGATTTAAAAAAGAATAAAAAATATTATTAGTAATGAATGTATTTATTTAAAAAAAGAGAGATATGGGAAATTTTTATAAGAATGAATATAGTGTTAACACATGACACCCTTAGTTACCCTTTTATTAGAGTTGGAAGATACTCACAAATTATGATACAAAGGCGAACTAACGTAATTCGGAAAAAAAACTATCACTGTTAAATGGGAGTCTAGAATGTTAATCTATACATCACATAGGGCACATAAAATTTGCATATCTTATTATTGTGTAGAAATTAAAAGAAAACATCAATCTGAGAGCTTTAATGAAAAAAAAAATATGTGATTTTTTCGGTTCCACTGATGGTGTCAATGTTGAAATAAATGTAAACTTAAACAAATTTGTATTATATCTGTAAATGTAAACATAAACAAATCTGTAAATGTAAACTTAAACAAATCTGTATAATATCTCAAGTTGAAGAAGAAGATAGTAGTCATGTCTTAAATTTAGATCTTGTTGATATTTCAACTTCCAATTTGTATGCCATCCACAACCAAAGCCAACACACTTGTTAGAGGGCTCAAGGGGTTAAGCTTTGAGTACATTCTAATACTCAAGTCAGTCAGATTATAATGATATAATATTCTATGTAAATATTGAATATGTATAAGTGTGAAAATAGTAGAGAGAGTGGAGTGTAAAACCTATCTAATGAAGAAAGTGTGTAGAGTCTCCTGTTTATAAGAGTTATGTGGTGTAAACGTAGCACGCCACCATGCTTGGGTTTGCTGATATCTGTATTGGCCGATTGGGTCTTAATAGTGCTTATTAGAAGCCTCTTCAATTACACAAACTATATTTTATAATAGTAATAATCTTTGGACTTCTTATTAAAACGACTTGGGTGTTTCAAATACACTTCTAATATATATTGTCCAACCAGTTTCATATATATTTATGTTTATACTATTGCACCGATATTGACCATCTCTTATACTTGTGTGTTGAAACCATCACCTCTGGATGATTATTGTGACAAATATATTACATACAAGGTTTAAGTTTTAACTTTTAACTTTTAAGTCGATAAAGTTAAAAACGCATTGGGTGACACTAAACTGTTTGACTTGTCTCGTATAATCTCTTTCTATTCCAACTTAGTTATTGTTGACTCGTTTCATCTCTTTCTATCCCAACTTAGTTATTGTTGACTCGTTTCATCTCTTTCTATCCCAACTATATTTATGGACTTTGACTAGTTTGATATGTTACAGATAAATCATAAAGTTAAATCAATCCAATTTTAAGTACATAATTAATTACAAACATCTGTAGAAACTTGAATCTTCACAAGTCGAGTCTCGCGTCAAGACATTGTAACGAGTTAGACCTCAGTTAGACTTGTTTGAGATCATCGTCGTCGATCAGAGAAATGTACAAGTTTAGCTGCATAGTTAGAAGTTGGAATTTTTAGTTGTACTTTGACCACAAAAAGACTAAAGTTTAACACCAAAAAAACATAGACTTGTCATCATACAACAAAATATAAACATCCACATATACTACAAATCCTAAGACACCAAAGACTCGTTAGTCTCATGAGCATTATGGAGATCGGGGAGATCAGCGCTAGTCGAGAACCTGACCCATCGTTTCTTCTCGACATACTTAAGAAACGGCTGCAAAACGAGCCCGATAAGTAATGCAAAAACGCTTATCACCATGACCTTAAGCTTCGATAGAGCCAAAACGACACAAATCAATATGGTTGGAGGAACACACATAAGAACCGCACCCATGGTTCCAACCGGTATCCTATAAGGCCGGCTCACGGCTGGGTACTTCATCCTTAACCTTACAAAAGCTATAAACTCCAAAATCATGCCAAAACAGTAAAGAAAGTTTTCTGCTGCCACAATCTCTTGAAAACTCAACTGTGAGAGCAAAACCACACCTGAAGCCGAAAATAATATCCCGATTAACGGGGTCCCGTAACGAGACCTTTTGGCGAAAAACTCGGGGAGCATACCGCGCTCCGCCATACCAAGAAGCTGAAACGAGTCACTGCTCATTTCGGTTACAAACATACCCATGTTTGACATGGCTGCACCCGCCTGCACCCACCATCTCAACCACACGCCACCGACTAGTTTTGCTATTTCTGAAAAGTACCCGTCGGTCCAAAGGTCGCGGTGGAGCGGGACCGCCCCAGTCCCGACAAGAAGCGGGAAAAAGTAGCCACAAACAACGAGTATCAAGGCGTAGAACAAAGCCTTAGGCAGTGTCTTCTTCGGGTTATCCACCTCACCCGCTAATGTACTTATCGAGTCCCAATAGTTTAGGTTCCAGAACAGTGTGTTCAAGTACAAGTTCCAATCAACCATATGCAAGTCAACCACGAGCCACCTCGAGGGCTCGATCTTAGGAACCGAAACAAACCCCATAATAACAAACGGGAGGATCGAAAAGACTCCTAAAAGAACTGCCACCCACCCGACAATCGTCATACCTCTGAAGTTCATGTAAGTCAAAGCAACAGTCAACACTATAACCGCTAGGATCCGTGGGTACCCGTCACCTAAAGCCGGGAACCCTGATTTCAAATAATCAAGAAACAGAACCGGGTATAGCGCGTTATCGATGACCCCACTGAGCCATTTCATCCAACCTTGTTGGAACCCCCAATATGGGCCTAAAGCAGATGACACCCAAACCACATAACCACCATCTTCTGGGAACATTGTGCCCATTTCAGCAGTTATCAAAGCCTCAGGTACACTCCATATGAATGGGAACACTAAGAACCCAATAAGCGCTAAAAGCGGGCCCGCTGCCTTGACACTGTCCTCGACACCAAACGGGCCACCCGATACCTCGTAGAATATGAGAAAAATTAGGGGCAGAATCGAGATCTTTTTGATGTTGTGATTGGGGTTTCGTCTAGGAGATAGTCCTTCATAAATCCCTTCATAGTCTACATTGTATCCTCCCATGGGAATAGATGTTTGTTTATTACTTGTGATCCTCAGTTTCTGCATCAGTTATGAAAAATGAGGTCAAGATGCAAATTCAAGCTGCAAAAACACAAAAAGATTTGAACTTTAACAAGTAAGAGTCAAGAACTTAACAAGGGTATGACTATAAAAGAACTATAGTCTTCACTATTACTATCTTTTTTTGCCAATTGTCACAATATTCATCATCAAGAAATCTTATTAACTAGTAAACAAAAGTTAAGCATGGTTGACAAGTCAACACAAGGATTAGAATTGACAGGTTTACCAAACTTGTTGACCAACCCAAAAAACCTAAAAATTGCGAAATTAGGCAAGGTTGATAAGCGTTGCGCGTGTTAAGTGGGTCATGTTCGTGGGTTCGGTTGAACCTGAGACAAACCCAAAAATTAACACGAGCCCAAATATGACACAAGTTTCTGTAGGTTTACACGACCACGACCTGATTTACATGAAATGTTATTACATCTTTTGTGCATATTAACACTTTAAAGTTACAAATTTAGAGCCAAAAAATACAAATGTATATAAAATAATTACATTTAAAATTATAAAACTTGAAGCTTGTTTCTCTTTAGTTTCTTAAAGTTTCCATAAAACATCTTATCAATTTAAGCTATGATTAAAAAAAAATAAAAACACATAAAAATATAAGTATAAAATTAGAGTGCTATACGGTTCGGTCAACTTGCAAACCCACCAAGTAGATCCAAACACGATCCATCTAGTTAAACGTACTTGTAGGTTTGACCTGAACCTGACTCAAACCCGTTTAGAATAACTCAAACCCACAAATTTTATGTTGGGACTGATTCGAACCCGTTTAGACTAAACCTAATCCCTCACGAATTTCATGTCAAGTTAACATCATATTATGCTAGAAATTCACGCCCCTAAATTACATATAATCAGCTAAATACAAAGTTACATTCATCAGAGATCAGTCAAACAATGGCTCCCATTCATCAGGTCAACTCAATCAAGCATTTCAGATCTATCTAACAAAAGGGTCAACTCTAACACAAAATTAAACAACTTTCAATTGCAGAATAGATGTAAATCCGCCATTGAAGTAGCATCAAGTTAAACTTCACCAAATGGCTGAATCTATGAACTTTTTATTCATTTTCCCAACAATCAAAGCAACAAATCGGAGAAACAAAACATGGGTCTGTTCGAAATTGAATCTAAATGCAAAAATCATGCGGAAAGTAGCCTAATTTGGTACTGCAGAAGCTACTAAGATGATAGATAACTCGATTGAAGACGATTAGATACAATCGATGCTTGCAGTTATGCAGATTTCTTAGTAGAATAATATCAAAGTAGATGGATTAATGGATCATAGGGTTTGAATATGTACGAACCATAAAATTGTAGCGATAGTTTTTATGGGGTTTGCTAGCTTCCTCAAGTGCTCGATCATCGTCTAAGATACACAGAGAGAGAAGGTGTGATGAATTGGGTAAAAAGGTAAAGACTGACGACAACTAAAGTTAGAAGAGCGGGGTCTACTTTGGTGGAGACTCGGGTTCGATCCTTTTAAGTGAATCCAGGTAAACACTTTAGGTGGTCGATTCACGGTGATAATCGGATAATGTTAGTTAGAGTTTAAGCGTGACGTGATTGTGCGACAAATATAGCAGCTCGGATCTCAGCATTGGTTTGGGTTAGAATCGTGAGATGGTTGCCTTTTGTGATATTTTAAGACGAGGGTGATGCTCACTGATTAACAAGATGACGTGATATTCCACGCGTGAAACTGATGCCAAGAGCCATGACGACCATGTCGAAGCGTCTAATGAGGCCACATGAATGCCTTCGCCTTTATAAGACGTATGTGCTAAAATGTTGATTATCCATTTTAACTAATTATTTTATAATAATGTTTGGAGCTGCACTTAATTCTAAAGTAAGTTTTTTTTAAGATGGATGTCAGTAGTCCCAACTGATTTTAATATTCTAGGTCTAACTTGCTCAAAAACATTATTAATAAGAAGACTCATCACTGTAAAGGAGTATTTGGTGGATTTTTAATGATCATTAAAATACTATCTTTTAATGGTTATTAAAAGACTAATTTTTAATAATTCATAATTAATACCCTTTTAATGATTAAGATGTAATATTAGTACTGAATGGTTAGAATGTACCATTAAGATGTCACATTTTAACAATTCAGCATATTATTGTTAACTGTTAACCATTAAAATTTATAACTCGTTAAAAAGATAACATCTAAATGATTATTAAAAGGATATCAAACAACTTTTAGAAAAAAACTCCATATAAACTAATAATTTTATTATGTTACGAGTTAGATGCATGGTTTCAAATCAACATGCTAAAGTCCCTTAATGTTAATCAGAAAAAAAAATTAAAATCAGAGAAAATTGTTAATAAAATGTAACTAAAAATACTAAATGTGACAATGCGAGTGATCCGATCATTACATTTAGAGAGCATGGACCAAAATCATGTGTATTACGTGATAGTCTACTTATGTGTTAATGTCATTTTTATATATCGTTTTAATAAATAATATAAAATCATTTATTATAATCATATAATGTTTTTTTTAGTGTGAAACCGAAATATGATAGCAACAAACTTTAATAATACCTTCAGATTTGATGTATTATTTATTTTTTGAGTTATCAAAATTTATTAATTATATCGACTTATGTAGTGCTTCATGGTAATATTACTTTTTAATCGAAAAAAAAAAAGAACAAAACATTTAAAATATATAATTTAAATTATATATAATATATTCTGAATTCACGTATATTTTGGTGTGTTGTATAATGAACATGCTACTAGTTGGACTAACATGTTTAACCTTCAATATAATCAATACGCACTATAACTAGTCGATATATAGGAAGGGTTCAAGAGTGCTTAATTGGACCGATCGATTGTGTAGTCGGTTTTCGATGTGGTTGGCTGGTTTGTTTTGATAACAAGAACACTAGTTAAAACTTAGAACCACTTTCATCGAAAAATTGTTGATTTTTACAAAATGCCAATATCTCAATATTAATTTTATTTTTTATTGCACTAAATATTTGTTATTTGCTTTAATAATTGCAAGTGTTTGATTTGTCACTAAATTCATGTTTAATTTCTTTTATTGACTATAAACATCTACTAACATACTCCAAACTTTTTATGTAATCCTTTGTGTTCTTGCAAGAGCTAACATTAGCCATTGACACTAATCATGTGATATCTTAAAGTAACAGCAGAAAATAACATCATAATTACCTTAATATTTCACATTGTCAATTATATTTTGTTGTGTCCGATATGATATCATTCTTAATAAATTGTTTTATATTCATTATTTACTAGTAAATAATATAAAATGTTATAGAAAGTATATTGTTATTTCATGTTAGAAAATCAACTACAAAAATAGTAAATTTAGTACGTTTAAGAAAAGAAAATTAAATAGAATTCTAAAAGTAAAACATTAAGATCTTATAAAATTACACCTTCATAAGTTTAATTAGGGTGTTTTTAAATAGAAAACTACGAAACCACTTAAATATATCATACTAGGTTAATACCCCGTGTATCCACGGGTTGAATACATAAAATACAAAATAATTAGTAATAAATATTTATAAATTATAAAACTATATTTGAAAATAAAATATGATTATAATTGCATGTCAATAGGTACTTTAAGTAAATAAACAATAATGTATTTTTCTTAAACTTTTATTTTATAAAAAAAATATGGGATTTAAATATTTTGTTTTAAGAAAAATGAATTTATTTTAGAAAAAGTTTGTTATATTTTGTATTTTATAAAACTTTTGTTTTTAAAAAGTAAGCTTTTCATAAAAAAATATAGGTCTTAATTTATTAAATTATATAATTTTTAATTTGAAAATGGTATGTGTAATATTATAAGTATTCAATATTATTGATAATAATAAAGACAATGAGAAAAGTTAGTATAATAAAACTTATAATTGTGTCAAGTCTTATTTTATATTTGTTTTTGTTATATAGATAAGTATACAGATAAATAGATAGGCTAGAAACTTATTTATTAAACGTATTATATTTAGTAATAAACACGAAGAGTTATATTAAGATGTTTTACTATAAGATATGATTAAAATTATATATACCTAATAGTTGAAGAAATAAAACAATTATACTATTTTTTTAACTCTCGTATCTAAATAGTTTTGTTTTTAAACATTCGTGTTAAGATTTTTTTTATTAAAAATTTATTGTTTGTAAAAATTTTGTTTATTAAAATCTTGGGTTTCTAATTATTATGGTTGTTTCAATAAAACTTTTGTAGAAAATTTCATATTTTTTATAATCTTTTTAAAAAGTACCGATTTAAAATATTTTGTTTCAAAAAGGTTTAGTGTTTTAGAAAATTTCATATTATATAAAAATTTTGTTTTTTTATGATTTCTATGTTAATAAAAAGATTTAATTTTTTATTTATTTAATAAAATTTAATTTTAAAAACATATCTTGATTTTAAAAAATCTAGATGTGAGAGAGAAATGCATTAATTAATAAAATTAATTTTTATTAAGAGAGAGAAATTAGTTTAAGTGATTAAATTACTATAATACTTTTTTGAAGGGAAAATAAAGTGAGTATGTTTAAAAGAATGACAAGTGTCAATAAGATGGTTTAAAAGAGTGCCAAGTGAAAAAAAATATTTTTTTATTAGATACTATAGATTTAGTGTGCAAGAGAGAAAAGAATAGTTATGAGATTACGTAACTGTTTTAATAATTACAATCTATATACTACATAAAGTTGTTTATGTGCATTTTATAGTTTTCTACTTATAATTAGTTATGTATTTTATACCCTCGATAAATATAATAATTTTCATGTAAAACTAAATCGCAAAATATCAAGACGAATGATTTTTATCAAATAAAATAAAGAAAAAGTTCTGTTTTTCTATTAATTTGAATTCAATCATGAAAAGCTTCCACGAGAGCACGCTTGTTTCACTTTGATGTTATGACTTATGAGGATCTAGTAATCATTAACCTTTAAAACGTCTTATTCATGTTTAATGTCCTTTCAAATTAAATTATTAGATAATGTTCATTAAAATATCATTTTTTCCATATTAACTATCATATCAAGTATTTCTTTTTTCCTTTCTGAGTTTTAAGCGTAAACAGTTTATTTATCAATTAAATTTTGAAATTTTGATTTTATAAAAAAATAGCATCGATTAAAATATTAATTTGAAAGAAAACTAGTAAAAATAAATGTTACTAATGTAAATATGTTTACTATAGAAATAATCTGTTTTTTCATTTTTTACTTTATATGATAATTCCACCAATTTAATTTTATTACTTATACTAAATTTGTTTTAAATGCTCGTTATGCATCAAATCAATAATACACATTGACTACTAGCATAGTCACTACATATATATAGACATTAATTATGCATACGTTTTTTATTTGCAGGAATATGCTGTAGACTTTTTTTAATGAGTCAATGTAGGGCTAGCTCATTTGGTAGAGACTTTCTTTTTTAGAGGGGAGGTCTTGGGTTCAATCCCAAGAAATGATGTAATTTGGTGTAGTGTAGAAGTAGAGTAGATTTGTCGTTAAAAAAGACTTTTTTTTAATGATAGTGAAAACTATTGTATTGATTGTTAATTGTTTTAAATATAAGCTCATATTAATTGCATTATCATTAATGTTATTCATCTAAGTATTGATACAATCAAATTGCATATGACCTAATTGTACCAAAATGTCATGGTGTTGTTTTCAGGTGATGAGAGTTTAAGTCATATCATGAAAATATAGTATAGTTTAAGTCATATCATGAACATGAGAGTTTAATTGTACCAAAACAGTCGTTAAGTTGAAATAATCAAAATACTTTTACGCTTAACAGAAAAAAGATAAAATAGTTAATGTTAGGGGTCAAAAAAGTTAAGAATTAAATGTTAGGTGCTGATATATCAAAAGATTTTATTTTTTTCCTGTAGGATTAAATGATCCTAACCCCAGATGTCAAAATAGTAATTTACTCTATATTTTATAATATTGTATCAAAACCTTATTATACCAAAAGTGAGTCAAAAATTTATTAGTGTACAATAAAAACAACAACTAAAAGTTAATGTTCTTAAGAGGATAAGTTAATAGTAAACACTAACCAATTAAATGGTTGTGGATTAAAATTTTACAGTGCAGAGTTTTGAAGATTTTTATTATTATTATAATAACAAGAATTGTTGTTAACAAAATAGAAAAATAAAAATGAATACTCTAGTATCTTTTGGTATTAAAAATGCGAAAATTGCACAAGATCCAATATTGCTTATGACTTATGATATCATGATAATAAATTTAAATACTAGAAATAAACAAAGATTACCAAAGAGTCACTAAACCAATCACCTGATCATCGACCTTGCCGGTGCAATCAACGGAGCTTTTTGCCGGTGAACCCGCCGGAGTCGGTTTCGCAGTCAAAACGTTGGTGATCGCGACCTCATCGATACCATGAACCGAGCACTTGGTCGGTGAACCGAGTTTTCGAGCTTGTTGATCTGCAACTTGTTTGTGATGATCCATCGATCTGTTTGTCTATGGATGCAATGAGTGTTTTAGAACACTTGGTGTTTATGATGTTATATACTCACGAATTATGAGTATTAAGTTACAATAGGTATCCTTTATGATTTTCTCATGTTTCATTTGTTGTCCGTAACATTTTCCACATTCACATTTATGTATTAAAGATGGTGACATCATAGACTTTTTTAAGTTACAAAAATACCCTTTAAAAGTTACAAAGTAGTCATATGAACCCTTACTTTTTTATTTGTTTTTATTTTTTATTTTTATCAATCAAGTTACAAAAATACCCTTTAAAAGTTACAAAAATACCCTTTATATTTTTATTTTTAAAATATAATGCTTCATAAATTCATATACATTGGTGTAACGTGCATTTATTCATATATATATATAAGTTTCGGTATAAATTTCATTCTACACCAATAGTGCGTACATTAATTCATTCCTAACCAATAGTGCGTAATAATGTATCGATAATCATTAAACGTACAAGTAAACTAAAGTAATTCAGAATTTTGTTTTTTTTTATCCTTTTTTTTTATCTTTCATTGTAAGTTTAATTCAAAACCAAGTTGTGTGTAACAATATACAAGCTATCAAATCGTAATCATATAAATTGTTAAAAGTGATTCGGGATTTTTTTTTGTTTTTTTGTTTTTTTACGCCTTTTAAAATATAATATTTTAAAATAACAATAGTAAGTCTTATCATTATTTGAGACATCATATCACATACATTTTATTTTGTTTAAAACTCTCTTCACACCTCCCATAATTCTCATGAGTAGGGTTGCAAACGAACCGAACAAACACGAACGGGGCGTTGTTCGTGTTCGTTCATTAAGAAAATAACTTGTTTATTAACTGCTCACGAATGCTTACCAAATGAGATTTCTAGTTTGTGTTCGTTCATTACGGAAATGAATTTGTTCATGAACTGTTCACGAACATAAACGAAAGCAAGGGAACACACAGAAATATTCATGAACATTAATGAACACAAAAGAAATTTTTCTAAAATAAAAAAATACAATTTATCATATATTAATTTTATAATTAAAATCACAAACATTATGTAATATCTAACAAAGATAAATAAATACTTAACATAATTATCTGAAACATAACTTTTAAATGAATGAACGTTAATGAACACATTATCGAATGTTTACGAACACAAATGAACAAACACAACCTCTGTTCACGTTCATTCATTTAATTAAACGAACATATTTTTCTTGTTCATGTTGACAAACTTTCTTCCCTACTCACGAACTATTCGCTGACTGTTCCGTTCGTTTAGAGCTTTACTCATGAGTACATCTCGTGGAAACAAAGAAAAAAACAAATGTGACTAAGATAATATTGGTCATGTTTGGGATTACTTATTTACACCTCATTTTGACTTCTCAAAAGGAGTTTTGAGAAGTTAGAATTTTTAACTTCTCAAAAACTCCTTCTCCTTCTCACAGCTTCATCTCCATCCAAACATATTTTCACCTCTTTTCAACTTATCTCCATTTCAAAAGTTAAAAAGAGTTTTCAATAAGCAATCCCAAACACCCACAATAATAGCAATTCTGGTGTGATCAATAACAAGGAAGCAAGAACAATATTATGGTGATCCGAATCCGAATTAAGAAAATAAAGCTTGTCGTATCATATGAAATACTAATTAAGGTAACGACCGACTCTAAGGTCTTTGATTTGAAGAGCTTGCATCGTCGTCTTTAACCATTTGAATTTGATTTTGGGTTTTCAATTTGAAGAAGATAACGAACGATTTGCGCTCTGATTTGTTCCTCTGATTGATGAAACGAATCTTGATAGATGCTCATTAAAGCAACAGAGGGTGCATGGTGGTGATGGTTTTGAAGTCGTTAAAGCAACAGAGGAGAAGGTGCAAACAAAAAAGAGGCGATGGAAGGAAGGATGTGAAAGACTCAAAGCAGTGAGTTGGAGATCCATACTGGAAATAAGAGCCAAAGTTCAATAAAATTACGTTTTTGCTATGATGCATTGGATAATTGTACATGATTTTTTAATGCTTAGCTGTTTGGCTTTTAAAGTATTACTAATTGGGCCGATTCATAAATATAGAAATTTGCCGATCAGAGCCCTAATATTTAGGGTTAGTGACCTTCGTCTACTTTAACAGTTTAACCTAACCCTAACTATCCCTTTTTGCAGCTGAAGGTTTTTGGTTCTAACTCAGGTATGTATTGCTCAAATCGTAAAATTTTTATGGTATGTTTTATTCTGCAAAAAATGTGAATGATTGTAGCTCAAATTCTGTTGATTTATGTACGAATTCATTAGCTCAACATCAACTAACCACGATTTCAAAAAGTTTCAAATTTTTGTGATTGTATAAATTCTCATAGATTAGTAAAATTTCTCTATTAGTTAGATTTATTGTTAGATCTTCGTGGCACTTTGAACAACAATCATGCTGTCATAATCGAATGATCTAGTGATTCTGTACTTTTTCGCATATATATATATGTGTGTGTTCATAAAATCATAGTCTGTTTGTAAGTTTTTTGATGGAATTAAAGCATGTAAGTTTTAAAATGATGTTCGTTTTGTTGTATAAAATCGTTTATCATGGTTGTAAAAATCGCTAGGCGCTAGTCAGGCAATGAGCTACCAACTGGCGATTAATCGGGATTACTAGGGATTAATCGGATTGGAACTTTTATAAGTAATTTTCAGTTTTATATAGATACACGCTCATTTTATATGGAATTTTTATAAAAATGTTCAGATTTATATATATACAAACACATTTGACCAAAATTTACACGTATTTGGCCAAAATTTTCAAGGTTTGACCGTAGTTTCAAACATTTAGCCAGATCTGACCAAAATGTGACCGGAACCTAGCCGCCTATTAGGACCGATTTGGTCCGATTTTGTCCGACTAGGTCCGATTACCGATTTTATCCACCGATTACATGAAATCGCCAAGGTAACCGACCGACTAGCAATTAATCACCGATTAATCGGCCGACTAGGCCGATTTTTACAACACTTTGGAATAGGAGGTTAATGAATTCGTCACTGTGTGGAGTATTAGACTATTAATGGTGTAAAGCTTTTGATTTGTTCAAATTTGTAAACATGTTGCGATTGAAGCTGCTAGCATAATGGATTTCTACTTTTTGTTTGAATATATTTGAATGTGGCTGATATATTGAAAGTTTTCGATGTCTTCAATACGGTGAAATCAGGTTAATTTGAACAATGTGATGTCTTTTGCAGAGGAGCTATGGTTAAGCATAACAATGTTATCCCAAATGGGCACTTCAAGAAGCATTGGCAGAACTATGTCAAGACATGGTTTAACCAACCTGCGCGCAAGACAAGGAGACGAAATGGTATGTATTGCATTTTTAGTTGAATTATTAGTCGGGTTTGTTTTTAATATATCTTACTGTTTCAGTGTTATACTATTGGTTTTTCATCTCAATTTATGCTGTTTACAGCTAGACAAGCGAAGGCTGCTAAAGTTTTTCCACGGCCCGCTGGAAAGCTTCGTCCACAGGTTCATGGGCAAACCTTGAAATACAACATGAAACTCAGGGAGGGCAGGGGATTTTCTCTTGAAGAGTTGAAGGTGATTCTCTTTATTATTATGTCTTAAGTCGTTAAAACGGTATTTTATGCTAATAATAGGTTTAGCAGGATGCTATACTTGCATCAGGGTATTGCTAAGAAAGTTGACTCTTGTAGTTTAGTTTTAGCTATAGTCACAAGTTCGGCCACGCTCGATCACTACAATAACTTTTGTTTGGTTTAGGTTATTTGGATGTATTGTGAATTTTTTGACTTTACAAACTGATATTACTTGGGAAAACAGGCTGCAGGAATTCCAAAAAAACTTGCACCAACCATTGGTATAGCTGTGGACCATAGGCGCAGGAACTGGTCTCTAGAAGGCTTGCAAGCCAATGTTCAAAGGCTAAAAACCTTTAAGGCTAAGCTAGTTGTCTTCCCAAGACGTGCAAGAAAAACCAAGGTAAACTTCTTTTCACAGTTCACAACTTCACGCATAGTTCGTGACCTAGCTTTGTTATTTCTCCAATCTTTGTTCTTTTGAGTTTGTACTAGAAGTGGCATTTTTTACCCTTTTACGTATAAATGGGTTGATCAGGGTTATGCTTTATTCTAGAAGGTCATACGTAACGTCATACTTGTTAATATCAATCGGGTCAAATGGGTTAAATTTAAACATAGTAAATCATTTCCCTCCAAATAACAAGATTATTCTTGATTTTAATTTGGTTGTGCAAATTACAATCACATTTGCAACCTTTCTTGTTTGAAGCTTAGACAAAAAAGTTTACTGTGCCATTCTAACCTAGCCTAGTCCCATTTCGACTTGTGCCAAAGTGTCAAAATTCCCCTGATTTGTATTTTTAATGCGTAATACACTAAATCGTTTTATGTTTATAAAAATGAATTATTGTTGAAATATCTTATTCATGTATTACTGGTTATATTTTTTTGAAGTCTTAAAGAATTTAGGAAAAACACATTTTTGGTCGAATCGACCTGAGTCACCTGACCCATTTTGCCCATGCCAAATGATCAAAATTGGTCCTTGTTTTTATTTTTAGTGCGCAACACCTTCTATGTCATTTAAAACGTTGTCATGGTTTTTCAAACAATATACTTTTTATAATCACATTTAAAATAATAATATTTTGTATTTTGTAATTGGACAAAAAGCGTCGTCAGTCAACTGACCCGATCAACCCAATTTGAACCCTTGCCAAAGTACAATGCGACCCATCTGGTCATATTCAACCTGCCAACTTTGCCACATCTACTAGATGGTGTCATAAACACAACTACCAACTAAAATCCTAAAACGTTTTGATACTTAGCGGGTTAACAAGTTTCTTGAATCAGGCGGGTGATTCAACACCAGAAGAGCTTGCAACCGCCACTCAGTTTCAAGGTCCTGTATTGCCCATCATCAGAGAGAAGCCAGCTGCTGAATTTGTGAAGGTCACTGAAGAGATGAAGTCATTCAATGCGTATGCTAAATTGCGTGTCGAGAGGACGAACAAACGTCATTTGGGTGCACGGCTGAAGAGGGCTGCAGAGGCTGAAAAGGAAGAAAAGAAATAGGTAATAGAGCCTTAGCTGCTGCTCTATGGTTTGATTAATATATATGTTAATGACACTTTTGAATGATGTAATGCTAACAATCTTGACTATTTTCAATGTTCGATCAAGATTCGTGATTAGTTCATAGAATTCATATGTTACTGTGATTAAACTCTTTTAATCAACATAAAAATGAAATAGCATTTGGTTATGTAGTATTAAGGTTGACTCTCATTGTATCAGAAGCTAATCGAAGGAAACTACCGACGCTAAGAACATGAGCATAGAAGAAGGATTGTCAACAGGTTTTCACTAGAAGATAAAAATTTCACTTGCGGGAAATCTATCACTAATAACCAGCGGATCAGATAAAATCCAAAGAAACTACTAGAAAATAAAATTTAAAGTTTGTCGATGATCCGTTGGCAATCAGTGATGCCTGATCTTCGGTCGTGCTTTACCAATTCTAACAAGTTGGTAGGGCATCATCGATTCCTGGTGATTACCGCATGAATTAGTTCTAGGGCTGGCATAACAAATCAGACATGACACGATAAGAAACGAACACGATAAGACACGAACACGATAAGTGCTAACACGAACACGAACACGACACGATAAGTAATCGTGTCATTTTTTCCGGACACGAACACGAACCTGTTTAGAAACAGGTTACACGATAAGACCTGTTAAGAGACACGATAAAAATCACATGTTTAGTGAAACAAAAATTGACTGAAATACATTAAAATTCTGAATATACCATAATATTTAGCATGATAATGCTTGACATTTTTGAAACAAAAGTCAATAAAAAAGTCTATTTTAACCGATAACATAGTTTAATAAGATAATATACGGAGTACGAAGAGGGCTCAGGCGTAGGCCGGAGACTCGGTTGGCGGTACTGTGATGGTCGTATTCGATTGAAGCGGTTGTGCAAGGGATAAGGTTTTAAATTAAACATGAAAAATAATAAGATATATCATAAATGTATATATATTAACTATTTTAATAAGCTAAAAATATAAACAGGTCTTAACATGTGCGTTAACAGGTTAACAGGTGTTTGATCTGTTAAGACACGATATTTATCGTGTCTTTAACGTGTCGACCTGTTAACGACACGAAACCTGTTAAGCCCAAACACGAAACCTGTTAACTTCGTGTCGTGTCGTGTCGTGTTAACAAGTTCGTGTCAGCAATTGCCAGCCCTAAATTTAGTTCCCATAGTAAAAAATCTTTCCACAAACCACTTCAAACAACAATCTGACTTATTTAAAATACAGGTAGCTAGGTTGTTATGGATAATCTGTCACGAAGGGGCGACAGTGTGAAAATCTTATATTTAGGTATGTTGACGATATTATAACCATGAGATCTTACTTTTGTTTTGCTTACTCTTTTTAGATATATAAAGTAAGAATGAAGACATAGAGCAAACATTCTGATTCAATTAGCATTGTCCTATTCACACTTTATGTAATGATCAACCAATCAATCTTTTTCTTTTCAACAAGTTTAAGCAACTATATATCTTTGTCCCAAATAAGGAGAAGCCAAGGTCAACTATAACAAGTTGTTTTCTGAAGTGTATAAAAGAAGATGATTCGTATCGAAAGATGCATTGCGATTGACAGATAAATAAACATTGTTTACTAACCATGGAAACATCCAACCTTTTAGTTCTCATTCTTTGGTTTTTCCTTCTTGGAAGTGTGTTCTCTAGTGATTATAAAACTTTTAACAAACTTGTATTGCCACCAACAGTCATCGGACCCGAATCAGCTGCTTTTGACCTTGCTGGTGGAGGTCCATACGTGACAGTTGCAGACGGTAGGATCCTAAAATGGATGGGTCCTGTTATTGGGTTCGTTGATTTCGCTTACACTACGCCCAACAGGTTGTGCTGCATCATTAACTTTCACCTTTTACGTTTAACTGCATCAAGATTAATGTTTTTTCATATATTTTCTGATTATATACATATATGAATTTTTATGAATTTATAGTGTTAATTTTAAAAGTAAAACTGTTTACGATGAGAAAATTGAATTTAGTGGTTTACAGGTAGTTAGCAACATCAAGTTACGAACTTTAGCTTTTTACACAAAGTTCGCAAGTCCAACATGCAAACCCTAGAGTTTGTAATTTCAAATTGCAAACTTGTTTCGTTGACGTCTACCACCTCTCCTCTCATGCCTTTATTTTTTAAATTTTCTTTTTGTTTTTTTGATGACTCAGACGCCAACTAGGTAAGTTTGCAATTTAAACACGCGTACCACCTTTCTGTCAGAAAGTCTAGAGTTTGCAATTTGAGGTTGCGAAGTACCCATAAACCAATAAAAATCAGTTTCCCACATAAAAAAACTTCACTTTTAAAATCCAACTCTATAAATTCAAAAAAATCATACATATACAATAATTGGGTATTACTAATTACTTGGTAAAACTTTATTTTCTTGTGTGATCAGGACCAAGAAATTATGTGATGGTACCAATGATCTTGAGTTAGGACCAACTTGTGGAAGACCAGTGGCTCTTAGCTTCAACTATAAAACTAGTGATCTCTATATCGCCGATGCGTTCTTCGGTCTTCTGGTCGTAGGATTCAATGGTGGTCTTGCGACTCAACTTTCAAGTGGTTACAAGTATTTATCGGGTCTAGACGTTGAATCATACACAGGAAATGTGTACATGACTGATGCTAGCTTGACTTATAACATAAGGTAACATTTGAACTATTAAAAACCACACATTAAAACTATAAGTTTCATTTGACAAGAGTTTATATATGATGTGCAGAGACATGGGTCAACCTGGGTTTACACCAGACTCAACCGGAAGGCTATTGAAATACGATCCAAGAACTCGACGGGTAACCGTTTTGATAAGTGGGCTTGCAGGTGGTGGTGGTCCAGCGGTTAGTAGTGATCGAAAGTATGTTTTGGTTCCAGAGTATGTAAGCAAGAAAATCCAAAGATATTGGCTGCAGGGACCAAAAAAAGGGACAAATGAGGTTTTCATGACTCATATAGGGAGCCCAAAGGCTATTAAAAGGGCGGTAAATGATGGCGAGTTTTGGGTGGCGGTTGAGAAGCCGGCTCAGGGGTTACGGGTCAACGGGTCTGCAATGGTGCTGCAAACTGTAGCACTTAACCAGTTCATGGACACGACAGTTGCTGTGGCTCAGGAGATAAACGACGCACTATACGTGGGCTCGAGCCACACAGATTTTGTTGGTGTTTACACCAACTAGAATCTTGTTACAACTTACAACCCAATGAATGACAACAATAAAATTTATTGTATGAAGTTAAAATAAAATTAAAATGTGTGGTTAATTCTGAAGTAAAAAAATGTTGAAAACTATGGTTTTGGAATAATTTCGTCGTTAGATTAGTCATTACATAAAGTCTGAATAGAAACAGAAGCATGTGATAATACTTTTATAATTTAAAACCAAACTTATGCTACTTTTAATTATGAAAATATCAACATGTGATAGCGTATCATCCAAATCAGATTGTTTGTTCTCTGTGATCATCAATATTTCATATAATATAAACATCAGTTGAAAACAAGCAAGCAATCTCTTGTTAATTTCGAAGTTATTTTTTTTAATAAATATCAATAATATAAGAATTGACTTTTCCTGGTGGTGAAACTCGGTTTTTTTTTATTATAAGTGTTATGGTTTTTTAGTATTCGTGTGTCTATCAAGAGAGACATGATCGAGGATAGGACTTCATGAATACGTAGGATCAAGGTTAATGGATATTAGGGGATCGAGGGCACTGATGTGTCATATGTACGTCTTAGGGATAACATTTGTTCTACTTTTTTAGAGGCAGTTGCATGTTATTGTTTTAGTGATTTATGTTTATGTGTTGTATTATGGTGCTATATATGTCACTGGCTATTCGCTCATTAACTTTTTGTTAGCGGTAGCTTTTCGTGGTATATGTTTTGTATGTTTTGCCTCTGGCTATTTGCTCATTATCCTTGTTGGGTTAATCGAGTTGTTCACGAGTCATGGGTCAACGGGTCAAGGGTAGCGGATCAAGAGTTGGATCCGGATCAACTGAAAAACATATTAATCGTATGTTATTTTGTGCTTGTGGAAGACTTGGTAAAAGTTTGACCGAGTAAAATGGAAGTGGACGGTGGGTTTGATTAAGTCTTGTTAGTGGGTTAGATCATGGAGTTAATTTACTAGTTTTTAGGGGTTGAATAAACACATGTTGAGCTATATAATTCAAGTCCAGTACGTGACTTTAGGTAGAGAGTCTGCATCCTTTCATTGTAATTTATTTACTATTTTGCCTAAAGAAGTTGATAACTTTTGGCTCCAAATCAGTGTGTTTTCAAGAAGGGTCTGAACCAAAAATCCTTAGGGATAAAGGTAAGTTTTGTCTACATCTTATTTTTCCTAGACCAACCAATAATTTTGCTACGGGTGAGATTTTACAGGGTATAGTTTTTTTGTTGTTGTTGTCGGAGTTTTATTTATTACCGAATTTAGTGGTTCATCGGAGTTTGTTTTCCTCTCGCAAATAGTTCTCACAATTGTGCCTGTTCCTTACGATCTGTCGTACGACCCCAGGTATCAAAATCAAACCGCAGCTAAATTGTTCTATGCAGCTATGTGCATTAGTATGCTTTTGATTTTTGAATATATGAAAATTGTATAGCCATAGTTGAAGTCTGTAAATTGATTTTGGACTAATTTTAGTTATATTCAAATTAAATAGATCGAATGTGCAAGATTAAGTTGTGTTTCACAGAAGTTGACATTATCATGCTGTACCAGATCTTTTGTTCTTGACGTAGACCAAAAGCGAGATAAACAATTGAATCTTTTGATTCACCATAAATACCAGGAACAATTCTTTTAACTATCGATGATTCACAAAGAATACCGATAATCATAAATTTTCACACACTAACACACACTTGTGATAGGGAGAAAATTGATTTTCATAAAACTTCAAACTGATCATCTCCCAAGATTTACAAAAGTATAAAATGAAAGGCAAAATTCGAACATGCCTCAAAACATAAACGAGTCAAGAACTAGGCCATAAACAAAGTCCAACAAAAATTAAAAATAATATAATAGGTTAAAATACTCATAGAATAAGACGTTTTTGGGATGGAATAACGACCCAAACCGCCTACGGCCGTTTGTAGAAACGTGCTACTCGATCCAACGGTCGTTTTGACTGGTCATACGCCCAAAACGGAGCCTTCTAATTTAAGTTAAAGCCATTTTAGCGAAACCCCCTTGAACACACAATACTAAGCCTCCAAATACGAAATAGCTTACTCCTCTACATTTGGACCCACACCGGTTCTCAATCTCGATAGTTTAATGAAACTATATGTAGTTGTCAACTTACATTCATATTTATGTAAGATTGATGATAGAGAACAAACATTCTGATTTGGATGATAAGCAATAGAAATTTGGTTTTTTATTTGTAAAAGTAGTTGTTGACTAGTGATTGCATGCTTCTGTTTGAATTCAAACTTTGTGTAATCATCAAGCAATTGATCATCCTTCTTCCAAGAACCATAGTTTTCAGTAACTCTTTCACAAAATATTGTGATACATGCATAGTTATCATAGGCATAAGGCGCACTCGAGGCAAAAAGATTGAGCCTTGGGCCTAGGCGTAAGGTGCTTAAAACAGACATATAGTATAAAAATATTAGACTATATTATTATTAGGGTTTGTTATTGATTATTATCAGGGTTGAGCTCACGGGCCCGGTTTAGGTTTCTAGGATTTCTCTCAGTATAATGTAACCATAACCTATCAATAATATTCAATCAGTTTTTTAACCTTTAACAAAAAATACCATTTTTAGGGGTTTTTTATATGTTTTAGGCTTATTTTGGGCTAGTTTAGGTTGATTCGAGGTTTGCTTAGGGCTAGTGTAGTTGTTCAGACTTATTTAATCAATTTTTGGCCGAAACTTGGCTTGAAAATGCGCCTGAAAACGAGGCTGCGCTTGGCTGCACATAGGGCCCTTGTGGGCCTATGACAACAGAGGATGCACGTAAGGATAACGTTCACAATTTAGAAAACAAATAAGATACAAAAGAAACTTATGAGAACCATAGTTTTTCGCAACTTTTGCAGAAAATTTTGTGATCCATTGATGTATACATGCAATTGGAATTGCACACACATTTTGAATTTATTCAATCTTTCATATAATAAAAGTTATTGCTCCGAATAATATGCTGGAGAACAGATCACATCCTCCAGTATAATAATACGTACTACTACAGTTTTTTTAATCTTTGTCATTCATGAGGTGGTAACAAGACTCTAGTTGGTGTAAACACCGACGAAGTCAGTGTGGCTCGAGCCCACGTACAGTGCACCATTCATCTCCTGAGCCACTGCGACAGTCGTGTCCACAAACTGGGTAAGGGTTACAGTTTGCAGCACCATTGCAGACCCGTTGACCCGTAGCCCTTGAGCCGGCTTCTCAACCGCCACCCAAAACTCGCCATCGTTTACCGCCCTTTTAATAATCTTTGGGCTCCCAATGTCCCTCATGAAAACCTCATTTGTCCCTTTTTTTGGTCCCTGCAGCTAATACCTTTGGATGTTCTTCTTCGCATATTCTGCAACCAAAACATACTTACGGTTACTACTAACCGCTGGACCACCTCCACCTGCAAGCCCACTCATCAAAACGGTCACCCTTCGAGTCCTTGGATCGTATTTCAACAGCCTTCTGGTTGAGTCGGGTTTAAATCCTGGTTGACCCATGTCTCTGCACAACATATATAAACTCTTGTCAAATGAAACATATAGTTTTAATGTATGGTTTCTAATAGTTCAAATGTTACCTTATGTTGTAAGTCAAGCTAGCATCAGTCATGTAAACATTTCCTGTATATGATTCAACGTCAATACCCGATAAGTACTTGTAACCACTCGAAAGTTGAGTCGCAAGACCACCATTGAATCCTACAACCAGAAGACCAAAGAAAGCATCCGCGATATAGAGATCACTGGTTTTATAGTTAAAGCTAAGAGCCACTGGTCTTCCACATATTGGTCCTAGATCAAGATCATTTTTACCATCACATAATTCCTTGGTCCTGATAAAACAAAATTTACCAAGTAATGAGTAACTTCAGACCTAAATACCCAAAATTATACATATAATATTATAATCCAAATGTAATAGATTTGTATATTTTTTCTGTTATATACAACTTATTATTTCATGCCACAGTATGCAAAATTGTTACATTCAATGGTAAAGAAGGTGAATGCATGTTGTATTTTGGTGCAAATGTATATCTTATGTTACATACAATGAAAAAATATGATATTTTGATGCATTTAGCTCAAGTAAATGGTATGGCTAATGAAGAAATTCAAGCAGCATAACCTGTTAGGTGAAGTGTAGGCGAAATCAACGAACCCAACGGCGGGACCTTTCCATTTTAGGATCCTACCGTCTGCGACTGTCACGTATGGGCCTTCACCAGCGCGGTCGAAAGCAGCTGATTCGGGTCCCGTGACATTTGGCGGCAATGCGAGTTTGTTAAAAGTTGTATAATCACTAGAGAACACACTTCCCATAAGAGAAAACCAAAGAATGAGATTGACTAGTAAAAGGCTGGATGTTTTCATGGTTAGTAAACACTGTTTATAAATATCTGTCAAATTGAATGCATATTTCAGTGTACATGGTCTTCTTATATACAAACTAAAACACACACTTACACTTTACACACCTACTAGCCACGTATGCAGCAAGTAGCAACAACTTGTGAATAGTTGACCTCCTTCTTTGGGATAAAGATAGTTGCTTAAACTTGTTGTAAAGAAAGCATGCCAACTTCTGTGTTCATTTATATTCGTCGGTACAGTGGTGAACTCAAAAAAATTTTTATGCGGGGCAAAAGTAGGAAGATTGCACAATTTTAGAGGGGGGGGGGGGGGGGGGCGTTCAAGATCTTCACATACATATAACACTAAAAAAATTTTACGGGGAGCGACTGCCCCTAACCCCCCAAGTAGGTCCGCCCCTGCGTCGGTCGTTAGTTCATATCTACATTTTCAGGCATTTACTTGTATATAATTATTTGGGAAGCTACAGAAAACTATGGTCTTTTGAAAAAGAATGGTTGATTGATCATTACATAAAGTGGAAGTAAAAAAGATGAGGGAATGTGATGGGTATGATCCAATCAGAATGTTTGTTTTTGATGTAAAACAAAAACGAGATAACAATTGAACCTGTTGATTTACAACGAATACCAGGAACAACTCTTCTAATTACAATTGATTCGCGAGAATACCAATAATCAGGAATTTTCACACACACACACACACTTGTGATAGAGAGAAATGATTTTTTTCATAAACTTCAAAACTAGTGATGTTTCCAAGTTTCCAGAAGTATAAAATGCAAGACAAATCCGAATGGGCCACAAAACATAAACGGGCCGAAAAATAGTCTATAAACAAACCCCAATAAAAAGTAAAAATAACTTTAAAAGTAAAAAAAACTCATAGAATAAAGTGATTTTGGGCCGAAACAAGGGCCCAAACCGCCTACGGCATTTGTAGAAATGTGCTCCTCGGTCCAACGGTCGTTTTGACTGGTCGCACGCCAGAAACGAAGCTTTCTAGCCCAAGTTACATCCATTTCAGTTAAGCCGCTTTGAACACGTGATCCTGTGCCTCTAAATACTAACTTGCCCGCTCCTCAACACTTCGACACGCTCCAGTTTTCTATCGTCATTCTTACTAATTGATGCATTAGTGATATTTTCGTTAGTAAAAGTCAGGGGCAGACCCGCTAAGGCCGAGAGGGTCCAGTTCATGTATCTAATTTTCATAATTATCTTGTTTCTAGCTATCAATAAAAATCTATTTACAATCCTTTTTCTTGCTATGTTTTTAATGTTTGATAGTTTTCTTCAATTAGTTTCCAACGCAAGGAGAGTCAACCTTAATGTGGGAATTAAGTTTTGTAGTACCTTCTAATCATGGTTAGGCCTGTAAATGAACCGAACGAACACGAACGTTAGAATGTTCGTGTTCGTTCATTTAACTTTAACCGAACACGAACCCGAACACATAATCAAACACACTTTTTTTGTTCATGTTCGTTCATTAAGAAACGGAAGTGTTCGTGTTCGTTTATGTTCGTTCGTTAATAAGCTAAATGAACAGTTCATGAACGTAAACGAACACAAATAAATGGACATGATTGAACAATCATAAACGAACATAGACAAACATACATGAACACTAATGAACACATACGAACAAGTCTAATACATCATAATTTATTAAAAAACAGATCAAAATTAGTGGTCTAAATAAACGAACATAAACGAACTTATATGAACGAACATAAACGAATGTTCATGAACATAAATGAACGAACAAAACAAGTGTTCATGTTAGTTCGTTTAACTAAACGAACAAAAAATTTTGTTCATGTTTGTTCGTTTAGTTAAATGAACGAGCATAAACGAACAGTTCATGAGTGTTCGGTTCGTTTACAGGCCTAATCATGATAATTTCTTTTCTTTCTGCAGACCCAGAAGGAAGCAAGGAACACAATGGGTTCTGGTTATTATGTATACAATTAATAGATTTTAAACATTGAAATCGTTGGAGAAGGAAAGAAGAGTAAAACGGGGGACACTAAAGAAGGAAGCAACGTACCCGTCAAACAAGAAATCAACACTCCCAAAGGGAAAAAAAATGAAGGTAAATTTAAAGTTTTTCTTTTGAAATCAACACTCCCAAACGGAAAAAAATGAAGGTAAATTTAACGTTTTTCTTTTGTTAACTGTTAGCTTGATTGATAATTTGATAATTGATAGCTTGATTGATACTTATATTATTACCCTTGTAAAAAAAGATAAACAAAAGGATCAGTTAAGTTACATATGTGTAGGGATTTTGAAATAAATGAATTTTGGTATAAATAGCTTGATTGTTACTCAAGTCTAGACTCTCCATATTAATGTGCCCCTTTGTAGTAGCATGATCAATAAGGCTTATCAGGTATAAAAAGAGAGTGAAATAAATTTGGTTTTGATATCAAAATTTTGATAGCTAACTTCATCCGGTAAAAAAACTCAGTTGACCCAACCTGGTAAAAGCTCTCTCGTGATAGGCATACGAATACCAAAAGATCATAACACGATTAAAATTATTTTTCTAGGTCCACCACGGGTAAAAGTCAATTCTTATATTAGTGTTATGGAGTAATTACTTACTAAGTACACATGGATCAAAAATAGCTCTGTATTTAACAAGGGATTACATGCTTGTTGTCAACTACTATTTGTATTATATTAAAGATTAAAGAATGATGATCACAGAGAACAAACATTCTTATTTGGATGATACGTTATCACATGTTGATATATTCATAATTTAAAGTAACATATATTTGGTTTTAATTTATAAAAGTAGTGATCACATGCTTCTGTTTGAATTCAGACTTTATGTATTGATCAATCTACATTTCTACTTCAGAATTGAACACACATTTTGATTTATTTAAACTTCATACAATAAAATTTATTGCTACCAATTAGTTAAGGGAGAACATATATGATATATCCATCACATATTCACATCCTCCTATATAACAATAGTACTCAAGTTCTTATTGCCATTCATGGTGTGTTAACAAGATACTAGTTGGTGTAAACACCAACAAAATCAGTCCGGCTCGAACCCACGTACAGTGCACCATTCATCTCCTGAACGACAGCAACCGTCGTGTCCACCAACTGGTTAAGTGCTACAGTTTGCACCACTGTTGCAGACCCGTTGACCCGTAGCCCTTGAGCCGGCTTCTCAACCGCCACCCAAAACTCGCCATCGTTTACCGCCCTTTTAATAATCTTTGGGCTCCCAATGTCCCTCATGAAAACCTCATTTGTCCCCTTTTTTGGTCCTTGCAGCCAATATCTTTGGATTTTCTTGTTCACATACTCTGGAACCAAAACATACTTTCGGCCACTACTAACCGCTGGACCACCTCCACCTGCAAGTCCAATCATCAAAACAGTCACCCGTCGAGTCCTTGGATCGTATTTCAACAGCCTTCCGGTTGAGTCGGGTGTGAACCCTGGTTGACCCATGTCTCTGCACAACATATATAAACTCTTGTCAAATGAAACTTATAGTTTTAATATATGGTTTCTAACTCTTCAAAATCTTACCTTATGTTGTAAGTCAAGCTAGCATCAGTCATGTAAACATTTCCTGTATATGATTCAACGTCAATACCCGATAAGTACTTGTAACCACTCGAAAGTTGAGTCGCAAGACCACCATTGAATCCTACGACCAGAAGACCGAAGAAAGCATCCGCGATATAGAGATCACTGGTTTTATAGTTAAAGCTAAGAGCCACTGGTCTTCCACAAGTTGGTCCTAGATCAAGATCATTTCTACCATCACATAACACCTTAGTCCTGATACAATAAAATAACATTCTACCATGTGTAAATATGTTATTTAAAATGATAACATGTAATATGAAAACATATGACATTTTGATGCATTTAACCTGTTAGGTGAAGTGTAGGCGAAATCAACGAACCCAACGGCGGGACCTTTCCATTTTAGGATCCTACCGTCTGCGACTGTCACGTATGGGCCTTCACCAGCACGATCGAAAGCAGCTGATTCGGGTCCCGTGACGTTTGGCGGCAATGCGAGTTTGTTAAAAGTTGTATAATCACTAGAGAACACACTTCCCATAAGAGAAAACCAAAGAATGAGATTGAC
The DNA here is from genome assembly GCA_025506415.1 of Flaveria robusta. NCBI lineage: Eukaryota > Viridiplantae > Streptophyta > Magnoliopsida > Asterales > Asteraceae > Flaveria > Flaveria robusta. The sequence goes on from CM046465.1 coordinate 6,256,063, forward strand.
TAGTAAAAGGCTAGATGTTTTCATGGTTATATGTCGTGTTGGTTGTAAACACTAGTTTATTTCTATGTCAAATGCAATGTATATTTCAGTATATATGATCATCTTATATACTAGTGAGAACACATATGTTTACGTACACTTTACACACATCTAGTATGTATGTAGAAACAACTTGTTATAGTTGATCTTAATTTGCTTATCCTTCTTTGGGATAAAGATAGTTGCTTAAGTTTGTTGGAAAGTATGCATGCCGACTTCTATGTTTATTTATATATCTAGTCGTGCGTTGCCGCGAGATCATACGCGGTGTGATTTAATATAAACTATTATCGATCTGAGTTGTTTTCAAACTAAATTTACGTTGAAACGTGTAGTAACTGAATTTTATGTCGTTCGATGAAAACATATTAGATTTGACCAAACTCTTTTTCATACAATATTTATATCGAAACCTAGACCAACTCAAAATATACATAGAAAAGCACGTGCTGTGATATTGTATTCGGCGTGATATAGTATAGATTTCAATCGCCCCGATTTGTTTTTGAACTTTGTAGAATAACTTGGAATTTATATATTCGAATGAAAACATATCATATGATTCATATTTGACCAGACACGTTTCAAACAAAACTTACGTCGAAACGTAAAACAACTCAAAACGTACTTAAAAATAAAAAAAAAAAGGTTTTGTATTTGAGCTGATTATTTTATAATTAACCTGTTTAAATTTATATGAAATCATTTCATGTAATTTATCAAAAATACTTTTTAAAACTAAAATAAAACAATGAAAAATTTTGTGTTTTCGTCTTTGTGGGTCACGTCTAACTTTGTGATGTGTAAGAGAATGGGTGAGGGACAACTCTGACTTTGTGAGTCTATTTGTAAGTGATATTTATTTTTTCGTACCAGACCAAATTTTGTTTGTTTTCTATTTTCTATATTTTAACAAATAATTTTTTAACCAGTATGTGTGTGTTTATATGAAAAAAGATTTTTGAAGTTAGTGGAAACTAAATCTAGCATGATTGATTGAATATTACATAAAGTGTCTATAGGAAAGAACCAGACAATCACTAGCTAACGTACAAGTCTTGTAAATCAATTACCAAAAGTTCTTTTAATACAATAACGTATAATTCAATCAGAATGTTTGTTCTCTATATTCATTCTTACTTGATCTATTAACTTGCACGTATAAGCATGTTACTACTTGTTGGTTACGCTATATATTTTAACATACCGCTACAATAAATAAATAACCTTCAAAATTAATATCAGCAAAAGTAACTAAACGTATGGTGGTGGTCGAGTCTAATGATAAAATCATTTGTAATTAGAATGGTGAATCTTTTATTAAAGTCAAGGGTTTGAATCTCATTTATTTTGGGTTGATGTAAATTAATTGTGATGTAGAATTAAGAGTATGTTAGATTTATACATGAGTTGTCGTTATAAAAAAAAAGCCTACACATATAGAGTTAATGCCTCCATGAGCATACATAAAGAAACATGTACAAGCTTTGGAGGTAATAAAATCAAGAAAACAACTTGAGTAGTGATGACATTGAGATTGACACACTACTAGAATAATGAGTTTCACCGACCACTGTTACAGACGGTAGCCATCGACGATCGGTAATTATTGACGAACTCTTTACATAAAACAAGAAAACAAAGAAAAAGTTAAAATCACTTGCAAAAAAACTTTAGGAAGATACTAACAAAAAAAACCCTAGATCTCCCTTTCGAAACCTAAAATAATTTGGTGACACGAGAGTTTGATGATCCGACCCGATAAATTTTTTTTCTTTCGATAGACATGAAAACCAAAAGGACCAAAAATATGATCTAGATGAAAAAGATTCATGAGTCCACACCTATGCCCACAATACCTTGGCAGTGGTGGTTTGTGGCAGTGGCGTAGGGTCGTCGGATCTCGTCCATCAGCATCCTGAGAGTCGGGGCGGCTGCAGACGTTATATTCCCGCACCATCCCCGCAACACCGGCTGCAAAAAGAGCAGGGAATTAACAGGGAAATCTACAGGGTGTCAGCCAAGAGTCAAAATCAAAAGTGTTCATTTAACTTCTCTTTTATGTTCTTATTAACTTTATATGAAGATAAACAAACACACATGACACCTACATAAAATGAAATAAGCTAATCATATTTGCAGTGATGTTTCATTCTTCTTGATTTTCCCCTTTTCGAGCAGATAGATCCTCTCGGCGTCAGGTACAGCTTTGATGATGGTTTCCAGCTTTAAGTTCAGTTCTTCAATCTTCTCAACAAGCTTATCATTAGTAAACAACCCGAGCATAACACTTTGGATCGTCTGCCAGCTTTCGGCTAGTGGTAGCACGATGATCACAGCCGACCCGAGTGTACCCCATGCTATGGCCACAACTGCCCAGAAGGTGAAGTATCCTTTGCTAAAGTCCCCTACATTCACAAGATGATATAACTGTTAAATGAGTAAACTGTAACATGTGTACGATGATCTAAACGGGTCAAACGGGCTGAGTAGATTAAGAGGTCGAAAATCCTGTGACGGGTATTCAAAATTATAAATACTTGCATCTTGAATCGTGCCAGACAAACCAACTTGTCTGGCGCAACCCAATTGGGTCAGACAGTCCAGTCTGACCCAACAGTTTTAATGTGTACTTTACAATTATCCATTTTGACCCGTTACCCATCCTCTCTATTTTGCCACTAAAGTAACATATAGAAGTGTAACCGGATGATGATCTTACTTGCTGGAAGTGAAAAAAGAGGCCATAATACAACGATCACGAAGGTAAAACCGACGCCCCATTTAATGATCCATTTCCTGGCACTAATTAGCTTCTCTTCCTTAAACTCATCAACTGCAAGCACACTCTTTTCCTTCTCAACAACTGTTATCTGTTTAGTAGTTTCCCAATCATAGTTTTGAGGTCTCAAGAAGCTGCAAATAGCATGAACCGCACCACCCGTGAGGATCGAGACTAGATTCCCAGCGAGCATAGGCGCGTTCCTTCCTGTTGTGTCAAGGTTGACCCGACCATATTCGACGCTAGTAACAGATAACCAAGTTATGATCCCGAGGACACACCCGACTATGGTGCCTAGGATGGCTCCAAATGCATTCGCTTTTCGCCATAGGAGCATGAAGGCGATTGGGATAACAGCTGACCCAATGAACACACCCATGGCTAAGTACATCCAACCGAGGGACACCCCGGCTTTGTTTAGTATGACTGCTAGAATTCCCATGAAACATCCGAAGGAGAACACGACTAATCGAGAAACTTTCAAGATTTGTTTCCCCGTGGCATCCGGATTGATGTATGTTCGGTAGATGTCATATGTGCAGAGTGATGATACTGCAATTAACTCAGAAGAACCAGCAGATGTTACAGCCCTGATGCAAAAGTATAAAGAACAAGTCAGTACCCGGATCAAGAATCCAAGTTAAGGATTCAAGGTTTAGGGTTTAGGGTTTAGGTCAGCCGGATGTTTTTATAAAGGCCCATTTGACCACTAAAGATAAAAACATAACCCAAATCGACCCATTTATAAAGAAACAGATAAAAATTATCCTCTTTGGTTTTCTTGATCAAGATTGTAAGTTGTAACTCACATGAAAAGCATGGTGAGAAGGAGAACAGCACCCCCTTTTCCCATTAAAGCCATAGCCGTAGCCGGAGGTACAAGCCCGTGGCTCGCTTCACTTGCTGTTAATGGAAGGTCAAGGGCTAGAGCTCCTAACCCAAGTGATGTAGCCAATGAGAATGGCACAGCGAACCACACGAGCCCGCCTAACAAGTACCCTTTATGGGTCGACGAGGGTCTAGCCGCAATGGCACTGACCCAGTATCCCTAAAGGTAAAAAAACAAGCATTATAAAGTCAACACATATTCAGGTGTGGTATGGTCTAGATTATATGAAGGTAAGTAAAAACTTACATTGTCGACGAAAACAGTACCAAAGTTACCAACGATGTTGATTATACCAAAAACTAGCCCACCCGAGCTCAACATGGTTAGATATGATCCTTTGTAGTTTCCAGAAACCGGGCCACAAGCTTGCCCGTCGTGGGACATAGGTTCCTGACACATTCTAGATTGGCTTGAGACTTCAACGAGCCGTCTATAGACAGCACCCGGGCTACCAAGCTCGCTACTAGCCGTGTACACTAAGAATACGAAGATCACTAGCACCGCGTGCACTAATAAGGAAACCACAAAATAACATGAGATGTAATACATTTGACCTTAAAAGTGACAATGGAAAGTATGCAAGATTACCTATGACAGAATGTATATAACTAGCCAAGAAAGTGGCCTTTAATCCTCCAGCAAGTGTGTATACGATAACGCCTAACGGTATTAGGAAACTGGCGGCGTAGATGTTGACTCCGGTGAGTGCATTGACCACCGCGGAGCCGCCAAGAAGCAGCATTGCTGTTACTATGATGTTTGTCATGAAACAGAACGCCAAAAACACGAGATGTGCAGCCGTCCCCCATCTGACAAAGACACGGTGTTTTCAAAACCAGACTGTACCTGTGTAGCAATGTAAACATAAATGTACCGGGCTTTGACGATTTCGCAAACAGTGTGAGCATGAGGAGCCTTTCTTTTGATCTCTATGGCCATTACACCAAACAAGAGTACCTGTTTATGCAAAGGTACAAGTGTTTATGCATAGAGTACAAGATACAAAGCATGAGAAATGGAAATACAAAGGTGCAATGAGTCAAGACCTGGATGGTGGCACCACTGGCGTACCAGAATGGACCACTGACTCCATACTGCCAGGCAACATTTGAACTTTGTAGTATGGTTGCAGCCCAAGTCCACTTTCAAGACACTTTTAGTGTTAGATCATACATGATATAATAGTGAGCCAAAATTAATGAAAAAATATGCATAAAAGACCACAAGCTGGAGTTTCAAAGGCGGGTCGGATGATGGATCAGACCCGCTTAGGACCGAACCTATATATGACCTGTACCAGTAATGTCCCGCATTTTGGTCCATTGGTTTTTGCTATTTTTCATATTATGTTCTCTAAATTCAGCCAATGAGCCAAACATGTTGTCGCTTAAATTTCTAATGTCAATTTTAATGAATTCCATAAACAAAAGCGGCGCTTAATGTTATTTTCGTCGTGGTCAAAACCAAGTAACCTGGATAAACCAGAGCAATTTGTGTTGTTATGACCTGGTTTGCCTAGAATTACATGTTGCAATCGATCATTTCAATATTTTCATAACTTAACCAGTCAGTTATCTTACCAATCAATTAGTAAGATCGGTCGGACGATACTAAATAGCCGGATCACATCCTAAATTATTTTAAAAGTTAAATGTATACGTAAATAATACAAAACCAAATTTGAAATTTTTCTTAGTTTGAAGATTAAAAAACAAATTTAGAGCAAGAAGAATAAAAGTAGGAAACATCTAGTTTGGTAGTAAAAGTAAAAAAAAAGTAAATAAAATAAACAAAATATATAGAACATAGTAAATAAATTGAAATTTGATCCCATCATTCAACCGTATGAAGTAAAACAACAAAAAATCATATCCTATAACTCGATCTTGCTCACTAGTTCAACCAGTATGACTAGTAACCAGACGTTTTAAGCATATCACATATGCTCCTCAAATAAAAAATCAACCGGACTGTATATAACCGGTTTATGCTCCTCAAATAAATCTATATATAGACTGTTTAACATAACTATTTTTACAGAAATTATCAAAAAAAAAAAAAAAAAAAAAAAAAAAAAAAAAAAAACCCACTTGCAATAGAAACTTTCTAAATCACGCAATCAAAACAAACCACACTCATCTTATTTCATTTTGTCCTGTTCGAAGCCTTTTCCATCAACGCAACCGAGTCAACTCAATTTTCCGATCACAAAACAAAAGGAACCACCGTAAAACCGTTACCTGAGATACAATAACACTAGCAATTAATCCCGTTTTAACGTTCCTTCCGGCGGTGTTAAACCACTCCGACGTATGTCTAGCTCCCACATAACGTTTCTCCAACCAAACCTACAATAATAATAACTTTTTATAACTACGAATTTATTCGCCCGAATAATATCGAACCCAAAACCTTCAAAGCTAGACGCTTCAAAAGTTTTTCAGAGCCGCCGGCCCCGATGGTTGCAATAATAATAGTTCAGAGCTAACAGATCAAAAATTGAATATTAATAATCTAAACTATATCAGTTTGATTGATAGTTATTCTAGTTGTTAAGGACTAAAAACAATCTTAATAATATGGTTATCATTGATTTACACCAAATGTAAATCAATAAATGGTTTTAAGATTGCTTTTGATAAAAAAATAAAAATTATTATTGGTCAAACTGATAGTATGAATTATTATTTTTACAGATGATATAGTGAGAGTTATATGTACCAGGAAGGAGGTGAAGAAGGCGAAGAAGGCTCCGAACCCGAGGATTACGGAGTACCCGACGCCTTGATTGAGGACGGCTTTTCCGGCGAAGAAGCTGGTCTGTCTCCGGCAGCCGTCGCCGGAGATTTGGTAGTAGTCGCCGGAGAAATCGAAGGGGGGACAAGTGGCCATGTGAGTGTGGGTGTGTGTGAATGGTGATGGTGAGTTATAGTGACGGAAATGATGGTAGTTGTGACGGTAGGAACAACAGAGTCAAACAAGAGAGATGAGTTATAATATTATTGGAGCAAGAGGGATGGATGCATACCCATAGCGGCTTGGTGATTCCAAAGTGGGCCCCGGTGGAATCAAAGCCAGAATATCTTGTGTATTTATTATAATACTAAAAAAAAAAAAAATGAATTTTAATAATTAGACTAGGTTAAGTGAAAAATAATAATTTACTAAATGAAAGTTAACACCATTAGTATTTGATTACGTTAACTATTTATATAGCCAAAACACTAAGTAGAAAGCTAAAATTAATCATCAAATCCATCAATCTACACTTTTAAATCCTAAACCCGTCAATTTTCACTCATCCTGATCGGAACCACTTGACTCGTTGGAGGTAGATTCCAATTGACGATAGAGGCTAAACACTGAAAAACAAACTTGATAGAAGTTGAACGGCGACGTAGTTGAATAATGGCTCAAAATTTGCCCCATTTTATCAAAAACACTAACGTTGGTTAACTCTCAGTTAGTAAGAGTGAGAGTGTCTTTGAATATTTTATGAGTTGGGATTAATCTCAATCAATAAATAAAAGTTGGGATTATTATAATCCAATTACCCTTTAAACTATTACTCATCGGCCAACAATAATCATACTATTAACTCCGCCGATAACAATTTCAACTTTTACTTGTATTACCAACAACAATCCTAGTAACATAATTATCAAATATTTACATTTAATATGCACTTGATTTTGTTCACAATAATAATTATAAACGAAATGATGAAACATACGAGCTAAATCGAGCCTAAAATAAATACAAATCGAGCTTAAAAAATTGATAATTATGTCATCGGTACTGCTGTTGGTAATCAAAATAAAAGTTGAAAGTGACACTGGTTAAATTAATAGTATGGATTATTAGAGTCAATTGATAATTGTTTGGATTACTAAAATCCAATTTACCTAAAAAAATTTATATGTTTACAGAATATAAAAGTTTACATGATGTTAGAACTCCTCAATAACCGGATTGTGTGCACAATAACATAACTCAAAGTGGCTTACCCGACATAAACCCATGGGCTGGACTTCGGAAATGTGGACACCATAATGTATTAGGAGGTCAGGTAGAAAAGAGTCATGGTCTCATGGATAGAAAACAAGATGTAAACATTAGTTATTTTCTTAAAGAAAATTGCATAAATAGTCTCTGTGGTTTGATTATATTGCATGATTGGTCCCAGATTTTAAAAATTATAAAGTTAGTCCAAACTTTTGTGTAGTAATTGTAAATTTAGTCCCCAAATTTTGCAAAAGTGCAAAGTTAGTCCAAAATTTTATGTGGGCGTTGCATTTTAGGTCCCTAAAATTAATTTTAAAAGTTAGTTTAAATTTTATAAAATACATAAAAAATAAAAGAATTTAGTGTCAGAGACCAAACATACGATAATTACCCAAAAGTTTGGATTACCTTTGCAATTTTTAAAGTTTGGAAACCAAAGATGTAATTTGATTAAACCACAGTCCACAGGAACCATTTATGTAATTTCCTTTATTTTTTATTTGAAATATATCTTTTATCACTCTATAGATACTCATGATCTGACATCAAATGGGGTATGTTGTTACATAGACTTAAGTAGAATTTGATAGAGCCACCAGAAAATACACATACAAATAACTTTTAGTGTTTTGCATGAAGTTTCTATTTAAAATTAGAGTGTCTTATATAATTAACCTAACGAAAAATTTGTGTAACTTCAGAAAACTATAATGTCAAAATACAACTTTAGAACAATCCGAACTTTTAATCCAATGGGTTATTGGATTTTAATAATCTCAACTTGTATTTATTGGTTAGGATTAATCAGAACTCAAAAAATATTTATAAACATTTTCACATTTAAATTTATTTTCCTTCAATGATCTCTTACTTACTAAGAGTTAACAACTGTTAGTTTTTGATAAAATGAGGCAAACTTTGAGCAATTATTCAACTCCACAGCCGCCCAACTTTTATCAGGTTCATTTTTTGGTGTCTAGCCTCCATTATCAACTGAAATTTACTTTCAACGAGTCAAGTGGTTCAAATTATGATGCAAAAATTGACAGGTTTCAAGATGCTTAAGTTTTAGATTGACGAAACTGATGATTGATTTCAACTTTATACTTAGTGTTTCGGTCATATAAGTAGTCAACATCATCAAAAAACTAACAGTGTTAATTCTCAATTAGTAATGGATCATTGCAGGAAAATAAATTTAAAGTTGAAAGTGTATGTAAACATTTATCGAGTTAAGACTAATCCCGGCCAATAATCAATGTTGAGATTATTAAAATCCAATAACCCTTATCCAATTAATTACTAACAACCAAAAAACTCAAATTTGCTAACATATAGGTCCCGTCATAAAAAAACTAACGAGCTTAACTCTCAGTTAGTAAGGGGATAGTTGGCGGAAAATAAGCTCAAAGTTAAGAGTGTTTATAAATATGTTGGGATTAATCTCGGCCGGTTAATAAAAATTGAGATTACTAAAATCTAATAACACCTAGACTTTTAAGAGATACATTTAAAATCTATCATGCTAATTTGGTCATTGAACTAGCTACCCTATAGGTTCATCAGCGTTTGAATTATAAATATATTTTTTTATAAATTTAATAATAAATCACTTAGGTTTTTTCTATAGATTTTACAAATATCCAGGAACTTAATAAAATCATACAGTTTTAAATCACAAAATGCTGGTTGCAACGATAAATTATTGTTATTTATTTGACCTTATTGACCTTATCAACAAAATTTAAGCACCAAAAAACATCAATTCTGATATAAAAAAATTACACAAAATACAATCAAGATTTTACACCTAATTTGGTTAATACCATAAAAAACCACTCATTTCATTCTCCATAAATACTTATATAGCATCAAGATTTTAATTAAAAAGACCTTAGTAACAATACAAACTATTCAAAAATACAAATATTTTTAATACTTCGTCTTATTTATAGTAATCCAGTCGCAAATAACATTTTAGATTTATTTTTCATCAGTGATATCCAATAGGAGCTGGAGTATCTTTAAGTTCAAGTCCTTGATAATGTACATCCTGCAATATATTTACCCGCAAATGTCACAAACTTTATCAAACAACCCTAACTTACCAAATCAATCAAACATGCTTGAAATATTATGTTTACCGAAGCAAAGTGATTAACATCGCGATGATGTGCTTCATCTGCTCTAACAACCATCACAACATCGCGAAGCGTTGAGTCAACAGGAAGACGCCAATAGTCAATGGCAATGGCGGGCGCCTTGACGATTTCAATGTTGCCATTATCAAGCTCCTTAAGGAACTCGGTGTACGAGTGGATTGCTTCCTCTTCAAGGTACCCAACGACCCGATGGGCTAGTTTGGGGGATGCAAGATATGCAAGAAAGTAGGCATTGAAGAAGACGCCTTGGACCGCGAAAACAAGGGCCCGTTCATACCATTTGGGCTGAGAAACCTCCATGAAAGTCATGAGGTGCATTCTCTCGTTCTCAGCTTCTTCTAAAAGAGTTTTGATCCACCCGCCACTATGCTCAAACCGCCTAAGGGATTTGGTGTGGAGGAGCATTCCGGCTACCATTCCGGGGACCGCAGCCACGGTTTCAAGCATCATGGCTCGACAACCGTATCTCCTCTGTTGTATAGTTGATCAAATGTTGGTTATTTATTTACAATGTCACTTAATAAAAACTAAAAGTAGAAAGAAACTTGCTTGAATAAGTTCGGGTTTGAGTTTAACAACTTTTGTGTCTTAACTAGGTAGACGTGTTTAGGTACAATCAAATTCGTGTCTAAACAGGTTAAACATCTACTTAATATGTTTATGACAAGTTTAAACATGTTTATAATTTTTTATTTTTTTAAAATAATAAATATATTCTTTTTGGATTTTCCTAACCCTAGCCGCTAGGCCCCCGACTACACAACTTCCTTTTCATCTTCAAAAATCATAATTTTAGGTGATATTGTTAACTGTTTTGAATGTCTGGTGTCACTAAACATGTGATACGAATCGTATCATAACATATCGTGGAGTGTAACACATTTATTAACAGATTCGTGTTCATTTTTAAAGAAAATGACATGATTATCTTATCGTATCATTTGTGTTTTGCATTGTTAACAATCGTGTTGTGGTGCATTTTGTTTAACCTACTTTGCCAGCCCCACGTTCTTCAAAGGGCATTTGTGAAATTGTTTTCATCCACTTAAGCTCAATGTCTCGTAATGAACACTGTGATACATTGTTACGTTATTATAAATAGACTAGATTGATATTCATTACATTTCATTAGAATACATTATATGAATAAATATATCTTAATGACTCAAGTAGTCAAGTTGTAACACGTTTTCACGAGCAATTTCATTTATCTCTCTTTAAATTTATAAAATTACATATATCTTTAAATCATGTTTCACGACCATTATACCTTATGCATTATACATTGAAAACTTGTGTTTGTAAATAATATGTAATTTTATACATGTACAATGAGATATATGTAATTCTCCTACTACGATTTTTCTAAATATGTTATTGGTTATTGGTATAATTAGAGTAAATTTAGTAGAAGTCAGTGCTAATATATTAGTAAAAAAATTAATTAAATCCACGTAAAAATATTTTATTAACTAAAACATACTTTAACTCTATTATATGTGATTAGAGAAAGGTTACGGTACAAAGTGTTTTTTTCGTGCGAAGCATTAGAAGTTACTACGCAATAATGAACGTTACGAGTGAAATTATAACGTAAGTGTAAGAATTAATCATGTAAAGATGAAATTATCACGCAAAGATGAAATTATTATGCAAGAAAATATTTTTGCGTGATAATTACATCTTTTCTTGATTATACCACGTGAGTGTAATCCGTCTTGCGTAATTACTACTTGTTCTTGCATGATTATTACTTGTTCTTGCGTGATAATTCTACCCTAAAACTTCGTACGCTTCGCACGACATAAACACTTTGTATAGTAACAGTCTCTTATGTGATTATATGTCTTTCGGAAATCGTACATAAATAATATGAAAATTATATTCCAACATGTTTTGAATTTTTGATTCTAAGCCAAATTAAATATTTCTTTCGTGGAAGAGGCTCGAATTTGAAAACGGGTTTTAAAGCCTAGTAGACGTGAGGCCCGATGTAAAACTTAATTTTTTTTTTTATTTTTAGAATTACTCCTATATTAATGCATGTGTAATTGAATAGTTAAAATAATAATATTTAAACAATAATAATAGGATATTTATTTATGGAATTATATAATAATAATAGTTAAATAATAATAATATTTTTTATTGAATTCAAATCTAACCGATCAGTTTTAACGTGTCACATAAATTCTCTTAAGTTTCTAAAGTTACGGGCTTAATTCAGTATAATTTTTACTTAAAAAACTAATTTTTTACGTTCGTATTTTTAAATACTTGTCGGTAGGAGTCAGTTCAGTTTGTTTTTGTGCATCTTTTTATATACGTTTTGAGATTATCTACATTTTAACCTTCGCCTACGTTTTGATATAAGTTTATTAAAAATGATTCGGGTCAAATATAGAATGTTTTCTAATCTACGTTTCAACGTAAATTTAGATTGGAAACGAGTCGGAACGATTGTAATCTATGTGTTTTCTATGTACGTTTTGACTTGGTTTACATTTCAACATAGTTTTGTTTGGAAACGAAGCGGTTCAAGCACGATAGGTTTTCGTTCAATGGTATAAATTTGAGTTATATTACTGTTCGACAGTATTTTAGTTCGGAGACAAGTCGTGTCAATTGTTAGTCTATACTTTATTATGTCGCGTATGATCCCATCGCAACACGCGGGCGGTAAAAACCTTCTTAGTTTGATTTGGGTGTGTAAAGTGGTTTCTAGGTTGTTTTGAGAATCATATTTGTTTTTACGATCTCAACTATCTAGGAAAAAATTCAGTAAAATGTTCACCTGAAAGAAAATATCGGTGGGTATTCGAAGAGACTTGACGGTCCAGTATGCAAATTTGTCCAAAAATGTCGTCGGAACATGGTGTTTCTTGAGATCAATCGATAGATCTGCTTGATATGTCTCCCATGGCTGCCATTAAAATTCAAATCTCAAAAGATATAAAGAATTCTAAAGAATATTATGATTTTGAAGCATACCCTAAAACTATTCCACTTCCACTCCGAACCATCCTCCTTCAATAATTTACGCGGTTGTACACCCCAGTAACTCACCACCTCCTTCTCTTTCCACTACCTACGACATCTTTCTTCTGGCGTTGATTCTCGTTGGAAGCCATGGTGCTCGCATTACGAGCACCAGCTGCCACCGGTGGTGACCTAATCCATCTTGTCACGACTGGTGTTTCAGATGTAGTTCTGACAACAGTCAAGAATAAACGTTGGCCCTTCATTGATCGGGCCAACGTATTGTTACGAATCATCATTTTTATATAAGTTTGAAATATGCAATAGAAGTTGAGATTAAGTTGGTAGAAGATGTATATATTGTCATGCAAAATGGGGTTTTTATACGTGTGGTGTGATGGCCAAATACGGTGTCGGATCGTAGATCCTTAAGCCACGTAAGCACTTACGTATTTTCCTATCATGGCCAAATTGCCTAACATAGTAACAATATTCTTATGCAATTTGAGAATAAAAGATTAAATTTCTCAAAATAAACTCAATTTGAGATTAAAAAAAAATAGTTTAGTTCAGAAGAAGTTAAAAATGATTAATATTCCATTTTACTTTACATATATTTTAAGTAAATTGGTTTCAAGTATTGTATGTAATTTAGGGATAAATTCAAAAAAAGTAAGCTTGTAAGTTTTGGGCATTCGTGCTAGCCATATATTTATATTAGATATATATTTATATTATTATAGAAAGTATTTTTTATTCATCATTGTAATTTTTTTAGAAATTTTAAGATACCTAGCTAACACAAGTTTTAATATGTAAGGTAGAATTTATCAATGCATAAAAATGATATCTTTTCATTTAACCCTTATTAATAGCATGTAAACCTTATTAATGTCACTTAATTATAACATGTAAACCTTTTACTCTTAATCAACTAAAGAAAACCTAAAATAATAACATCAAATGATAAATAAATTAAGAGGTTAAATATGATATATTAAATTAATAAATCAATAAATCAATCAATAATAATTATTATTATTATAATTATAAGAATAATATACAAATTAAGTTTAATTTTATAACTTTAGGGTCAAATATTTTAAAATAAAAAGGGTTTAATTTGTATTTTACCTATTAATATAAAGACCTAAGTGAAAAAAAAATCAAATCAAAAGGGTTTAATTTGTATTTTAACAATTAATATATGGGCCTAGGTAAAAAAAATCCACCCCGAGATCAGGGGGTAGTGTTCTCAAGCGGTGTGAATTTGATTCTAAAAAAATAAAACACTACACAAAGGGTATGTTACGCTAGCTTTGGTTTTCTTATATAATTTTTACATTGTTTTTAACAATATAAAAACTTTACACAATGTGCATGTTAGGTTTTCATTGAGAAGCATATAAACGATTATGTTAACAAAGTAAAAAGGTAAAAAATATATTGAGAATGAAACGATACTTGCTGTAAAAAGCTTTTTAATAAGATATTAATATTTCAAAATACGACTCGTATCTCTTCCTAAAACTTTAAAATGATTATTAAAAAAATTCAATTTAAATGTTAGTTTTAAAAAATAATATTGTTTAAGGGAATATGACTTGAATCGCGCTTGGAAGAAACTCACTTGAAAATGAATCGGTTGTAAACCACTTAAAATTAAACCAACTTTGGACATGGTTTCGTTCTAGATTTCCCAAAACTAAATTATTTTAATCTAATCTAAACTTATATATTTAAAAAAATTTAATTAATTAAAAAACTAAAATAACATCAAATAATAAATAAATTAACATGTGAAATATGGTATATTTAAAATATTTTAAAGGAACCTATAATATCATGAAATAATAAACCAAATCAATAAATAATTATAATTATAATTATAACAAAAGTATATGAATTGAGTTTAATTTTATAACTTTGGGGTGAAATTCATTTTAAAACAAACAAGAGGTTTTTAATTTGTGTTTTACCCATTAATGTACAGCCTTAAATGAAAAAAAATCAAATCAAGAGGGTTTTATTTGTATTTTAACTATTAATACAATGGTTTGAGTGGGTCCTTTGCGTTTTGTTTGGTATCCTATTCTCAATCAACCCATAAATATAAGCATTACCATTACATATTGCATCTACACAAACAATGCATGAATGGGTCACATCTTGGGTTTTGTTTGGTATCCTTTTTCATACTTTCAGTAAGATTTTATAATTGTTAGTTGCATTTTACAGAACCCACTTGGGTTCAATCTTGTGGGTGGTGTTTTCGTTATTATATAAGCAACTAGGTTATTACCCCGTGTATTACACGGGTTGAATAAATAAAATATTTAATAATTAGTGATAAAAATTTATGAATTATAAAATTATGTTTGAAGATAAAATATGATTATAATTGCATATAAATAAAAAGAGATGATTTTTAAAATGAAAGTTTTGTATCAAAAAGGTTATAATTTTTTTAAAAAATGAGCGATTTAAAATATTATGTTTCAAAAAGGTTTACTGTTTTAGAAAATTTATATTATATAAAAATTTATTTTTTTATTTTTTCTATTTTAATAAAAAGATATGATTTATAATTTTTTTAATAAAGTTCATTTTTAAAAACATAACTTGATTTTAAAAAATCTAAATGAGAGAGAAAAATATATCAATTAATAAAATTGATCTTTATTAAGAGAGAGAAATTAGTTTAAATGTTTGAATTACTATAATACTCTTTTGGAGGGAAAATAAATTCATGATGTCTAAATGAATGACATGTGTAAAAAAAATTATTTAATAAAATGACAAGTGGCAAAGAAAAATATTCTTTTATTATATTCTATAGATTGTACATTGCTTCCTCCTTAACTTTAATAAACTAATAATATAGCCTTTAAATTTTAGTGAAGTTACTTTTTATCTTTTTTAACCCCATAGCCCTTGATTTTAATAAAGTTAGCATTTACATCTTGAATATCTTTCCCTTTTTTCATAGTTAAGATAGTGTTACGTATTTTCCTTACTCTTTGACTTCATATTTTTTTATTTTCCTTTCGTTGCTTTGTCTTTTACTCATAGTTTTCTTTTTTTACTTTTATCTATGATTCTAATGTTTTGATGTGTTTTTTTTTTTCACGGCGAGAGTATTAATGTATAAATAGTTGACATTGTTCAACGATTAAATTTAAGATCTAAGATTTAAGTGTATTCTTAATTTGATCAGATATGATATGTTTTTACGTCTTTTGTTTTTACGCTAAAAATTACTAGTCACATAGCGTGTAGTAGCACGTGGTACCCGTTGATATACAAAGATCAAACTAACAGGTTATTTAACAATCTTGTGCTGAGTTACTAAAAAGTCTGATTGCGTAAGAGGTAGTCTCTTAATAACTTAGCATGTTTTAATAGTTATTCATTAAAAGATTTCATAAACCACAAGAGGTGTCTTTTTAGTTAACCAAACAAATTTTATCTACTAATCAATCAGATATAACATCTCAATAGAATTGTTGCGATGCTACTAAACAACCTCCAACCCTAACAGACTTACCTCTAATTGGCTTAACCATTATTTACACAAAATCCGTTTTAGGATTAGCAAACTCTTATTTAGATCAATCAAATAAAAGCAAATGGGCTAGATAAAGAACGAACAAACTTAAAATGAGTATAACTTTCGCTTGGGTTGGAATTACACAACACAATATATAAGGGAAAACGTCTCATTGAATTGGATGCTTGAACAATTATTCTATAGGTGGTTTGGCTGATGCTCAGGATCTTTTTTTTTTTTTTGTGTGTGTGTGTGTGTACGATGACATGATGTATTGATTTAAGCCATAAAATACTACGAACAATTTATCCTAAGAACGCTATTTCTAGTTCTTCTTTCCTTGTTGGTCTGCAAATGGATATTTAGTTAATAACTTAATATCATATTTGAGAATAAGATCGTGTAGTACACAAGAATTTGTCAAAATAAAACACCTTAGTGACACAACTTTGTACGAGTGTACGACCATTCTTCACCGGGAGAACTTAAAAAAATATATTTTAAATCTATGGTTCACCTTTTTTACTAATACCTCATAATTCAAATTAATTAGAAAAATATCTATATATGTTTCATTTGCGTAGCTTAATTTAAAAATAAATAAATATTCATAAAAATATTACATAGAATTGAAACATATAGTAGAAGTTGAGTAACTTTCAAAAATTAAAAATAAAAAACTAGAATGTATTTAATAAAACTCTTGAGAAACTTGATCGATCATTATCGCGTGATGTTTTCTCTTTATGTATTTATTGCCTTTTAATTATAAAATGATATTTTGAATAACCTTAAGAATTTGAAGGAAATTAGTCTAATATCTATCTACTTCCATGACTATTTGTGTTACACTTTAGTGAACACTAAAAATTGCGAGTGTACTTTATGAGAGTTGGAGGCCAAACCACATATATGGTCATTCATGTGATAATTCTACTATTATTATAGAGTACATTTTTAGTGAACACTAAAAATTGCACGAATATTCCTTCGGTTTGGTTAAATTATTGACTTGATGTCTAATTTTAATTATTTATATATTGGTCCTTGATGTCACTTTGTTTTCAAAGATTATCCTTAAATTAACAACCTTAATTTGCTCACTCGAAAAAATTTGGTATTTTCGTCATTCTTACGTTAACAAGTTAAAAATTATGCCAAAAGAGATATTATTCGCAATTGATTATAAAAATAAAACTATACGGAGAGAAAATTAAATAAATCTATTGCGATCGTTTCACATCAAAGGTCCAACTTATGATAAGTGTAATTGGTTTCGTCCTACCATGGACTCATCAGGGGAGTGGTTACGACTCCAACCAGCGTTGCGAATGGCAAGCTAGAGTGATCTAATTGAGACTATGAATTCACTGAAATTAAGCAACAAGTTTTCTTGAAGAAGAAGAAGGAAAAGTAACGGTTACAGAATGATTGAGGAAAGAGAAAAAACAACTCATACTATTCTCATGACCTCTCCTTCACTTCTTTTTCTTTTCTATATAACCAATTACATAATTAATTAAATTAATAATCCAATATGACTTCAT
The DNA here is from genome assembly GCA_025506415.1 of Flaveria robusta. Classification (NCBI taxonomy): domain Eukaryota; kingdom Viridiplantae; phylum Streptophyta; class Magnoliopsida; order Asterales; family Asteraceae; genus Flaveria; species Flaveria robusta. The sequence continues at coordinate 6,274,016 of CM046465.1, forward strand.
ATTACGTAATCATTTAACTTTGTTGGTGATTTCTTTTTGCAAATGCTTTTCCTTAATTGCCCCTCTGCTGCATTTTGCCCATTTGTTATCGATTCGTTTTCTTCACCCTTTTGCATCACAACATTTCCTCCACCATTACAGAGCACCTTGTCCTCAAGATGCAGATTAGGAAAGGATTTTAAAAGAGAAGATTTATCCTCCCAAGTAGCATCAGCGGGGGGTAATCCTTCCCATTGAACCAAACATTGGGCAACCGGTTGCTGAGCACGAATTATAGTTCGTTGTTGTAAGATGGCAGCTGGATGAAGCATCAGAGTAGAAGTAGAATCAACTAGTTCAAGCGGGGTAACTTGTTGAGCTAGTTGGCCGATACACTTACGAAGAAGGGACACATGAAAGACATTATGGATGTGGGTATTGGTGGGTAAGGCGAGTCGATATGCAACGGACCCAATTCGAGCCAGCACCTGATAGGGCCCAAAATATCTCCTACCCAACTTATGGTGACGTTGCAAACGCACCGATCCTTGTCGGTAGGGTTGTAATTTGACATAAACCCAGTCACCAATTTGAAATTGAACATCGCGACGGTGAGAGTCTGTATAAGCTTTCATACGAGCTTGAGCCTTTAGTAGGTTATTTTTAAGAATAGCTAAGACTTGATCCCGTTCAATCAACTGGGCGGCAACCAAACTGTTCCTAGTGGAATCCCGAATGTAACGGGGAATAGATGGCGGTTTACGACCATAGAGGATTTCGAAGGGTGTCATCTTAGCAGCTGTTTGGAAAGATGTGTTATACCAATATTCGGCCCATGGAAGAAAACGGACCCATTCCTTTGGCCGATCAGCCACGAAACAACGAAGATACATCTCCAAACATTTGTTGAGAGATTCGGTTTGGCCATCGGATTGAGGGTGGTAGGCGGTGGAGAAAGAGAGTTTAGTGCCATGCAAACGATGTAGTTCTTTCCAAAAATCTGACATGAAACGGGGGTCGCGATCGGACACAATGTCAATAGGAATGCCATGAAGACGAACTATGTCCGAAACAAAAGCTAATGCAACAGTGGAGCTTGTGAAAGAAGATGGTAATCCAATGAAATGACCATACTTTGAAAGTCGATCAACCACGACCATGATAACTGTTTTACCTTGAGAGATAGGGAGGCCGGTGATGAAGTCCATTGCCAAACTCTCGAAGACTAACTCAGGAATAGGGAGAGGTTGTAATAAACCGCCCGGAGGTAGGAAGGAGGCTTTCATCTGCTGACGAGTAGGGCAAGAAGCAATAAAGGATTTGACTGAAGAGCGCATGTTTTTCCAATAAAAATTTGAAGCCAGGCGATGAAAAGTACAAGTAACCCTGAATGCCCTCCGGTAACTGAAGTATGAAATTCATTAAGAAGGGTATGGCATATGGGTGAGTCAACGGGTAACATAATGCGGCCTCGAAATAGGACCAGGCCATCATTGACCTGGTGATCGGGATATCCGGCTGGGTCATTGCCGATAGTCGATATTAAACGTTGTAAATCCTCACTTTGTTGTGTAGTCGCCCGTAAGTCCCCCAAAAAGGTGAGTTGCTGACTCGAGAAGGCACAAAAATGACCATCGGAAACACGAGACAAAGCATCCGCCGCGCTATTCTGTTTCCTGGGTCTATATAAAATCTCAAAATCATAGCCGAGAAATTTTTCTAACCATTTATGTTGGTCAGGTGTTTGAATCACTTGGTCTTTTAGATTGCGCAAGGATTGTTGGTCGCTTATAATCTGGAAACGACGACCAAGTAAGTATTGGCGCCACTTTGCTAAGGCCTGCGTAATTGCAAACATTTCACGTTGGTACGCGGACGATTTTTGCATCCGAGGGTTGAGTTTGTGGCTGTAGTAAGCTATAGGGTGCTTATCCTGCGAGAGTATTGCACCAACACCCGATCCAGAAGCATCCGTTTCGACTGTAAAAGGCTTAGAGAAGTCTGGCAAACGGAGCACTGGTGCGGAACTCAACATATCCTTCAATAAGCAAAAAGCTTCGGTCTGTGACTCAGTCCAGATAAATGCATCCTTACGGAGTAAATCAGTAAGAGGGCCAGCTATGGACGCGTAATTCTTAATAAAACGACGGTAATAGCCAGCGAACCCAAGAAAGCTACGAACGTCTTTGACAGAACGAGGTGTGGGCCATTGTGTGATACACTCAATCTTAGCAGGGTCAACTGCTACTCCTTGGGCAGAAATGATGTGTCCCAGGTACCCGACCATAGTTTGGCCAAAAATACATTTCGAGAGTTTCGCAACCAACTGATTATCGAGTAAAGTTTGGAACACGAGTCGAAGATGCTGTAAATGATCTGCCCATGAAGAACTATAGATTAAGATATCATCAAAAAAGACTAGAACAAACCGACGAAGAAACGGTCGAAACACGTCATTCATCAAACGCTGGAAAGTAGAAGGAGCATTCGTCAACCCAAAGGGCATGACCAGAAATTCGTAATGTCCATCGTGCGTCCGAAATGCGGTTTTGCAATCGCGCCCTCTTGTAAGCGGATTTGATGATAGCCAGCTAAGAGATCCAATTTAGAAAAGAATTGAGCACCACATAATTCATCAAATAGTTCCTCAATAGTCGGAATCGGAAAACGACCACGGACGGTGATGGTATTAAGGGCGCGGTAGTCAACGCAGAACCGCCATGTACCATCCTTCTTGCGAACAAGGAGGACCGGAGAAGAAAACGGGCTATTACTGGGGCGAATGATACCCTGTTGTAACATGTCACGAATCATTTTGTCGATCTCCTGTTTTAGAAATGGGGGTAACGATAAGGGCGAACCGCAACCGGAGCCGAGTTAGGCAATAACTCAATGTTGTGATCTTGGGAACGAGTTGGCGGTAACCGAACCGGAGGCTGAAAAATCTGAGTAAATTCCTTTAGAAGAGGTTGAATATCAGCAGGACAATCCATTGCACCCTGTATCTCAGGGGATAACAGGGTCAAATGATATAATTCAGCAATTGCTTCGGTATGAGCCAATCGACACAACCCATTGAAGTGAATGGGTTGAGCAACAGGAGTTGGATCACCCTGCCATACAATACGTGAAGTGCCACTATGGAACTCAAATGTGGCGGTAGCATAATTAGTCATGACAGGCCCTAAAGTGGATAACCACGACACACCAAGCACCATGTCCCATCCTTGTAACTGTAACACAAAGAAACCCACAAGGATAGAAGATTTTGAATGGTCAATTCAACTTGTTTGGCCAGACCAGTACAAGGTAGGCGCTCGCCACTACCGACCAACACCGAAAAGGGTTGAATGGGTTCTATTGGTAATGTAAGAAGGTTGCAACCCGAGATTGAACAAAGCAGTGGGTACTACCACCATCTAATAGGACTTGTACAGGATTACCTTTAACCGGTAGGAGAATTACCCCCAGATAGCGCATTGTAAGAAATGGTGGATTGAGTTCGAACCTCATCGAATGGTGGAGAATCCGATGGTAGAGAATCCGATGGTAGAGAGAGAGACCGGGCTGATAGGGGAGTCAATAGTTGCTTCAGAAGGAGAATCTTCGTCAAAAAAAAGCAACTGAGGAGTGTTTCTACATTTATGATCGGGAGAGTACTTTTCATCACACTTGTAACATAACCCTTGAGCTCGCTTAATGGCTAGTTCGGACGGAGCAAGGCGTCGAAAGCCAATTTGAGTCGGTGGTGTTTTGGGGTTGGAGATGGTGGACGGAACAGGGGATACCGAAACACTCTTTGAGGTCGGCAAAAGGGGGTGAGAGTTTTGGTTAATGGTGATTCTACCCAAGCCCTTCTCCAATGGAATTCGAGTTTCGTGTAATTGGGCAAACTTAGTCGCTTCATCCACGGAAGTAGGTTCATGAATCACGATTGATTGTTTGATATCTGAGCGCAACCCCGAAACAAAACAACTTACTAGAAAAGGGGATGGAAGGGGGATGGATCGAGTAGAGATTTCCTCAAATCGATTACGGTAATCCGCAACTGTTGTCGTCATCTGGAGTTTAGCAAGGAGACCTTCCGGTCGTTCCAGATCACGAACCTTGAAGCGCTGTACAACTGCTTCCGTAAACGAATCCCAACTGGAAATCTGAGAATGACGAGTTAACCAATCATACCAATCAGCAGCCGCGTCATCTAAATAGAAGGAAGCAATTGTAACGCGATCCCCTGTCGCAATCTTATAAAAATCGAAATAGCGATTCGCCTGAGCAACCCATACTATTGAGACTATGAATTCACTGAAATTAAGCAACAAGTTTTCTTGAAGAAGAAGGGAAAGTAAGGGTTACAGAATGGTTGAGGAAAGAAAAGAAACAACTCATACTATTCTCATGACCTCTCCTTCACTCCTTTTCTTTTCTATATAACCAATTACATAATTAATTAAATTAATAATCCAATATGACTTCATATTACGTAATCATTTAACTTTGTTGGTGATTTCTTTTTGCGAATGCTTTTCCTTAATTGCCCCTCTGCTGCATTTTGCCCATTTGTTATTGATTCGTTTTCTTAACCCTTTTGCATCACAACACAAGCATCTTACAAGACTATCTTTAATCATTGAGACTCTCCTGGTAGGAACACAAGAGAAGCCAATGAACCCATAGCGATTCAACACAAATCGAATAGATACGATCTTTAAACATGTGTCATGTCCCACATAGGTCACTTTTGTATTGATCTAGTTTCATAACATCAACGACTAAATCATAAAGTTGAGTTAACTTATATAAAGTTATTTTAGTTTTATAATCAACTTCTTAAAAGGTTCACTAATTGGCAAATATTTATGTGGCCCGAGACAAGGGCGAAGGTTAATAGGGGGGAAGCGAGGGGTCACCACCACCGCTCTTTTTTTAGCTAGTAACGTTAATTTTTGGACTGGTATTTTCAGATCTTTTATATATATTGAGTTTACCTCCCCCTCCCAACCCCCCAACAAAAAAATAAGTTTTGACCCCCATGCCGTCTTGTAAGAATGTTCAAGCTTTGTTACTGGACCAAGACACAACGTGTAAGTTGCAACATCTTGGGGGATAGCAAAGATTAGATAGAGTTAGTTTTAGTTGGAATGGGATGGAGAAAACTAAAAGAGTGTGACTCAAAAGACATGAACCCATGACCCTCATCATAAAAGAGAACGAGTTTACCAAAGTATGATAACCACTTAGAGTTGATTATATTGTAGCTAGTACTTAGTTTTAAGAATTGGACGCGATATCAAACAAGACGTTCTAGGAGTTCGTTGGTTGGATCAATTGGATCTTTTGGATCGAATTTATAAACCAGATGACATCATAACTAACTTAGTAATATATTCTATAGAAAGTTTATAATGTAGGTGTTATCTACATCTCCTAACATGAGCAACCGGACCACTAGCATTCATGGTGTCGAGATTCATGACTCACTTAATAGATAAAATTTATCACAGCAAACGCGAGTACGCACGAAAACCAAAAAGAAGATACAATAAATTAAAATCTGCCTTGATCTTCAAGTAATTAGTCGGAAGAAAACACAAAAAAGGCACAGGGCATTGTAATGGTGCTAGTTTTCTTCCAACTTGTGATATTATTCATGGATTAAAGGGTCATATTTATAGGATTTCAATCTAAACCTAGATAATTAAATGATCTTTTATCTAGTTGACTTACTTAAACCATTAAATAAAATTTCTTTGAACAGCGGACATTAAAAAAAACCCGGACCTGGAGTCATAGTGTTCCTACCCGACCCCCTTTTTTCCCAGGCTCTCCCTGAACTCCGTTCCGTGTCCCCTTAGAAAGACATTGGTAACCAAATGATGGATTAGACTTTAGTGGGGCTAGTGAACTCCTTTATAAACTTTAAAATTTGATTACTTGTAATGATTAAGGTTTTAATGACAAACTCGTTTCACAAGTCTTTGATTCTGTAAATGTGACATGTTATTTTACCTCTTTTCTTCCCCCTCTCGCATGAACCTCTCCCCCTTTTCACTCCTCTCCTCTCACAAAAATGTCATCGACCCTCCACGGATGGTTTGTCCGCACAAATAGGAGCCTTCTCTCTATCCAAATGAATCAAACACCATAAAAACACATATATAAGTTCAAATTTAGTTTTACTATATATACGGTTATCATAGAACAATCACTTCTAATCACCAAACCAGATAAAAGAAGATTCAAATTCAACAGGTAGACTCGTGATCTTCTTCAGTGATATCCAATCGGAGCAGGTGAATCTTTAAGCTCGAGTCCTTGATAATGGATGTCCTACAATACATTTAATCCGAAATGTCACCAACTTTCATTCAACAACACAATAAGAGCGGAACCAGATAAGGGTCAAGAGGGTCTGTTGACCTGTCGTCACTTGATTTGTTGATATTTTATAAATAAAGCTGAGATTTTTGAAAAGAAATGACTTTGACCCTTAGTTGTAGTGAATATAAAAATAAAATTCTATAATGACCCTCGACTAAAAAGCTCAAACCTCATTACCATAAAAAAAGCTGAATATCATAACACTAACCGAAGCAAAGTGGTTAACATCGCGATGATGCGCCTCATCTGCTCTCACAACCATCACAACATCACGAAGCGTTGAATCAGCTGGAAGACGCCAATAATCAATCGCGATAGCGGGTGCCTTCACATTCTCTATATTCCATTATCAAGCTCCTTCAAGAACTCCGTATACGAGTGGATCGCTTCTTCCTCAAGGTACCCAACGACGCGATGAGCCAGCTTAGGCGACACCACGTACGCAACAAAGTATGCATTAAAAAAGATACCTTGCACCGCGAAAACCAAAGCGCGCTCGTACCACCTCGGCTTCGCGACCTCCATGAACGTCATCAAGTGCATTCTCTCGTTCTCCGCTTCTTCCAACAATGCTTTGATCCACCCACCACTCGGCTCGAACCGTCTGAGCGACTTACAGTGAAGAAGCATCCCTCCCACCATCCCAGGGACTGCAGCCACTGTCTCAAGCATCATGGCTCGACACCCATATCGCCTCTGTTACAATCGATCGTTATGATACTGATACTGATACTGATAATGATAAAGAAAGTGCTGTCATATACTCATATGACTCTTATCGATTACCTGAAAGAAGATATCAGTAGGAAACCTGAGTGATTTCACAGTGCAGTATGCAAATTTGTCCAATAATGTCGTCGGAACATGGTGTTTCTTTAGATCAATCGATAGATCTGCTTGATACGTCTCCCATGGCTGCGATTGTATAAAAAACTTGAATTAATCAACAAACAAATGATTATAACACATAAGTGATCAACAATTGATAGATCTAATCGATCAATTCAATCAATTCGATCATTAATAATGTTAAGCATATGAAACAAACCCTAAAGCAGTTCCACTTCCACTCTGAACCATCTTCTTTCACAAGTTTCGACGGTGGCACTCCCCAGTAGCTCACCACCTCTTTCCCCTTCCGGCCACCGGCGTCTGCCGCCGTTGCTCCGCCACCACCCACCGGCGCCGCCTCTTCCTTCTGCTCTTTCTGTTGTTTCTCCCCAAACGTTATAGTACTCGCATTGCGAGCACCGATCACCGGAGACGACGACGGAGATGAATTAAACCACCGTGTCGCCGCCGGAGTTTGTCCGGCGGTGGCGCCGGTGAGTGATCGGAGTAGAGTTGTTGCTTTATGGCTCATCATCTTCACTACAAGAAGAAATTTGAGACTCAAAGATAATGGGGATATTGGTGGGAATATATGGTGTGTGTGTGAGTGTTATTTTTTTGGGGGAAAATATTATGAATTTTGGGTTTTTTTATGCCATATAAAATGGTGGAAGTGGGATGATACGGTGACGTTTATTTTGTCGTATGGCTTTTTCATATGTTTAAATTATTAATTAAACAGTATAAGGTAGAAGTATTAAGGTGTATGTTCAAAATATTTTGTGTGGTTTAGGATTTTTGTCTAATAAAAAGTCTCTTGAGTTCTTTTATAGACACCTCATTAAAATACTTTGATATAAATTACAGTTGTAAATGTGGTTATGGTGGTGATGGCGGCGGTTGATGGAGGTGGTTGTGGTGTTGGTGGCCGGTGGTGATTGATGGTGGTGGCCTGATTGGTGGCGGTGGGTGGCTGGTGGCACTCCGTCTTGGTGGCCGGTGGTGGTGATCATGGTGGTTGATAGTGGTGGCGGTGGCGGTGGCGGTGCCTAAGTTTAAAAACAAGAATGAATGGGATGAAAAAAAAAAAAAAAAATGGGTGGAAGAATTTGGTGTGATTAAAGAGAATGAAATTACTTGTGTAAGAGTACTCACTATTCATCCCTCATCATCATCCTTATAATTACATTAAAAATTATTTTTTTTTTCTTTTTTTTCAATTAAATAATATTTTCTCATACTTTTATCATTACATTTTCTTTCGTATACACTCACAACCACTTTCAAAAATATTAAAAAATTTATGAGGGTTGTATCGTGTTTCCTCAAATATAAAAACACGATACAATCCCCGTAAATATTCAACCTTTTTATTCACAATCACTTACAACCATCACCCATAATATAGGACACTCACTCATATATATGTGGAACGTGCTATGAATGCTCTAATAATCTATTGCATTCCGTTTGTCAACCAAACATGTTATATTTCATTCACTCTTAATCGTCTTTTACATTCCACTTCTCATTACTAGTTATCAAACCCTACCTAAGTTTAAAAACAAGTTTATATAGGGTGTAAGATAGAGTTCTTAGAAAATAGAATTGAAGAATATTTAACTAGTACAAGGCTTACTTATCTTCTTTCATTTTAATATTGAGCTATATATTCTACACTTTTGTTGACACACCATCATTCAGTGAAGTGGTGATGGAAGCAAAAGCAACGGGTTACATTGAACCGGACCCTAGGGTTGATCTTGCTAAAATAGATGTATCCAGAAAAGTATTCCAAATGGAAATATAACATATGTAGCCAGAAAGGTATTTAGTTATATTATGGGTCATCTCACACATGTTCAGGTTTAGTTTTTTTGTGTTTCAATATCTTTTCTTTATATAATTTTTTCAATGTATATTTGAACTAAGCTGAACAATGAATGAGAAAGTTGTTGATGGAATTATATTAATCATTATTTTATTGTTATTTTAATGAATTTGGGTAAAAGATTTTGCTCAAAATTTAAAGGAATTATGCTTTGATCTTAAACAATATTGTTTCCGTTTAAAATGCAATGAAAAATAGTTTCGCCGTTATAACATTAAACCACCCGGTCACCGGGCGGGTATAAAACTAGTTAGTAATAATAATTTATGAATTATAAAACCATGTTTGAAAATAAAATATGATTATAATTGCATGTGAATAGCTACTTTAAGTAAATAAATAATAACGTATTTTTCTTACACTTTTATTTTATAAAAAATATGGGTTTTAAATATTTTGTTTTAAACAAATGAATTTATTTTTAAAAAAGTTTGTTGTATTTGTATTTTTTTAAACTTTTGTTTTTAAAAAATGTGTTTTTAATAAAAATAGATTTAATTTATTAAATTATATAATTTATAATTGAAAATGGTATGATTAATATTATTAGTATTCAATATTATTAATAATAATAAAAATAAATAAGAAAGTTAATATAATAAAACTTACAATTATGTCAAGTATTAGTTTAGATTTTCTTTGTTATAGATAGATAACTAATACACATAAGTAGATAGACTAAAAACTCATTTATTAAAGTGATTATAATTAGTAATAAACATGAAGAGTTACAGTATGATTTTTTAATATAAAATATGATCAAAATTATATATACATAATACTTCAAGAAATAAAACAGCTATACTATTTTTAACTCTTTTGTCTAAATAGTTTTATTTTTAAACATGCATTTAAGATTTTTTTTATAAAAATTTATTGTTATAAAAATCTTGTTTATTAAAAACTTAGGTTTCTAATTATTTATGGTTGTTTTAATAAAACTACTTTTAAAAAAATTTAATATTTTTATAAATTTTTTTTAAAAAGAACTGATTTAAAATATTTTATTTCAGAAATTTTAGTGTTTAGAAAATTTCATATTATATAAAAATTTTGTTTTTTTATTATTTCTATTTTAATAAAAAAGATGTGATTTTAATCCTTAATTAAATTTATTTTTAAAAACATAGCTTGATTTAAAAAATCTAGACAAGAGAGAGAAATATATCAATTAATAAAAATGATTTTTATTAAAAGAGGAAAATAGTTTAAGTGTTTAAATTACTATAATACCCTTCGAAGAGAAAGAAAATAAAGTGATTATGTTTATAAGAATAACAAGTGTTAAAAAGAAGGGTTAAGACTTAAGATAATGACAAGTAGTAAAAAAATATTTTTTTATTAGATTCTATAGATTACCTTAATTAATAATAATTTTATTTAACTTTTTTTAGATTAAAAATAGTTTTTTAATAAATTAAAAAATTACTTTTTTATTAATGTTACTTCTAAATAAATATAATTTTATAAAAAAAAATTCTAAAACATCATACTTTTTTAAAATACGAAATATCTTAAATGTGGTGTTTTAAAAAGGAAATTTTTTATAAACCAAAAAAATATAAATTAAGAGTTATAATAAGGAAAATTTTTAAAAATAATATTTTTAATACCAATTGTTTTTAAACAAAATGTTTAATTTATTTTTTGAAAAAAAAAGTTTAATAACCATGAACAAGCTCCTCAACATTCCTATGGATGAGCACAGCTACATGCATGGTAACATGGTAACCGGTTAAATCCCATTTTCAATATGTGCATGTTTTGTTACCAAGATCCACAAAATCATCTAAGTCCCTGATCTGAAACACATTAAACGATGATGGGTATACATCACATTTATAAGCCTTGTTTCTCCTTATCAAGTTTCATTTGTATACTAGGGCAAACAATGACATCCTTTCACCCTTTCTTTCTGCATTTTAGTTAGTCTTGCCATTATGCTACCCTCATATCCTCTAACATGCTAATAATGTGTTTGGATCTAGACTTAATGATATATCCTTTGAAAGTTTCAGCCATGTTATTGACAACAACATCACATTTAGTTTCAGTATTAAGAAAACACCTACAGAAGCATTTTGGATTTTGATTAATGAAAGCTTCTGTTGCAACTCGTGAAAGCACTTTCATCTCTTCAACCGCAATTCTATAATCAGGCTCACAATATGCTCTAACAGCTTTCCAAAAAGCCCCTTTAGATCATCACCTTTAATGGTTTTATGCCAATATGCATAGATGTGCCTAGCATAATTTTTATGCTCACCTTAGTCCGCACTAGTGAAACAAATCTATCACACCCTCAAAATCCACTTGCGGTGTTCTACCGCGAGGAGGCGTGTGACAAACCAGGATCTCAGACACGGTCATATCAAACGACACTATATGAGTTTAAATAACGTTTGAACTTTAATCAGAGCGGAACATAGTTTGAATAATAATCAGTGCGGAAGCATAAAAGTAAATTCAAATCCAACACTAAAAGTTGCGCAAAACACAACGCCTAGATAAAGTATTTAATGCAAATAAATAAGTTTGTATGCATGCCATGAGTGAATCGTCGTGCAACCTAACTTAAGCGTTCCTGTGACCTGAGAAAACATGCTAAAGTGTGTCAACACAAGGTTGGTGAGTTCACAGGTTTAACAACAGATAATATGTATGAAAATGTTCACATGGTAAAGTAATTAAAGCATATCGATAGGTAGCTAGCCTATAATCAAGTTACTTAGCGTTTCGAACCGAAGCTGACTGTTTGTAAGTTGGTTGCCTTTCCACCACGACTAACATCGATCGTGGCAAATGTTAGGTCAATTAAACACCCGTTCGACCTCAGTCGAGTTAGCGCGACTAACGCGGGCGGGGTTTGTCAAAACCAGTAGTACTACTCAAAATTACCTCGCTAACTCGTTATTAACGGTTCGAGTGTGTAAGGACTTGCGTGATAATGTTGCATTACAGTAACAAGCGATATACCTAATACTAAAATCATATAAATAAAAGTAGTTTGCATTTCTCCCCAAAAAGGAAAGTAAGTAAAAGTGGGGCCGTGAAGACTCACCTTAAAGTGTGTGTAACGAATGCTAAAACAGATGTCGTCAGCTAACCAAGACCCTAAATTATAAGTTTGTATGTGTGCGTACATAATGGTTGATAGAACCCAATATATCCAATAACATTAAATGATAGTGTGTTTGAGAAAACTACTCATATTCGACAAGTTTGACTTTTTTGGGCTAAAGTCGATCAGTTTGACTCGACGAACCGTTAGTGATTCCAATATGCGAGAATATGTCTAGTTATACATAAATAAATTCGATCAGAATTGATAAAACCACGTGTCCTTAGGTTATACGAAAATAGTGTTTTTAATTTCTCGAGTGCAATTTGTGGAAATTTTCGTAAAGTTGTCTTATTAGTTGATTATTCGACGTTCCGGCAACGGGGATCATTTGGACTATCAATCCATATATTGAATACCTATATTATATTCGATAAAATCTTCCACTTATCGACCACACTTAGGCTTGTGTGAATTTACGAATCACTAATAATTTATATATATATGTATATATGATGTATAATTACTGCCTATATCATAAAATCTTAAAAACCTAGTTTAATCCAAAAGTCATCTATTAATTTGAGACGTCTATGCACACATACTAATATCCTTATTAAATTTTCCCTTGATTTGAATCATCTAGTATTTATGTTAATTATTCTCTTTGAAACTTTATGTATACATGCATGGCACCAAAACCATCACTGTGAATAAATATACTTATTGAAAAGCCATAAGAAAGAACATTAGTTTCAGGATATTCACAGTAACTAGTTTGCCATATATATATATAAATATATATTTGCAACTTCTAGATTTATAACATTTAAGGTTGTTCTATTATGAGAACTTCCATTAAACGAAACCCAAGAGGAGAACTCATTCACTAATTCGTAGATGCATGATTTCCAATGCATAAGCAGATGCGATGCGCGGAAACGAAATAAACCGAACCATTTAGCCTTTAAGGTCATAGACCCATTTTATCAATTCAATCCAATTCTTAAGCATATTAGTTCTAATCTTTTAAAATTCCAGACTCTTATGACCCATATTAGCAACTCAGGATTCCCTAAATGAAAACAAAGAACATTCACGACTCTAATCAAATTAATAGTCGGTTTAAACAAGTTTCAATCGCGCAAGTTTGCCGGAACCAAGTCGAAGCCCATAAAATTGATTATGAAAATTGTGAGCAATGTTAGATAATAGGATTTGTTACCTCACTTTCGAGCGGTACAATTCGGGAACAATACGTTTAGCAACAATGATGTCGACGACGTGTAACGGTGGCTGGTTGCGAATCAGGCAGAACCAAAAGATCCAACAAGTGTGATGGCCCTAGCGTCACTTCACGGACTCGTCGGTTGTAGCTGATGGTACGTGGATGGAATCTCACTAGCGACGGGGCTGATTTGCTGGTGCGGTGTAGTACGATGTTGGTTAATCGAAGCAGCAATGGAGGGTGGTAATGGGTGACTTGATGCGATCAAAGGTTTTCGAAGGAGAGAAGATGAACGAAGGGTTTACGGGTTTAAACACCATTCACTCTTGGACGTCGGTTATGGATCACCATTATCCAGAGGTTAGTACTAGATGATGTGTACCCATCAGTTATCCAATGAGAACAATCATCAATTTTAAAATTTAGGTTAATGGTTCAAACAAAAGTGGGTCTCGGACTGGGTCAATGTTTTTTGTTTTTTTTTTTTTTTTTTTTTTCTTTTTTTTTTTTTTTTTTTGAATTATCAACTGCTTGGTTTATTTCTTTAATTAAGCAATGTTTCATTTATTTGTTGCTATCAATTTTTTTTATTATTATTATTATTATTATATTATATTATTATTATTATATATTATTATTAGTATATTATATATTATTAGTATTATTCAAGTTATATAAACCTACTAAATAATCACACCATATAAAACTTCTTATACCTTTGAAAGCTATACTAATGTTCGAGGCGGACACGAGTGATGCATTTAAATGCACCAACAATGCATGCATGAATGATTGAAAACTATGTTCATGTTAGTCGAAAAATAAGCTGATAAGTACTGGGTGTCACAAGCATTAACTAGTCCTGTTGTTAAATACAATCAAAGTTAATGCCTAACATTTATGTGTAAAATACAATCAATAAATGCCTAAATGTATATGTATAATCAAAATTAATGCCTATTATTATATATAATGCAATCACAATATGGTTGACATACATGTGAATAATTTCAAACAAAAGTACTACCTTTTGTTATGAAAGATTCATGTCCACACATTTAAGTTTCAAGCATTTGGTCAACAACATACCTACAAGAATTTCTTAAGCAAACAACCATCAGGACACCATACCTTTCTGCAGCTAGCCATAAAGCCCTCTTCATTCCATCAAAAACAAATAAAAAAATCTTTGAAAAACATCTACAGTGCCACTAATTTCCATGTTAGGTGGGGATCGGTAACAAGTTCAAATGTGGAAGTTGGATTGTTAGTCCTTGCTATAGTGTTCTTTCATGAAGCCAGGGCAAGATGTTTGCTGTGTTATTGACAGTTGATACACGTGTGGAATTGTCAGCGTAGGCCATGATTGGACTGGAAGAACAAATCGGGTATTGACAAGAAGAAGAAGAAGAGATCGAGAATGGTGAGAGGTAATGGATCAGAATTGCTCTGAAACCATATGAAAGTATGAGAACTTGACTTGATTCAATAAACAAAGATTACAATATTAGATGTACAACATAAGAAAACTAAGCTAATTTATAGCTAACAACTAGGAGATAAGAATAATTTAAAATACACCATTTTTTTATAAGTAAATATTATCCTCATGCTGAAGAAACTCTGATTCTTCCTTTTCCACGGAGGTTGATATGTGAATACTACAGGCTTACAATCAAAATGAACTATTGAGCAATGGCTTCAATTTAGGCATACAATATGTAATCATTTAGTTAATTTCCAAGTGCTGACTGCAAATGCTATCAAAAACTGTTTACCATTATTTTTGAGTAAATTGCCGTTTCATCCCTGAGGTTTTGTACATATCGTCATTTTCATCCAAAAATAAAAATTTTCTCCTCTGTGTCCTGACATTAAAAAACTTGCTATTTTCATCCATTTCGTTAACCCCGTTAATTATCCTGTTAAGTAGCCATCACGTGCACATAATGTGAGGGCATTTAGGTATTTTTGCACATATCAACAGGAAAAAAGAAAACTTAAATACAACATTGTTACATTCCCCGAGCATTTAAACATTATTAGATTGCTTTTAATATTCAAAGCTAATGTCCGCTTAACGGGTAAAACAAATGAAGTTAACAGAAGTGGATGAAAATGACAAAATTTTGAAATGTCAGGGACACAAAGGGGAAAAATAAAGTTTTTGGATGTAGTAACGGCAAAAAGCATCAAAACTCAGGGACGAAAATGGCAATTAACTCCATTATGTTTTTATGTTTATTAGGCTGCATACCATTCAAGTGTTGAGACAGAAATTGAGGCTTCAAAATTTAGTGCAAAGAACACATTATATTCCATTCAAGTGTTGAGACAGAAATTGAGGCTTCAAATTTAGTGCAAAGAACACATTATATTCATTAAAAAAATTATCTATGCCTTTTTAACTACTCAGACATATGCCATAGCTTACATGTTTAAAGAAAAGTACAAACTTGTTGCACCTACACCAACTAAGGTTTTAAAATTAAAAAAAATAGGAGTTAGTATGGCCTCTAGCTCAGCCTTATATATATATATCTGCAAGTATCTTAATATGATGCTGAGAGAAAAAGCTATATGAGTATCCAAAAAGGTTTGCAAGTAAATGCAATATGCTAGAGTCCATGAGTGGGTTTCATCAATAATCAGTAACAAACTTAAGACTTTAAGAGGATCCTAGTAAAATCAATCAAGTCTGTCTTTATGAGTTTATGCTACATTAAATTTTAACTTTATGTTAAAAGTATTTTTTGGTTAAAAACCTTAAATGGTACTTTAACCTGGGCAGCAGCAGAATGATCGAGGGAGATTTTAGGACCGGCCCAAGTAACGTTAGGGGGTGTTTCCGTCAAGTTTAATTCTTTATTGTGTAGCTCTTCAATGGTCTTTTTGATAAAAATCTTTACCACTGAATGCTACAAATGTGAAACCTTTACTTTCATTGGTTTTCTTCAAGTAAACCCATTTTAAGGATCCATTGAACGATGAACTTCAATTACACATGGAGGAGGTTGTTTGCAAAAACCATTTAGATTTAAATGTGCCTACTTCATCATACGCTATTAGTTTTTCTAGGAAAAGTACAAATGGTGTTTAGTATGCATTTTGAAAGTAATTAATAATGGCCGAATCAAATTAGATTTAGTTGATTGGATAAGTATATAATCAGTAGATTGAATTGGATATAAATATTTGATTTTGTATTTGTCGGGTAAGTTCTGAGTAGATCACATTTGTTTTACATGAAACATTTCAAACATCTTGCCCCTTAATTTGCTACCATAGAGTGTTTAATTGACATTTTCATTTAACTAGTATAGCACACTCATATTATTAACTCATAAGTTGAACAAGCTGTATTTTTTAAATTTTAAACAAATATTTTTTCTTTAAAATGAAAAGAAAAAAAGATAGTTTTGTCATTTACACCATTGATTTGTAGTTTTGAAATTATAATTAATAGTTCGGTCTAATATTTCTGGCAAAAGCGATTGAAGTGGATCATGAAGTCAACATTCACTATTTACGAGGTGGATAGTAAAGGAATGTAGTAATTTTTTTATTTTTTTTCTTCTATAATAAGTTTGGTGGTAAATTGAGAGTAAATAAGTTCTATTTTGATTTTAGACCAAATACTATTTTAATTATAATGCAAAGAAAAGATACTATTCATTTGAATTTTATCTGATTATATATATATATATATATATATATATATATATATATTATATGTTTGAGTTGTTTAACAATCTCTTCTTATAATTGCGTAGTGGATGTCAAATTATAGTCGGTCATGTATTAACTATTTATGTTAACGAGCTGTAGTGATGGCATTATGACATTAAGGAGGACGTAATGTGTTATGGCTTGTAAAAGTGAGTATGTATATCTTACTATATTAATATACAAAAACAAAATGTGCCACATGGTACCTTTTAAAGCAACTATTTAGTAAGATGGTTAAATAAATAATACATATGTTTCAAAAAGAGGAAATATAGAATTAATTTTTTTAGTTTGGTAAATATGTAATTAATAAGTTTAACAGAAGAAAATATGTAAATGCCTCTGGTTAATGGTTATTAATAACGTGATGAGATTATAGGAATTAAGATGTTATTTGATAATGAAAATCTAGGGTTAAACCCTAAGCTTGTTGTCGTAGGGATTAGCGTCGTTGATCGCACGCACTAATGGGTTCCCAGACACGGCTAAACCTCCTCCTGAGAGATGTGTCGTCGGCTCCGTCCAGCGGTGGCGTCTGGACGTCAGTGGTCGGAGAAGGCACCATCTTCGAATTTCTCCTCAAAATGTGACATCAAAAGAAGCTATAGCACCACCTCAGGTACCTACTATTATGTTTAATGAATTATTCATTCTTCATGCAATCGAGAGAGAAAAGAAACACTATTTTGTTTAATGAATTATGCATTCTTCATGCAATCGATTTCAGGTGAGGCGGAGCCCGTACGCTCTTCGTATTCGTTCTCTGATGTTAGAGGCAAATACTTGAAGTTTAATATTCCGGGAGTGGAGAAGACGGAGACTGATGATGCCCTATGTGTATTCCTGAACATGCCTGCGGGAGTAGAGAAAGAGGATGTGATGGTACGCGTTGAACGTAAGCGCGACGCTGATTTTCTCGCAGTCGAAGTCCAAGAGGATCGGGTAAGATACATGGGCGGCATGAAGCTTCCTGAGAACGTTGACAGGAGCTGCATCAAGGGAGAGATGATCAAAGATGGACTCTTCAAGCTACCTTCCCAAGCTGAAAGACTACACACAATCGAACGAGGCTAACGTCTTCGCTAACCTCCTCTTTAATTTCAGATTGAAACTCGCTCTCCGTCTTTATGCTAGCCTTCCCTCTGGTAGCTGGTTTCTTTCTTAATATAATATATTAAATCATCTGATCTGATCTGATATTCTTGTTTGTTTGTTTGTTTGTTCTTTCATTCTTTCTTTCAGTTCTGATGCCCATTGTTCGATCGTATCTCGTCAAAAGGTTCTGCCCTGAGCCCTTTATGTCATTCTCATTCTGTAAGGAGGAGACTCCTAACAGCCTAAACATAATCCTTACGCCTGGACTTGACAACACCGAGTGTACTGGAGAAGGCGCCATATCTGTCACCTTAAACATGCCTGGAGTCAAGACACACAATGCCAAGTCCTACCTTAAACATGAGGCTCTCTTCATTGAAGGAAAAGCGAAATTCCCCAAAGAGAAGGTGCACTATGTTACCGCCATACGTTTACCAGAGAGCTTCCTCAAAAAGCGCAGCATGACCCATACGGAGATGCAAGATGGAATCTACAGGGCTACTCTTTCCCATTTCACAGGAGAGATCAAGCTCAACTAATTAACACATGTTTGGTAGGTGGTAGCTAGCGTATTTCGGAATTCTGAATCGTATAAGGAACAGATGTTACTTTGAGTTAACTCGTATCTTGATTCATAAGAGAGATTACATATATAGATATATATATCAATCAAGCCAAGTGACTCTTGTATCTCCCTAAACAGTTGAGTGTTGAATGAACTGCCTTGAATTTTGATTTTAACAGCACAGACAAAGCATCTGTATCTAATGGTTTTGCTGTGGATTTGAGATTTCTGGTGGTTTTTGATCTAATGAAAATAGTTATATATGAAATCGGAAAGGCTTAATCCAGTTATTATCTCTGTTTGAATGAATTTGACTTGCAATTTTGAAAGATAAAAGCTGGCTGCAGTTTTTAATTTTCTTTTTTCTTTATAAAGAATTGATGTGCAGACTTGTAATGTGGTATATAAATGTGTTTATTAGAATGAGTTTTAAGTTATTTTTAAATGTTTTGTTTAGAGTTAAAATTCTAATATGGGGAAGAAAGTTAAGACTAGATGTACATACCGGAAAAGTCAAGAACTATTAATACCTATTTGATCAATGGCAGTCATATAGAAAATGTGAATGGTCAGGATAAAGATAGGTCTCTTTGTTATTGCTAACTAATGTAGACTGGCATTCATTATTTGCACACGTTTCTTGTTATTACTTATTACATGTGAGTGTTTAGGTGGAAGATCATTGAATGGCTTGTTTGTTGATTTAATCCATCTCCATCTAAATGTTGATGATGATGGCGGTGAAGTAGTGAATGATGCATGTTTGAGATTGGCTCTGCCCGAATGCATCGCCTGAGCGTCTACCAAGTGTTCTATCGCTTGGCTCGGTGAGCCTTGTAATCTTGATTATCATAGCAAGCAACATGCTGGCTTTGTGGGTTCGTGAATTGACCGTCTTCTTTTCAGATGGAACACAGGTACGTGATCTTCAAACGTTATAATTCCTGTTTCTGCCTGTTACCTTTGCCTGTGTTCTTGTTGGTAAGTTTTTGATCTCTTTATCATGATGATTATAAAGGGTTGGTTGTGTTTTTAATTGAAGTAAGTACTTCATATGGGTGAGTTTTTGGTTGAGTTCGACCATGTGATTAAAAATCTGCAGGCGTATTCCTAAGGATTCAGTTTTGCGTATGCAGTTTCCACCCTATAATTTACATGACATTATTTGTAATTGATAACTTGCTGTTAACTTTGGTGCATTTTGAAAGATTTTCTAGTTAAGCTTTATTTAACATGTATTTTAGATATATGATATTTTCTGTTCGGAAGGTTTTGTCTTTTTTTATTAAAAGATCTTCTAATGTGTGCATAAAGAATTTCATTATGGTTTGTAGGCTTTTAAATCCTATTAATAAAATGTATTTTAGTAATTAAATATAATAATAATAATAATAATAATAATAATAATAATAATAAATAATAATAATATAATAATAATAATAATAATATAATAATAATAAAATAATAATAAATAAATAAATAAATAAAATTATTTAAATAAGTTGAAGTTGACCAGGAAACAAGGATTGAACTCCGTGTTATTAGTAGGAGGGTATAAAAGTCAAGTGAATAAACGGAGGAAAGCTGCACACGATGAGTTTTCCTAGGGTTCAAGTAGGGCAGTAATCAAACCGAACAAATACGAAGGGAGTCTTGTTCATGTTCGTTTATTAAAAAATAACTTGTTTATGAACTGTTAACGAACTCTTATCGTACAAGATTATTTGTTCATGTTCGTTAATTAAGAAAATGAATTTGTTAATGAATTGTTCACGTAAATAAACAAACGCAAACGAAGACAAGAGAATAAACACATATATTCATGAAAATTAATAAACACAAATGAAATTTTCTAAAACAAACATATATAAACTATAATGCATTGATATTATATTTAAAATCACAAAAATTATGTAAAATAAGTACTTAACATAATTATCTCAAACATTACTTTTAATAAATGAACACAAACGAACGTTAATGAACACAGTATTGAACGTTCACGGACATATATAAATGAACGCAGCCTCTATTTATGTTCCTTCATTTAAATAAACGAACGGAATTTTCTTGTTCGTGTCCGTTCGTTTATTAAAAGAACAAACATAATCGAACTTCCCGTCGAACGGTTCATAAACTGTTCACTGAACGTTTGGTTTTTTACAGCCTTAGTTCCAAACATAATCGAACTTCCCGCCGAACGGTTCACAAGCATATTGAGTAAGCCCCACGTTTTAGTTAATTTAAATTTTTTTAAAAAAAATTAGAAAATGTCAGCCACACAACAACTTGTCCCCATAAAAATCCTCATCTCTCTTCATCTCATACATATGAATCCATGAACAAAAAGACATTAATTCATTGTCTTTGTAGTATAGTGACGTTAACAATTACGTTTAACAAATGTTATATTTGTTTTAAGTTTTTATAAGTGCAAGATTAGGAAAAACAAGAGAAAAAAAATTAGATGTTAAAAATAGTGTCTAGTGTTCAAGGTATTTCTTACCAATGAAGAGTGCCCAAAGAATGTATTGATAAGTTCAGTTGAATGTTTGATTGCAACTTCAAATTTTTATTTATCCTCGAGTGTTTTAGAATCACTCTATTAGTATTTCTAAAAATGTCCATAATAATTCACAAAATTATTAAAAAAATATAAATTGTAACGTAACAATATATTAAAATTCGACTGTAAATAATAAACAAAATGATTAAAAAACTATTTGAGGCTTTTTATACAATAAAGTATCATTGATTTATCTTAATACACAAAAACTTTAAACTATCAACGTATGCATCTTTAGTGACAAAACGGTTGGCCGTCGCAAGCTCAGTGATACCCAATTGGGGCAGGGTACTCCTTTAGCTCATGTCCTTGACATTGAATATCCTGAAACCAAAAACAGAACGACAAGCATAAAACTTCATCATTAGCAACGACTTAACAAGATTTAGCGACGAAGTTCAAACATTAGCGACGACTTACCGAAGCATAATGGTTAAGATCGCGGTGATGTGCTTCATCCGCCCGAATAACCCTAACTACATCTTTCAATGTCGAGTTTTGCGGTAAGCACCAATAATCAATGGCGATAGCCGGTGCTGGAACATCCTCCATCACTCCCTTTTCGAGGTCGTTTAGGAACTCGGTATACGAGTTCACGGCTTCCTCCTCGAGGTAGCCAGTGATCCGGTGCGCGAGTTTTGGGGACGCCAGATAGGCTAGGAAATACGCGTTGAAGAATACGCCTTGGACAGCGAACACCAAAGCGCGTTCGTGCCATTTTGGCTTGTATACGTCGATGAAGGTCATGAGATGCATTCGCTCGTTTTCGGCTTCTTCTAATAGGGCTTTGATCCAACCACCGCTATGCTCGAATCGACGAAGTGATTTGGTGTGCAACAACATCCCTCCTACCATTCCTGGCACCGCGGCGACAGTTTCTAGTAGAACCGCGTGGTGTATGTGTTTTTTCTGTGTCACAAATTTAGTTTCACAAGACGCAAAAGATCGTCATAAAAGAGATAATGCGTCACAAGACGCAAACGATCATCATTAAAACAGATAATGTCGCTAGACGCTAAAGACTTTTGGAGCGCACACTGGTGAAAAGATATAGTGACAACATAAAAAGGTGTTGCTAAAAAAACTTGGGCAGGTCTTGACGTCTTATGCTTGCACACTTGTCGCTAGAGTTGTCGCAAAAAAACTCAACGCGGCTTATTACATAGATGGGTTTCTAGCTTAGTGAACCTTGCCAAAACCAAGGGGTCGAGGGGGTCTGCTAGCCCTTTTAACAGATTCCTAGTAGCTTTTTTATAAAATCTAAGTTTTTTCAAGGAAAAACATTAATAGCAATTGTAGCCGGTACAGAAAATAATTCATGATGAATTTCTGACTAATAAATTTTAGTTCTACAGCCAATAAAACTGATTTGTTTTTGTTGTTTAATCTTTACTTAAAAGCGTTACGATGAATCATTATACACATACATTAAAACTACATACAAGACAATTGTGACAACCAAAAACATCCAAATAGTAATCACGAAGCTTTTGGCATGGATTTAGCGACAAAAATAAGCGTAGCGTTATACCTGAAAGTATAAATAGGTTGGATACTTGAGAGCTTGAACTATCCAAAAAGCAATTTTATCATTCCAAGTGACAGGATTGTGGTGCTTCTTGACATCAATTGTGGTATCTGCTTGATAAGCTTCCCAAGGCTGTCACAAAAACATCCATACTTTGTTAAATTTCGCAAACTTATTGCGAAAACAACAAAACTATGTTCAAAGAGGGGATCGCATACCCGAAACAGTTCCATTTCCAAGCAGATCCGTCGGCCTTGGTTAGCGACGGTGGCGCCACACCCCAATAGCTCGAGATCGCTTTTGTGTCGTTGTCGTCTTTCTTGTCTGACCCTAAAGGCGAGGGTGCGTGTGTGTTGTACTTTTGAGCATGTATGTTCAAAAGCTTGATATTTCCCAAGGTTGTATTCATGGGAATCTTGAAAGGTTCATTGACAGCTGAACTTGTAAAACTTGTTGTGAAAAACAGACGCTTCTCTAGTTGTTTTAATAGCAACTGCGACGCATTTGTTACTACAACAGTACTGTTTCTGTTCATTTTTAAATTTAAGAGATTGAGTGGAGGTGTTATGTGATATTTGGTAATTTGTTGGAGAATTATATGATGGTGTGAGGTTTTATATATTGTTTTGAGGATGTTGACATGATTAATGATTCATGAACTATTTAGAAAAAGAGAAGTCAATAGAAGGCGGCTTATTGGTCAACAATGAAAAGTCGTTGGTCAATTGATAATTTGATTTGAAACTTCAGATGTCTAAAAGTTATAACATTTTTATTATTAGTTATGTTAAAATTGTTGTTAAAAAGAATACGTTGGTTTTATGAATACTTTCAATAGAATTTGTTGACTAGACAAAATACCTAGAGTATGTGCGTAGAAACAAAATCTATACGTATTATTGTTTTAAACTCATTAATGATCGATTTTTAAAAAATCGATTCTTTAGCATAAGTATATGTTATTATAAGATTTTGGAAGTAGGAAACTTTAGAAAGTAAAAATTTTCTATTAAACTGTATCAAATATATGTATAAAATGTCTCAAGCACAACACATGAGAATGTGAACGCCGCTACGTCTATATAAAGCAATAAAATTTAAAAGAAAATCACGTTCAGATTACAACATCAAGAAAGTGAACCTCTATACGACATTATCTTTTGGTTGCACTGGACGTTTTTTGTAGTTAAACATAATTTTTCATAAATAAATCTTTTATTTTGTAACATGCGGGTTTCACGCTGCATCACGGAGAAGACACCTAGTGTGAAACAAACATCAAAGAACTTTCTTTTTCCTAAATTAAACACATTTTTTTTTGGTAATTAAACGCTTTTACACAAATTACTTAGATTTAATGAATCAGATTAATGGTTTCGTGTTGTACTTCTCTTTTTCTTGGTTTATTGGCCCTCACATGACTCGTTTTCTTTTTGAAAGTTGACCATAATTTCCAAGATATTAGGGGTATGATTAATAACTTTTACGTTGTTTTAATTAATAATAATT
Organism: Flaveria robusta; assembly: GCA_025506415.1. Taxonomy (NCBI): domain Eukaryota; kingdom Viridiplantae; phylum Streptophyta; class Magnoliopsida; order Asterales; family Asteraceae; genus Flaveria; species Flaveria robusta. The sequence goes on from CM046465.1 coordinate 6,298,379, forward strand.
ATTAAAAACTAATATCATAATTACAAACTAAATATTATTCGAGTAGATTTTTTTATAACAGATTATCACCCAATACCACTAATTTTGTATAATTAAAAAAATGAATATGTTTTCGTTTATTTGTCAACATGAATAAAATAACATGTTACATTAAAAAGCATTGAAGCCGATACGATGTTTGTAGGGTTGTATTTCCTACTACTATTTCAAACTATTGCGTGATAAAATCGAACCAGACTGAGCTGAACCAATAAACCGTACTTGATTTAAAATAAGGAAAAACAAAAAACGTAGACCTGACCGATATAGGGTGGTGGGTTGGGCTTGTCTGTCCATAATGGGTTGGGCCAGACCGATTTCAACTTTGTTGGGCCAATAATTTTGGTAGGGCTAGTTATACATTAGTTTGTAATAAAAAATTAAAAAAATAATAAAAAAATAAAAATAAGGCGAGCAATAGCCTATAGATAGCAAAGCAGTAGGATCAAACATGAAGAGCAAACTTTTGGTCAAATTATGTTGCAAAAGATTTGTGTTTTCCATTTACTGTATGGTACATAATAGCTTCTTTTTTTTTAAAGAATAAGTAGATATATAGATAAAAACAGTAATATAGCATTTTAAGCCTCTTAATTTTGAATGGATATAGTGAAATTACTTGTCTTGGAGTGTCGTGCAAGTTCCTTAAATAAATTAGAATCAATCGTATCATCTTATTTTGTGATTTAGTTTCGTCATCTATTTTATTCAAACATGTGATTCCAACTTTTCATTGATATACACCCTCGACTATATCCCTCAACTATAAAAAAACTTGTATTTTTTAACGCTAAACGTACGATACTGCTTCGAAAGAGATGTTATTTTAATCGGGGTTAACTATTCGTATCCCAACCAGAATCCATCATCTACCCCTTTATGAGAAAACCCACAACTGAAGAAAAAAAAAAAAAACAACTTTGGCTCAATGCAAAACATTTTAAATCAAAGTAAAACTTAAATTTAAAATCTTTTCATATTTACGTGTTTTGAATATTTTACCCTAATTAGGCCATGTTTGACAAAACAATTTTTTGATTAACTTTTTATTTATTAATTTTTAAAAAGTCAATAAGTTGATAAGTATATTTAAAAAAAATTAAAATGTTAATAGGAGTATCTTTTGAAAAAAAACTTTTCAAAAGTTTTTTGATAAAATAAGTAATCGGAAACATGATTTTAAAAATCATTTAAACCCTAAACCTCCTCGTAAAAACACTTGGCATGTATTTAATGCTACGACAATTAAAGTTTTCCTTAATAATCTACGATCTCTCCGTCGATCCATAGGTACAAAAATCTTGAATTTTACGCCACTTAAATTTTTCAAAAATCATGAATTTTACGCCATCGTTTGTTTCAATTTGAGTTTTGATCGACCTAAATTACAGTAGCATCATACGTCGATTTGATGTAATTTAGTTACTATAGCTTCGTTTACATGATCAGATCTGGTTAATCTATATTCGACTTCGCTTCACCATCTGAAACATCACAAAATTATCTGAATTATGAAATTAGGGTTTTTTCTTTCTTTCATATAGTAGTTTTATGATTAGGACCTGATTCGTTGTTTTCAATTTAGCATCTTTATTAAACCCACCCTAAAATTTTGTTACTTAAACTTTTGCCTCGTGTTTCTTTCTTGTATATATGTAGAAATAGGTTTTGATTAGGAGGTTAGTGATGGGATTGATGTTCTGTAGTGATTTCTAATCGTTTTTTTTAATCATCTGTAATGCATTCACTGTTAGAGTATTAGATGCTGTGAATGTTCTTCCTTTAGGGGCTTAAATGCATAGATTAGGATTGTGGTTTCTTAATTTGTGGAATTAGGGGTTTCTTGAGGCGAATTATAGCCTAAATTATTCGGAGGAAGAACATAGGGGTGGTGATCATGACCCATTCTTCAAGGAATGGGTTGATTTGAGCATAGTTGTCGAAGGCGCAAAGGGTGAGCCTTGGCTTAGGCGTAGGGCATTCAAAAGAAGATGGCTTTTTTAAGCGGGAAACATAGTATAAAAATGTCATTTCTAGAGGTTTTAGACGTTTTAAGGTTTGATTCCAAGCTTTTTTAGAGCTAGTGTAATTGTTTCAGACATAATCAAAGGATTGTTGACAGGAACTTGGCTTAAAATACGCCTGAGTGCCTGAAAATAGGGCTTATAAGTGAGGCGACCAGTCTGCTTTAGGTTGCGCCTGAGGGCTAGGCGTGTGCCATATGGGCGGGATTTGGGTAAAGTGATTTGCATATTCATTCATATGGGTCAACTTAAATTATACAACGGGTCGCTTTGGGTCTACGACAGATCCAAATGGGTCACTATTTCAAAAATTGCTAAGTTAAAAGGAGTCCAAATGGGTCAACACCACTCATGACCATTTTTGTTGCCACCACCTAATATTTACTTCTTGGAGTTGTTCTTAGGTACAAACTTATATTTATGTGGGCAGTAAAATGGCTAATTATATTAATCAACTTGAAAAGTTAGTTCTTATGTTTTAGTATATTTGAAATTTGACCCCAGTACTCAAGATTGATTTCCATATTATTTGCAGGAAATTTGTTGCAGTTTTTCACATTATCATCTAAGCATCAGCATATTCAATCAGCATTATGGGAACCCCCGAGACGTCTCGCGAACCATGTCCAGACCGTATACTAGATGACATCGGTGGAGCCTTTGGCATGGGCGCTGTTGGAGGTTCAGCCTTCCACTTCTTGAAAGGCACCTACAACTCTCCAAAAGGCTTGCGGTTGACCGGAGGTATCAAGCAGTGCAGATGAATGCTCCACGTGTTGGCGGCAGTTTTGCTGTCTGGGGCGGTCTTTTCTCCGCCTTTGATTGCACAATGGTGTATCTCCGCCAGAAAGAGGATCCATGGAACTCGATAGTATCCGGTGCTGCCACCGGGGGTTTCTCCAGATGCGTCAGGGACTCGGTGCCGCCTCTCGGTCGGCGGCTTTTGGTGGTGTTCTACTTGCTATGATTGAGGGTGCTGGAATCATGTTGAATAAGCTCATGAGTGCCCCCCAAAATCTTCCTCCAATGGAAGAGGCTGCAATGCCTAACATGAGCAGCATGCCGTCGGTTCCTATGGGTCATCTTTCTAATCAAGGTCAAGTTAACACCGATGTTAACATCATCATCAAACAACAACATCGTCATCATGGTTTGGAGGGCTGTTTGGTGGTGGAAAACAGCATGAAACTGCCCCGAGCAATGGCGCGAAGACACAGGTTTTAGAGAGCTTTGACGCTCCAAACCCGCCTGCATTTGAATTCAAGTAAATAACAGCAAAGTTTCGTATTTTCATGACAATTTTCAACCTGCCTTCATTTGAGTACAAGTAAATAACAGCAAAGTTTCATACTTTCATGACAATTTTCGCGACTTCTGATGTTCGCGAACGATAATGGCACTTTGAAGCCAAATTGTACCTCTTAATTTTTGTGATTGAATAATTTAGATTACTAGAATTTGTTCATAGACCTTGAATCTACATTTAAACACCGTCGTGAACATGCACACACAAGATTACAAATGCACTTGTTCGAACTTGCTCTAGTGCGCGACATGCCACATGCTATGGTCTAACTCAAGGTTGCATCATGCACTTGCCTATATTTGCATCGGGACCGGGCTAGATGTGATGTTATTTGATGAGATCATTATCTAGCCCGGACTAGATGAAAACCTAATGTATAGGTTCATATGAGGTTTCATTCTAAAACAAACTGGTATTCAAACAGTAGTCCATGAAGCTTGTCTATTAACTTAAAGATATTTCTTTTACCAACGTGGAATTAGGTTCTATACCATCATGATTAACTTATGAAACTTATCTGTTTGGGTAAAAGATGCATAAGCATCCAATTTATATATTGTTCTCCAAAACAAGCATTACGAATTATACCAATTACCAGTGTTTTTAGAACCAAACTGGACCAGTTGGACAGCTACCGATCACAAAAATGGTCCGGTTATGCCTATTAGATTGTTTCCATTTGAATTAGCTGGTTACCAGTTGAAACGATCGAACCACACCTAATAGTCAGACCGGATTTAAGTTGTTTTTATCTTTTTCTTTAAAATTTCTTTTTCTGATTAATTTAGTATTCCATAATCCATACTTTAGTTATATAAATCTTCACAGTTTATAAAAATACTAATCCCCACCAAAACATGTAGTATATTCATATTCTGTTTTTAATTGGTTCCATATATATATTTTAATAATTTTTATTTTATTGACATTATCCAATTTATCCAGTTATTAAATCCAATTCAATCGGTCTAACCAATGGACTAGTAAAACATGTGGTTCGCTATCTAGTACAGTTCTAAAAACATTACCAACTAGTATGTTTTCCTTTTGGATTTGACGATAAATGGAATTGTTGAATGTATTTATCGATATATGATGAGTTTAAAATGTTAGTGATAACACCATCCCCAATGGTCGGTTGGGGCAGCTCTAAGGAGACTAGGAGAGAGATGACGATGTGAAGAAGAGATAGAGTAAGGCGGAAGTGAGAGAGTGTAATCATTCATGGCCAAGAAAGTCTCTGGGGAGGTTTTACGAAATGAGTGACTAGAAAACTTTTTTTAAAGATATATAAAGTATACAAATACAATCAACCATATGCTCCACATAACATATGAACGACTGATCTAATGGTATGATTTTTACTCTTACAAATATGATATAAGTTTAAAACTTTAAATCTTTATAAGTATAAGTTTACGTGAGATTTTATGGTAAAAAGTTATTGATAAAAAGAATATACACCACACAAAATATAAGAACAAGTTAGGCATCATGTGAAACATGAAACCATATGCACAACTGAAAATCAAAAAACTTATAAAGAGGCGTTCGGTTCACGGAATTCATAGGAATTGGAATTGGTATTGAAATTGTATGATTTGTCAACCAAAATTGTGTTTGGTGAACAATGAGAGGGAATGTTTTACCGTAAATTCCTTTGATTGTAGGATTTCAATATTCCTTCCACCTAGAGAAGGATTTTTAATCCTACAACCAAAGGAATTTAAAGGTAAGACATTCCCTCTTATTATTCACCCAAGCACAATTTTAATTGACAAATCACACAATTTCAATACCAATTCCAATTCTCATTAATTCCATTAACCGAACACTCCCTAAGTGGATTGGGTTGGGCACCAAACCAATGGTTTTCATGATAAAAACTTTTCAAACATCCTATGATTAAAGATGAACAAGACCAAACTTAGGAAAGGGCCATATGCCTTTTTCTCTTTCAAGGGACAAAAAGAATAGAAACTAAACATCAATAGATATTGGTGTTAGGATAGTATTTCTTGATTTCACTTTTAAGAATTATGCTCATTTTGTTTTTTTAGGTAATCAGTTTAGAGCTTTAGCTAATATTTTTTCTATCTTAATTTTGTTGTATATATAAAACTAAAGTTATTATATGTTCTCTCATTTATTATAATTGCAATAAAAGGGAGCTTGAATACTGAGAAAAAGAGAAGATTCACTCTTGATGTTTATTTGGCACGGTTCTTTTAGTACAGATTTCATGTTTGTACTCTTAGAGCATGTGTATAAGAGTTTAAGCAAAACACAATTTAAGATATTTACTAATAATTTGGCTCTTTAATTAAAGAACCATTTCAAGGTTTATTCGTCTTCCATGTAAGACAATTTCTCATCAAATTTCTCAAAATAATTTTATTTTAAAATTCAAAAACATTATTTTAAATAGGGTATTGGATTTTAATAATCCTAAGTTTAATTTATTGACCGAGATTAATCCCAACTCAAAAAATGTTTATAGACATTCCCAAATTTGAATTTATTTTCCTCCAAGAATCTCTTACTAACTGAGAGTTAACCTCCGTTAGTTTTTCTTGATAAAATGAGGCCAAAATTGAGTCATTTTTCAACTACGTCGCCGCCCAGCCTCCATCAAGTTCGTTTTTCGGTGTCTAGCCTCTAACGTCATCTAATATCCACCTCAAATAAGTTAAGTGATTCAGATCAGAATGTGAAGATCGATGGGTTTTAGGGTGCAAAAGTTTCAGATTGACGAACCAGATGGTTGATTTCATCTTTCTGCTTAGTGTTTTGGCCATATAAATAGTCCACGTCATCGAAAAACTAACGATGTTGACTCTCAGTTAGTAAGGGATCGTTGTTGGAAAATTAGCTCAAAATAGAAGTGTCTGTAAACATTTCATGAGTTGGGATTAATCACGGCAGATAAATAAAAGTTGAGATTATTAAAATCTAATAACATTTTTAAATATGATATCTCGTTCACCTTGGTTTAATTTAAACACATCTTAACTCGTTAAGAAGCTCTCATCATAAGCATTACAAACGTAATTTTAATATAATTGCATAGCATGTATAGTTGATTTGCGGAGAATCTATTGTCTTAGGTATCTAATTATTATGCGTGCTAACATACGATGAGTTCAAATATGTTTCTCATGATTTTAAAGAACATCAAGTTAAAATAATATTTTAAAAATAAGTTGTGAAAGTAGTTGGTTTAAATGTAAAAATATTAAACGTTACCAAGATACTCATAATAAATCTATATATTTTAATAAAGCAAGGTTTTTAAAGCCACATGTCATTGTATTGACATACATTTTTGCCATTTGTTATTCCTCTAGACATTATCATCTTATTTTTCACTCCAAAAGGGTATTATAATAATTTAAACATTAAAACTAATTTCTCTCTCTTATTAAAGATTAATTTTATTAATTACAATATTTCTCTCTCTCATTTAAATTTTTAAATCAATGTATCTTTTAAAGTTAGATTTATTAATAAAATAAAATCACATTTTTTTAATTAAAATAGAACTAATAATAATTTTTTTATAAAATATGAAATTTTCAAAAACACTAAACCTTTTTGAAACAAAATATTTTAAATCCGTCTGTTTTTTAATATAAAAAATATAAACTTTTTTAAAAACAATCTTATTAAAACAACCAGAATAATTACGAACCAGAGTTTTTAATAAACAAGATTTTTATAAAAATAAATATTTTTATAAAAGAATCTTAATACGAATGTTTAAAAATGAAACTATTTCGATAAGAGAGTTAAAAAATAATATAATTGTTTTATTTTCTTGAACTATTACGTATATAAAATTCATATTTTATATTAAATTTCGTACTGTAAATCTTTGTGTTTATTACTAACTATGATCCGTTTAATAAATGGGTTTCTAGCCTATCTATCTATATTTTATCCGTTTGTTTGTCCATCAATCTATTTATAATAAGGAAAAAATAAAATAATACGTGACGCAATCATAAGCCTCATCATACTAACTTTCTCATGTCTCTCTATTATTAAAACTAATATTAAATACTAATAATATTACTCATACTATTTTCAAATTAAAAAATGTATAATTTAATAAATTAAATATCTATTTATTTTAATTAAAAACACACTCTTTAAAAACAAAAAAGCAATGAACTTTTTTAAAAAAATCATTTACTTAAACAAAATATTTACAACCATAAATTTTTTAATAAAACAAAAGTTTAAAAAAATATATTATTGTTTATTTACTTAAAGTAGCTGTTTTTAAGTAATTATAATCATATTTTATCTTTAAGCATAGTTTTATAATTAATAAAATTTTTATTAATTATTTAATAATTTATATATTCAACCGTGTAATCACGGGGTACTAACCTAGTATTGCTATATACAAACAGAAGTTGATAAAGGTTAGCTAATCATACCTAACCATCGTGATTGTTAATAAATGCATCTATCATCCCCAGTTATATCAACAACTAGGTTATTACCCCGTGTATTACACGGGTTGAATAAATCAAATACTAAATAATTAGTGATAAAAATTTATGAATTATAAAATTATGTTTGAAGATAAATATGATTATAATGGCATATGAATAAAAGATATGATATTTAAAATGAAAAGGTTTGTATCAAAAAGGTTATAATTTTTTTAAAAAGGAGCGATTTAAATATTATGTTTCAAAAAGGTTTACTGTTTTAGAAAATTTTATATATATAAAATTTTGTTTTTTTTATTTTTTCTATTTTATAAAAAGATATGATTTTTAATTTTCTTAATAAAGTTATTTTTAAAAACATAGCTTTATTTTAAAAAATCTAGATGAGAGAGAAAAATGTATCAATTATAAAATTAATTTTTATTAAAAGAGATAAATTAGTTTGAGTATTTAAATTACTATAATATACCCTTTTGAAGGGAAAAAAAAATCATGATATCTAAATGAATGACATGTGTCAAAAGTTTGTTTAAAAGAATGACAAGTGGGAAAGAAAAACCTTCTTTTATTATATTACTAGGTTAGTACCCGTGTGTCACACGGTTTGTTAAAATAATAACCGTCATTAGGAAATTGATGAAACAATTTAATTATCATAAGTAAAAAAACTACTACTTCTCCAGGAAATAATAGAAATACAATTACAGTGAGAGAAGGAAATACTTGTTATAAATGTTTAAAATCTTTTTATGTACACAAGATTGAAATAATGTATAATTAACAATTTTAAGTAATAAAAGATTAGTATTGTAAATAAAGAAGAGAATATAGTTCATAAATCTTCTAAACTATTTGTATACAATATGATGTTTTACTCCTACTTTTACCATCCGAAGACATTTATGTTGTAGATGTTACTAAGATAATAAGTGGATTTCTTTAAGCTTCTGTATTATCTTTATTCTTCGTCTATAATGACATAAACATTTATTTTGTATTCTAAACAAAAATCATTGTTTAAAATCATCATTTGTTTAAAAACACAATACAACTCATTTAAGTTATGATTAAAAAGTGATTATACTAAAGGAACGACAAATTGCATGTATGAAGATGAAGTAGCCGACTAAAAGACAAAATGAAAATTCAATGAAATTTAACCTGTTTATAATAGTGCACCGCTCTTTTTTTGATGTAGAAATGTAGTTCAATGCATGATAACCAAATTGTGAGCATTTTCAACGAAATTAACTTATATATAGAAAAACTCTATTATAACAATATGAACAGTAAAAGAAATCAACTTTGGAGTATTTTGATAAACAAGTAAAGATTTGATTAAATGAATATTTAGTTTCAAAAGGATCAAATTTAAATATTTCCCAGATTTCGATTATTCAAATTACAATAATTAAATTCAAGTAATCCAACCAAACCCATAAAGAATAAAATCATAGTAGCTTGTTTCAACTTAAAGACGAAAAAAAATCCCACAAAAACATGTTTAATTCATGTTCTTGTGTTTTCAAAAATACCATTCTCAATTAATTAAAAAATATTTGAAGAAAATTTAAAGTCTACATATAAGAGTTGAACCAATTTAAAGAACCAAGTTGAGTTAACAACTATGTTTAAGATTCTCACCAATCATAACAGCAAATATCCTTTTTGCAACAATTAAAAACAAACATCAAGATTAAGATTAACAGATGGTATGTGATAATAACATAAGTAGATGGATAAAATCCAAGTATGAGAGTTTCAACATATTATAACCATATTTCCGGTAGGCCAACCAACATGAATATTGATTCTGCTTGTATAGAGGTTGCCAGAAACACTACAATTTATTAACCAAGTCCGCATGCCATTAAAGAGAGAATTGAATTACTGCATGAAAATCATGTTGCTTCCTATCTAAAGTATCCGTAGAAGTTTGACATCAATTTATAAGAACAACTAAAAGAAACATGATTATGAAAGAAAGTCAAAAGAAATACAACATTCATCATCATATAGCCATGAGGTCAGTGGTGAACTTATGAATGTTTTTCCTATGGCCCTATGAGGTTACTTTTTTGGTGTTTTATCTCATTAAAGATCATCGTTTGAATACATATCTTTAGCAAATTTGCAAAGGACTAAACAAAGCAAAGCTACATTTTTAGTATGACCTGTAGGTCAAATAGTGTGTAATATTGCTTAATTCAAAGTTGTAATGATGTAATAACATATTAACATTATTAAAAATTAAACTAATGGTCTGTTACAAACTGTTTTAGAATTGCCTTTTGTTTTCAACGTTGCTATATTCATTGTTATGATACTTTACCATCATCCTTAAACTCATAAGTAATTTACTACCCCAAATGTTAAGTACTAATGAGCTTGACACTAAAATCTAAAGTAAGCCAGATTGAGACTTAATGGAGCATTCCATTCAAAGAACTGGTTTTTTTTATTATTTAAACTTAAAACAATTTGAAGTTCCAAGTTTTTGTATATCTAGTAGTTTCTAAGCTGGTGAAAATAAAAGAGAGGAATTTATCTTATTTAAATAGTAGTTCTACACTTCTACCATAAAATTTAACCAAAAGCTTGATCATCAACACATGGCTTGAGGTTTTAATTAGGGTACACATTGTCGTCGCAAAGCAAACGAAATGCAATTACTTATGAATAGTGCTTTTATTTTTTATTTGACGATACAAAAGAAAGTTTCAAGAATGGGTGTACTTTTAAAATTTTTGTGCTTTTTTCTCAAAATTAACTAAGTTGCGACATATTAAAGAAGTTAGCAACTAATAAAGAATCTTATGACAAACTTACTTTAATTTTAATATTCTGACTAAAGTACTTTCTTGAATCTCAAAAACATCTTCTTCATTTCCATGTAACCTGATCCTATTAAGAAACTCAATGTATAAATGACTAAATCAAACTAATCATGATCAACACTATTCAAAGATAATTAATAACAACCATAAAACATATCCCAAACATTAAAAACATGCATATAAATTAATATACATGATAGATGATACTAATCAGATGCTTCAACGAATTATCAGAAAAAAATAGAAAAAGAAGAAACAAAACATATTTAGAAAATACCATATGCTTAGCGCCCCTGAGGACAACTCAAGGATTCTCAAACATTGCACATGAAAATGTGGAAGGAACGTGTTCCTTTCGCATCCTCTAAGTCATCGGTTCTCTCAAAAAAAGAGCATCAGAACATCAATGGTTATCATTTGGTGCAAATGACAGTTTATTGTAGTCATTTACCAACCATTTGTTCAAGAGAAATCAACAATCTAAATACTTAGAGTTACAGAGGACAATGAGTTTTAGCTTTAACATGGTAGGTAGCTAACAAATAGAAGCATGCCTATGTACATTAGTGTATTTTATATTAAGTAATAGCTTAAAAGAACCATAATTAATAAATTTTAATATATATGCAATGTTATCCAAACTAATCTAAGAAATACAAGAGACAGTCAAATAAAAGTTACAATTTTCATAAAAACAGATGGCCTAACCATACACCAGAAATTTAATAACGAATGAAATATACGCTACCTGCAACTCATATGTTGAAATTGAATGTATACAACCTGTTCTGCAGCAACTTTACATCCCCACTTCTAGCCCAAAACACATATATAGAACAATAGTAAGATTGATAAAAATACTAACCCAATAATGCAGCGAATCACCATCAAATTCTAAATTGAATTCACACAAACCAGCCACTGAATTAAAAAACATAACAAATTAGCTTATAACTATTATGCAGTCCAATCTTATACAGTAATCGCATATGAAAATGTAGCCAATCAAAAAGCTTAAGAGAACTACATAATAAAATAGAAACCGTACCTTTCATGATGGATTTACATTGTAAATACTACTTGTACTTTAAGCCTAACAAAATATAACATACTTAGAATTAAAATACCAAAGTGGAGAGAGTTCTTTAATGTCAGTATGTTGAGGAAAATCTGGATCATCTGCACATAAACATAACAACATGTAAAAGACTACAGACAACGTAAAAGGATGTGCACATAAATATATTAACTTGAAAATGTTAGTTGTTTAAGTTGCCAAATGGCATAGAGTAAACGAAAATGAACTATGAACCTAAAAAGAATATCAGGGATTTAAGTGGATGTGCGCATACATATATTAAACTTGCGAATTTAGAATCGAAATCTGCTCCATGCCAAAAAAGTATTTCATGAATGCAAGTTTTGATGAAATTGATAATCCTAACCAAATCCAAAATCTAGATTAGAAACAAAAGTCCAGTTCCATCAAACAATCCTTGAACACGAAGACAAATGCTAATAGTTGAAGCATCAAACAGAATGAACTGTTTCAGAATCAAAATCGATGAAGCCCTTCAAATGAGAATCAAACAAAATCAAATCAGATCTAGTTAGAACGGATAATATGAAAAATATAAAATCAAATGTCGAACACCACAAAAGTTCAAAATCAGAAAACGGAAATCAAACCTGGGTATATAGTTCAATCGTCCCTGGTTTAATCGGTTATCTTTCCAAAACTAATTTCTAAGTTTTCATAATTTTATTTGTTAATAAAAATGTTTTTAAATGAAGTCTGAAACAAAAATAATGATATTTTTTATTGTTAAATCTTTCTCATTTATGTTTTGTATTTTTATTTTTTATGAATCAGTCTATTTTTAAGAAAAATGTTTTGCTAGCATTATGATCGATTAAGTAAATTGATAAATAGCTTTATGATGATCTAGTGTTTACACTTTGATGGTTTAAATTAATTAATATAATGCTAATTACCAACTTGGTTGGTGCATTGTGATTGTACTTTATGCTTCAAAGGTTGTACCCTCAATAATACTTATATATTTAACATATTAGTTATATATATATATATATACATATATATATATATATTACTAATTATCAACTTATTTATGTATTATGAATCGAAGCTTTAGTGGGTTGTGCTCACTTTTTTTTTTCTTATCTTAATCCCAACACGCCTCAATGTGTGCGTGTGGTTCAACGATTTTACGCTTATTTTTTCTCGTTTTAACTTATTTTTCAAATTAGTTTGTATTTAAAGTTTCAAAATAAAAGGACAGATTATGTGTTTCGAAAACGATCGAAATTTCAAAATTTTAAATGGGGGATTGAGTTTAAGCAGTCAGTTATTGTTATATATTAATAAACTTATAAACCTTTTTTTTGTATTTTTTTGCTATTGTATTTAAAAAAAACGTGTTTACTAAAAATAAAACATAAATATGGTAATCTTTATAAAAAAAACAAACATGTTAAAATTTATCTATTTGAAAAAAAGAATAAACAATACAAAACGTTTCCATTAGAAATACTATTGAAAATAAAAATATTGTGTTTGTAATGCTTTGACTTCATAATCCACTTTCGACATGATAAATATAAAAATAAAACAATATAAAATTGATAATTATAATTATAAAAACTTAAAACAATATAAAAAAGATAATTATAAAATAATTAAATCAATATTTATTAAATAAATTGAAGTTACCCAATATAATGAAGAGACTCAGAGAGACACTAGCAAATGAGATTTAATTAGATTTTATTAAAAAAACAATTTTAGTAAATATTTTTAAAGCAACACCTTTTTGGTAAATAAATTTTACAATAACACTTTTTTGGGAAAAAACTCATTTCATAAGAGCATTCACACTAGCTTCCCCAATCTCATACTTATATTTATATTAATAACACTATTTTTTTACTATCTCTTTCAATTAAATAATACTTTTTAATATCTTTTTTATTAACTTTTCTCTCTCCTCCACTCACAACAACTTTTAAAAATATTAAAAAATTATGAAGGTTGTACCGTGTTTTCCCAAATATGGGAAATCACGGTACAATCACCATAAATATTCCCCCTCCTTCACTCACAACCACTAGCAACAATCCCCCAAAATATAAAACACACACTCACATAAAAATAAAAAACCTACTATGAATGCTCTTAAGGTATTAACGTGTCGAGTATATAGGATAAATAATAAATATATATGAGTATAAAAACATACTCATCAATTATCACCGTTACTTCCAAAAATAATATATGGACCATCTCCATGGAGTGGGATGCCTGTTTTCTGGATGTTTTGGCTTGGAGAATCAATCAATCAATCGTCATCATGCATGGCTTACCATTCAATTATTTTTGCTCCTCCATCTTATATTATTATCCATTTATTTTTTTTTTTAAAGTTATTTTAAGCGCCTTACAAATTAAATCAAAGTTATATACACACGTCTGTGTATATATATTTTTTAACAACACTTAGATTATCGAATATAAAATTAATGAGTCTAGAATAAATTGTCATTTGAAGACTTTAACTCATAATTTTAATTAAGACGATAACACCATGACTTTAACTGCTAGGTATTTATACCCGATGATTTTGTTTATCAACTAATAATAAGCCAAGGCTAGGAGCCCGGGCATCTTAGCATATTTCGGTCTAAAGTGGAGGTTAAATTTAAGGTATTTGGATGTAAAGGAATCTAGTTTTTCTAATCGATATTTAAATTTACATATCTATACTAATAAATGATTACATGTGGTGACACACAGGGGCGGATCTTTATAGGGGCCGGGGGGGCCACCGCCCCCCTGTTTTTTTCGCCCGTAGTGTTAAATTTTGGTCCGTTAGTGTAAATTTTTGCTCAGGTAGTGTAAATTTTTATATAAATATCAAGTTCGCCCCTTAAAAAAAATTTGATTTCGCCCCCGCCCCCCCCCCTACGAGAAAGTTCAAGCTCCGCCACTGGTGACACGTGTCATCACCAGATCTCACTCGTAAAAACTTTACCGCCTAAACTTTCTTTAACAAATTTTCTACAAATCATGCTATATTTATTAGTTGAAGTTTTTTATTTTATTTTAATTTTTTTTGAACGACAAATGTGAAGTTTTTATTTTTTTAACTAGCTCAATCACACCAATCATTTCTAGGGATTTTGAATCTATGATATCAATCATAATAAATCTTATTTAACCCTTTAAATGTTATGATCACAAATCTTTATTTTTATATAATCGATTTAAAATAAAAACGATAGAGTTTAAATATTTTTGTTTACATATTTGAATCATATATTTATAACTTTTAACCCGTGTGATATACGGGCTAATAACATAACGTATAATATGTATATATGGGAAGGTTTATTAGAAAACCAAATATTAAGACTTTTGCCTTGTGGCGATGAAAATTGTAAACACAACTTGATTTTGAATTGATGTCATGTCACGTCGGCATATTAAGCCACAAAAAATAGCATTACACATTGCAATCGGGCGTCTTTGACACTGTATATAAAAAACATAATTTTTACATAAACTCACGCATTACAACTATATATTGATAGTATTCAAAACATTATATTAAAGATTCATGTCGAACACCAAAAAAATAAGCAAATCGAAACGATAAATCCAAAATCTTTACAAAAATTAAATGTAAAGATTGAAGAGAAAAGCAATATATATATATATATATATATATATATATATATGAAAGCTTGGAGCAGCTTCATTCGGCTTTTATACATTTTGTATATTATCATGCACAACTTAGTTTTAAAGAAATTTACACCAAAACATAGATGTTGCAACGGAACTTTAGAAATACTTATAAAACATAATATTTACAAGTTATAAACGAACAGAACCAAAACAATATTTCTAAGACTTGTGACATAATATGATTAGATAAAAAGTTTAAAAATACAAAATGAAAAAACGTAAAGTACGTATCCACGTGGATGTTTCCATATCCACGTGGATGTTTTTTTCTTTATCCCCATTGTAAAGAGTTGTTTTTGAGTGAAAAGTTCATCTCCATGAACCTGTAAAAACAAGTTGTGTGTCAGGATTTTTGTAGATGGGGGGCCAAAGGTTAGGAATTCATCGAAAAGAAACTTATTGTATGTATATTAAATTATAAAAAGTGATGATGTGGTAATATTTTTAGGTACTTTTGAGTTTTTTTTATTGGGAAGGTTTTTAGATATTTCAAAGAATGATGTTTTGCTGATGTATCAATTGATTAAAAAACGTTTTTAGATGTTCTTTGACTTTTTTATTGGTGATGCTCTAATATAGAAAATTATTGAGAATGATTTCTTTTAACAAGAATATATATAGAGACTGTTTATTGACTAAATATATTAGTTATCATCTTGTGATAAACCAAGCACTAGGGGTGTTTAATGAATCTAGTTTCCGAGTTATTCAAGTTAACGAAACCAAATTATCCGAATTTTAAAATTTTAAAGTTAGATTTGAATTCGAAAACTACATTCCTTTCCGAGTTTTACTTAACCTCTTAAGGATTTATAACCATAAAATATGTTTTTTGTTTAAGTGATCCTTAATTCATAATCCAGACATCATGAAGTGAAGAAACATCAACATAAATGTCAAGTCAAATTGGTTCAACAAAATGAGCTTGTGTGATTAGTCATTGTAAACATCTATTACCACCTTCGTATATATTGTAACTTGTAAGGGGTGACCATCCTCAACTAATGGGATAATTGTATAGACTATAGACGATCACTACCTTTCTAACGAGAAGTTTAATGGGTGACCACGATCTGATTACACGTTAAAGCTTGATGAATTGACGTTACAAGCATCTATACGTATAAATAATGTTCAATATTATTTTTAATTTTTAATTTTTCTACTCTAATAAAAAGGTAAATAGGGATGACACGTGTTAGTACCATATTTATTTTGATCAAAATTTTCTCACTTCTCTTTAATATTAAATAATCGCATTAATTACTAATATTATTATTTAAATTTTTTAGATAAAAAGAAGTATTTTAATAAATTGAAAAAAGATCTTTTTTATTAATGTTATTTCTAAAGAAACAAATTTTATAAAAATAAATTTTCTTCAAAATCATTTAAGTTTTTTAAAAATACAAAATATTTTAAAGAGTAAATTTTGGTTTTGGTCTTTGTGGTTTAACCATTTTAACCATTTCAGTACAAAAAGAAATTTGTGATCATATCATACCCTGTGGTTTCATTTCTGTAACGGTTTTGATCCCTAACACTAACACTATTAGTTTTTACAGTTCAATGTGAGGATACTTTGACCATTTAATATTTGGAGTACTAGTTATGTAAATTATATTAAAATAGGATAATTGTTGTAATTTTTTTAAAACAATAAAGAATAAAAAAACAAAACTTAAATCTAATCTAACACACCGCCACCACCTGCACCACCGTCACCACCACCACCTGCGCACCGCCTGCGGCACCGCCACCCGGTTTCTAAGATTCCATGAATTATCATATCAACGTCATATTAGATTTTTATATGTTTTCTATCTCTAGTTTTTCTCTATAGAAGGTCATCCCAATATTTCTCTAGTTTTCCCATTAGACCCACACATAATTCAAAAAAGATGAGAAATAAAACGGTAAAGCCCAGTGAATATTTAACGGGTCAGGAGTTTTCTTTGCATAAACCGGATTCTGAGGTGGTGTTCCCGTTATGATCAGGTATTCCCACCGCTTCTCGGCCCGCTCCGTATTAAGATAGGTTTAGCCCCTCCTTATATTAAAACTTAAATTAAATTCACATGAGTTCCTCCAATAACCGGACGCGATTGATATGCAACACGCCCATATCACTTGCCCGCACACGCACTATCATGCTACACACCATATCACCACACACATATAGCACACGCACACGTGCTTGAGTTAAATAAAACGAAATTGAATTAAATATACATTTTAAAAAAAATTGGATTAATTACAATATATTTGAATTTAAAATAAACAATGTAAATAAAACTGTTCCACCTTGAAATTTGAATCTAAAAGATGTGCTTTCTCCCGGTCATACATGCATATCTAGGTTATTGAACATCTAATAGGTGTAACACAATCTAATTTTACAATTACAATTACAATGAATTAATATTAGGGTGTTAAACGAGTCGTACTTACGGATAGGTGGGACATACTTGAACAAGAACGAAGCCGGAAGTCATATCAAACACTTAAATCTGAACATGGCATGAGTTTTCATGAGTTACAACGAGATATACAAATTTATATAAATTAATGGGTAAATACTATAAGATACAAACATATTTTCTGTTTTACCTTGTAAAAATCTCTTAACAAATTTTGCACATAAAAACCAACATGCTTTTTTAAACAAAAATCCCTTAATATTTTTTTTATTTTACAAAACTCACTCAACAGTTTTTTTAAACATTAAAAGTTTGTTAAAATTTTATTTAACGTTTACACCTCTGGTTTGATTTCATATATCTAGAAAGTATAATTGTGTTTTTATCTTAAAATCACATTAATATAATTACTTAGATTGTTAATTACTCTCTATATAAAAGTTATTTTTTTTAAATTGAATAATGTATAAAAATCTAATACAAGCACATTTAGTCATCCTAGGTCAGAATCATTGTACAGAACCAATTTGTATTTTAAGATTCAAAAAAACCATTGATTTACATAAATGTAAATTAAGTGTGGTTATACTTGAGCTGCTTTGCATATACGTATATTATACATGACTTATAAACTATGTAAAACAGCTAGATATCACCGGCTTTAAATTAAATTTATGTTAATCAATGATTCGCAATTTATATTTATATAAATCAATAGTTATTTTATCAAAACGGATCCTACAAAGATCCTAACCCTAATCACATAATAATAAAGCTTGTTTATATATATATTTTTAAATAAGCAGATACATTTGCATGATTTTTACATCAATACTGTAAAGAAATTTAAATTAAGATGTATAACAAATAACGTATTCTTTCCACTTTAACTTGTATCTTTTAAATAAATATTTTGAATCTTCCACATAAAAACGTGGTTGACATATTTTAATAAATTAATTCAAGTACTTATTATTAAAATTTTTATATTATACTTTTTGAGGATGCACGAATATATACAACAAATTTGATTCTTATCAAACAAAAATCCTTTTTTAATAAAATTATATTACAAATTTTACTAGAAAAATAGAGGAAGAAAAAATTGTAAGATTGTTCTAATCTTTAAAATTAAGTAGCATCATTACTTTATTTCTAAGCAATTGAAAGGAAGCGTGCATAACAACACCAAAAGAAGGCGTGTTAGAGATGTTGAATGTATCTCTAATACGGTTGTCAAGTGATTTTTGCAAGAAACAGAAAGAATACTTGGTTTTTTATGTGTATAAAATTATATATTGAGTGATATTTGTGTGAAAAAAGTAAAAAGTATATTGGTTTTTATGTGTAAAAAGTTATTAAAAAATTTTATGAGGAAAAAATAGAAAATATATTGGTCTCACCCTTAATAAATTAATTTTAAACTATAAAGCATAAACAATTATACGATAAAAAGTATCTTAAAAAATATGTAAGAAGGAATTATGGCCTTCTATGGGGATATGAAAAACTAGTACATCTAATCATCTAAGCAAAGAAGTAACAAGTTATCATATGATATTAGTTGATTGATTAAACTATTATTATTACACTTGTTAATAAAAGTTTTAAAATTGGTATTTTTTTTTATTCCATTATTTTTATAGCTTCTTATTTAACGACTTGATATTTTATATATAGTTTTCCAAAAGAGGGAAGTAATATTCGAGTATCAATTTATTCTTAGCTAACTCTCATTCTTCTTCTTCAAGTTCCAATGACACACGCAAACTTTTGCAAGTTGTAAACATTATTCATTAAAATACAAAAGATAGCAATAACTAACGAACAAGAGATTATTATTCATCCTAAGTTCCAAAAATCTTAAGATGCTTTTAGAATATTCTTATATTTTATTTGAATTAGTTTAACTTAAATATGGTGTGACGTTACAACACAACACAACGCACGGCACGAAATAATATAAATAATAATAATTTGGGCTTAGCTTAAAAGTTTTGGGTTGAAGCCATGAACATGTTAAACAAAATGAAACAGGTCTAGGTCAAACGAGATTGGTTCATCGATTGACTTGTTTGTTTTAGAAAGGTATGTTATATCATAAATTGAATTTGTTAGATGCTATATGTCAAAACTTGAACGTTATAGAAATGAGATCAAGTTTTGTAGCCAAGTAGCTTACAATTGTTTTAGTAAAAAAGTGTTTTTAACGTAAATTTCTAATTTTGAAATAGTAATATGTAAAAAAAGCTTGAATAAATATATCTCGCGTACACGATTGTGTTCATGTCATGTCAGAAGTAAAGATTTGTTTTAAGGTTCGCGTGTACACAGCTTACGTGTTTAGGTTCCGTAAATGTCATTCATTTAACACTCATAATTACGTTACATCATGCATAAATAACAATATTTACTATTATTTTAACATCTTTTATTTTTTGTGAGTCAATTGCAAGCATGTATCCATAATTCATCAAGTCTAATACCACAAACAAAATATGTTACCTACACAAAGGTGTTAAGAATTTTCTTTTATTTGAGTATGATTTGTTAAAACTATCTTAAAGTATTCCTTTAGCTTGGAATTAAAATTAAAAGAGTTTATTTAAAGTTAAATTCAGTTACCATCAAAGTTTGATATAAACAATCATTTTCTTAGAAAAATAAAACATTAATTTACAAATTTTTAACAGTTGCTTCAATTTAAAATATAAAAATTTCATCAATTATTTTAATGTCAATTTAAAATATAAAACTTGTTAATATAAATAGAAACAAATGATGAAATTTTGAGCTAAAATTTATCTTTTAACTTTTAAAGGAAAACAATTATTTTTTTATCAAAATTCGTAGAGTAAATCGAATTTAATTTTTTTTATTTATACCCTACTATTTTATAAAATTGTTATAACTATAGGTAGAAATTAGAAAATATAAAACTATTTTGTCTAAATTGTTTAACTTTTTTCATTATAAAATCTTTTAAAAGATGGCCTCTCCCACAGGGTAAGCCATTATCACTCATCACTAATGTTTTCGATACCGGTTCGGACAACAAATCGGACATCTAACTAGTTCGCTGGTCGGACTGGATTTAACAACCGCATACCATAATTTTACATATATATGATATTATATATAGTTATGTATGTAATTCAATCTAACTATTTTTAAAGAAAATCGCATAAATGATCCCTGTGATTTGATCAGATTGCATGGTTGGTCCCCAAATCTTAAAAATTACAAAGTTATTTCAAAATTTTGTGTAATTATTGTAAATTTGGCCCCTAAATTTTACAAAAGTGCAAAGTTGGTCCAAACTTTTATGTGTCATTGCACTTTTGGTACCTAAAATTAAACTTAAAAGTTAGTTTAAATTTTATAAAATACATAGTTTAAATTTTATAAAATACATAAAAAATGAATAAAATTAAGGCTAGTGACCAAACATGCAACACTTTACATAAAAGTTTGGATTATTTTTGTAATTTTTAAAGTTTGTGAACCAAACATATAATTTGGTTAAACCACATTGACTATTTATGCAATGTTCTCTAATTTTTATGTATATTTTATAGTGATATATAAAATTTAACATAATATTATGTCCAACACTCCAATTTATCGTTCAACTCATCCGTTAAACCCATTAAAATTCAGAAAAATTAAAATAAAAAAAAGAAACCAGTCCAACCCCCAAACCGGTTCCGGGTCCGACCATCCAACCGGGACGAACCGGCCGGTCGAACCCATCGAAAACGAATTGGGGCTGCTCGTATCGGTCCCCGCCGATTCCCGATCGGACTAATTGGACTCGCTGAACCGATTCGAGGCTGAAAACGTTGCGCATCAGCCCCGGAATTTTGGGTGTCCATAGTTACATAATTTATACTTGTATTATACAAATGAATATACTAAATACGGTATTTACTAATAAAAGGAAGGTACGATTTGTTCTAAGGGAAAATGTCAACATTTATTGTTGTTGTTCTTTTTAGTCTAGCTCCGTCGTTCTTTTTAAATTAAAATTAGAAACCTTTTATATACTTTACTAGTTTTAATAAACCCGTATATTACACGGGTTGAAAAAAATATATTCAATATAATGAAAATTTATTAATTATAAATCTATGATTGAAATATTTCTTATAAATCTATGATTGAAAATTTATTAATTATAAATCTATGATTGATGTTCTAAAAAGTTTTCTAATTTCATGAAAAATTATTTCCTTAGAAATAACATTAGTAAAAAGATATATTTCTTAATTTATTAAAAAACCATTTTAATCTAAAAAATAAATAATATTTTTAGTAATTAATATGATTATTAAATAGGAGAGATAAGCGGTAAAAAATTAGTGAGGAGGAATATGGTGTTGACATGCATCCTTTCTAGATACCATTTTATTAGAGTAGTAAGATTACTTTTAAAAATTTTAACCATACAATTAAAAAAATTTTATTTTAATTTTAGTATGTATTGATATATATTTTTTAGAAAAACTAGAAACTAGTTTTCGTTGGTGAGAATATTTCGAATTTGAGTAAGGATACACTCAAAATTCACTTTTTGTTGTTAGTGGCAATCTTGTTCGCATAATTATCCTATACTTATATTTGTTTTTCATTTGATTTTGCTTACAAGCAAGATACATTTCCTCATTTCGCTCATAATGATCATTATGTGTGAAGTCAAACGGAAAAATATAAATTTGTGTGTTTAAACGAGTGAAATTGTTGTTGACAACCAAAAAATAAATTAAAATGTCAATGTTAACTTGACAATATAATTATTCTTAGAAAAAAGGTTAAAATTTGGTTTATTGAAAATTTAAAACTACATTTCAATTAAATATTTTGATACACACTATTGATGATGTCTATCTAGACTAGTCATAATCATGAATGCATGTATAAAACAACTACAACATTACATCTAACATACAATGAAACGTTCAAATTGTTAAAGTTAAATGCAGATGAAGGAATCATGTGATTACAAAGATATCCGCGATTAGAACGGTGTATTTAAATATCATATATTAATTAATGGACCCATATAATCTCGTCCTAAAAAAATGTTATGCATCTTGAATACTCCGTACTTTTCACATAGAAAGATTAATTATGAGGTATGTTATAGGTACACTCATATTTTCATACTAGCTTTAGTAAACCCGTGTATTACACGGGTTCAATAAATAAAATATTAAATATAATAAAATTTAATAGTTATAAAAATATTAAAATAAGATATGATTAAAATTATGTATAAGTAAGGACTATAAATAATAAAATAATGATATAAACTTTTTAATTATTTGTTTTTAAACTTTTTTTATTTAAAAATAAATTAAAATTTTTGTTTCAAAACAAACATTTTAAAAGTTATAATTTTTAAAAATTTTGTATTATAAATCCTAATTTTAATTAATTTTTATTTATAAAAATTTTACCTAAAACATTTAAAAAAGTTTGATTTTTTAAAGTTTCTTAGTTTCTTAGTTTATAAATATCTACTTCTTTAGAAACAATATTAATAAAAAGATATATTTCTTAATTTATTATTTGTAATTAATGTGATATTAATAGGAGAGAGAACGGGAAAATTTTGGTGAGGTAAAATGTGATAATGCTATATGTCCACCATAGTTATTTTTTTATTAGAGTAGGTAGATTCTTTTTATCTCTTTCTATACATACATATATACACATAGAAAAAGATAGATAGATGTGAGTGTTCATATAACAAGTTTTGCGTATAACCCAAGCCTTAATTATTAAACACTATATATTCACTCATAGATTAAGTGACAAGACTTTTACCAAAAAGGATATCCGGTCCCAAATATTAAAAAAAAACTAACGATCTTACCCAAATATCAAAATATATATAGAAGACTTTGTAATGAAAAAGTTGGGGACTATCCAAAGCATTCAATAACTAGTCCACCATAAATGGTAAAAAATTACCCTTAAATTGGAATCTAATGAAATATTAAATTAAAATAATGATACGTAGGATGATGTAAATTTAAGCGAATATGATGATATTTTCTATTCGAAAAGTTTAGCTAGTGCATTTAAGAATTTCAAAGTTTTACTTTAGTATGACATTTTCTATTATTATTATTACTAATTTTAGTAAACCTGTGTATTACACAGGTTAAATAAATAAAATATTAAAAATAATAAAAATTGATAATTATAAAACGATATTATACGATAAGATATCATTAAAATTACATATAATTAAAAAACTATAAGTGATTTTAAAATAATTTCTTATTATAAATTCTAATTTTAATTATTTTTGGTTTATTAAAAATTTACGTTTTAAATGCACTAACTTATAAAATATTTCGTATATTTAAAAAAGTTTGATGTTATAGAAAAGTTTTTTATTTTATAAAAATTTATTTCTTTAGAAATAACATTTATAAAAAAAATATTTTTTTTGTAATTTATTATAATACTATTTTTATCTAAACAACTTAAATAATATTATAGAAATTAAAGTAATTATTTAATAGGAGAGAAGCGATAAAAATTTTATAAGAATGAATTTGGTGCTGCTACACGTCTCATAGTTATTTTTTTATTAAAGTAGAAAGATTGCATTAAAATATTACAAATCAGTGGACACTTACAAATAAAGTTAAATATTTTAAAGGTTTATAAACAAAACCACAATTCGAACTTTTTCACACGTACCATCTATGCAGTTAACTCATATAAATTATCAAAATCTTATTTAACTGATTAAAAACAGTATTTTCTAATCTCTACTAAATAGTAAGAATATATATACCGATTATATAAAATATTCATATAATAACTTTTTTTATTTTATTACATGTTAAAACATGTAAGAATTTAATTGAGAAACAAAATTCTAATAACTCACAAATTAAGTCCGTCAAGAAACACCACCACCTTAGTTACTTACACATAAATTAAAATTAACTTTGCTCACAAGAGAAATATTTAAATACTTTTAAATACATAAAAACTAATAAAAATTACCAAAACGTTTTACCACTATTTTACAAAAATACTCAAAATTGTAATGTAAATTTAAAATTACATAAGGAGGGAAACTCCATTATTTCTAACAAAAATATATTCATTTTGACACAAAAATACACATAATATTTTTTTAATCATTTCCACACCCATATACCCCTTTCCATCTTTATATCCATCTTTCTATATACTCTGATCAACACTCTTATCTGTTCATCATCATCATCATCATCATCATCATCCTACCGCTGAACAAAACATCAAAACCCCGTCGTTTTGATCCTTTCTCTCTCTATATCTACATGTATATAGAGTGAGAAAGATACACAACAAGTGAAACACCATCCATGGATCTTGAAAATTGCTCTAATTTTTCAAGAAACACTCTCATTTTTCACTACAATTTCTACAATCAACCTTCTTTCTTCACAAATTTGATGTCTTTTGCTTGTTTTTCTGATCTGATGTCTGCATCATCCCTTCTTCATCTAACCCTTCCTGTATCCCCATTAGTAGTACCCATTTCACCGCTGAAGAATTCAACTAAAAGTGGTGATTTTGATCATCTTTTCTTGTGAAAGTTTGAGTTTTTACCCTTGTTGAAGAAGTAATGGTGGTTGCATCATTATCTGGGGCTTGTTGTCACCAACAGATGATTTGTACTTCGTTTTGTTGCTCTGTTTTAAGGTATGCTTGTTGGGTTTCTTTTAATTGGGTGTTGATTTTTCAAGATTTTGGCAAATGGGTTTCATTCTTTTTGGTTGATTGTGCAAAATTTGGATGAGGGTTTTGGTGTTTTTGGTTGTTTTTTTGAAGAATTTGTTGTTTTTAGGTATGGAGTTGATCGGAATGTTGATGAGAAGTTCAAGAACTTGACTGATTTCACCACTTCTGTTGGTGTGATCAAGCACAAGAAGAGGAAGTTGAGCTTATCACCCATGGCTGCAGCTGCTCCGGTGAAAACTGGTGGTTCTTCATCTCCTAACTTCTACAAGGAGGTCTGAATTCATGTCTTTTTTGTCAAATATTTTTTATTATTTTAATTTTTAATGAATTTCTGCAATTATGGGTCGAGGGTATATGTGAGACTTGTTTTCTTGGATAGCGGAAAATTTTGCTTTGTAATGAGTGATAATTTCTGAATTTTGCAATTATGGGTCCAGGGTACATGCTTTTACTAGGTGTACTAATACACAGACACCTTGTATTATAGATCGACATTTTTTATATGGCTCGTATATCATCATACGCGATATATAGGGATATATACTATATAGGGTCAAAGACAGTAAAAACGAGAAAAATTTAAGGGGCTGGCAGAGGTCAATACGCCCCATGTAGCACTATACGGCACATATAGGGTATACGACGCATATAGCTACGAGGAAAAATTCAGGGGGCTGGCAGAGGGGTTATATGCTTGGGCTATACGACCCCCCTATACGATATGTATGGTGCTATACGACCGTGTAAAAATCCGGGATGTTGATTTATAATCGGGTGGTGTCTCTGTAACCACACCCTTTTACTAGATATCTCTATTTGTTTATTATAAAATTATGCAATTATGGGTTGAGGGTATATGTGACAGTAGATTATCTGTCTCTAAGGTTTGCTCTTATTTTACCAACAACTTGTTATAAGTGAGATTTTACTAGATACGCTTGCTTGTTTATTTTGTAAATTGTTACAATTACGGGTCAACGGTGTATGTGATATCAAACTCTATGTCTCCTGGGATAGCGTAAACGTTTGCTCTATCTTACCTCCCATACCCTATTGATAGCTTTTTTAAAAGTGAGATTTTACTGGGAACATTTGTTTGTTTGCTTATGAATACCTGCAAGCGGATTTAACCAATCTTTAAAGTTCTTCTTTTTTGTAAATTCTTGGAATGAAATTAGGTTGTTATGATTGGAATCTGACTTTATTATCATGAAAATTACAGGTTCTAACTGCTGCCAGAGCAAATTTTACACAAGAAATATCTTTTCAGCTTAAAGACAAAGATATATCCCTTGCTAAGGTAAGCTTCCACAAAGAACCTTACTTTATATCCAAATAATTGGATAGGAGAAAAAGGCACATTCCCTTGAAAAATATTATCTTTTTAGTGGCCCCATAATTTTGTTCTATGTTGCAAGTGGTTGAAGACATCATCACTTGATTAGGATCAATATGAATTTTAATTCTTGACCATTTGCACAATTGTGTAGATGCATCTGAGTGTTTTTTTTTACCAATTATTATGAGGTTTATGTAAATCATGATTGTTAATTGGTGCATGAGTGAAATTTGGATCTTGTTGTGGCTTTTTTTACTTCACTCTTAAAGATTACTTATACTTATAACTTTTGATGATTGTTATGTTAAATTAGTTCAATCATTAATAAATATTACCTGTATTATTCAACTTTTGATGATTGTTATGTTAAATTAGTTCAGTCAATCATAATTAACTATCTTTTCTGGTACCTGAACACTTCGTCTAACTAATTATACCTAAAATACCCAACTTATTAGTAACTAGTGACGTAATTGTTTTCGATGAATTTAGCATTCTATCAGTCCTATGTTACATGCTTGTAGTTCCAGTCAGGGATCCCATTTTCATGGTATCTTTGCCTAACTGAAGACTCATCTTGTAAAATAATCAAAGGCATTTTCTTTCTTCTACTCCAAATAAGACATGAGATTGATCTGCAAAAACTCATTTTCATATCTAGTTTTTTGTTGCAGACAAATCATTTTTCTATGAAAATTTGCAAAAATAAAAAAATAAAAAGATAAATAAAGAAGAAATAAGCAATCCACTTTCAAAACAGTTCTGGACAAACCATAGTTTGTTTTCTCATTTTTGCAAAAATGGTGGTTAGTTTGCCACAAAAAGTCAAGTATGGCTGTCTAAAAAGCCAACTATTTATTATTTAAGATGAAATCTGATGTTTATAATGCAAGTATTTTCTAATTGTCACTCATCGGTCATTGCACGTCCTTTATAGATCTAGAGGCGAGAATTCCAGCCCATCTATATTTGAGAGCGTGTCAA
Source organism: Flaveria robusta (assembly GCA_025506415.1). Lineage (NCBI taxonomy): Eukaryota > Viridiplantae > Streptophyta > Magnoliopsida > Asterales > Asteraceae > Flaveria > Flaveria robusta. Next base: position 6,326,314 of record CM046465.1, read on the forward strand.
TTTGGGTTATGTTTCATTAATTTGTTTAGTTAAACAAAATTATGGATTAATAAGAAACCATGTCATATGGGTCAAAGGTGACCCAGCGTGTATTTTTAATGTGTATAACTCCTATACTTGTTTTATTCAATAAACCAGATAACATTTGTTATTATGTAATTCTTATAATCATATTCAGCACATTCTATTCTAATCTCCTTAACAAAAATTGGGCACTATGTAATCTGCAGACTCTGTTGCATATTTCTGCTGAAGATGAGGCGTTTATTGCTTTCAACCGTGAGATGGATGCTAGTTCATTCCAAAATGAGCGCGAAGGTAGCAAGCCATCATCTGATGTCCAAGATTCAAGTCAAAGAGAGTGTATGCTTCTGGCTGGAAAGAAACTTGAAGATTGGTTATCAGAATTGGATGCCATTGCAAAAGAAGTTGAGGTTGAATTGATATCAAGAGACATTGGTTGCCATATGATTGAAGTCTTGGAGGCAGTCAACAAAGTTCTGTTTGACTCAATGGGCTTCAAAAGGTCAAACATTGTGGATTCCAAATGTTCCTATTTGCATTCTGTTCTAAGTTCCAAATGTGGCAGTGGTAAACCATCTTTCCTTTTCTAACAAGTTTTTAACTTTTCTAAACTATGTTAAAATGCTACTTGCTTAATTAAGATATTTACCTGACAATAATATGATGTTTTTGACAGCAATTTTGCTTAGCATTATCTACATTGAGGTTTGTAGAAGACTTAATTTGACTATTGTTGGATCGCGTGTTGGTGAAGACTTTTTGATCTGGCCCCAAACAGGAAATCCTGAGGTAAGATATGTTTTAAATGCTTGGATAAATAGATTTTGCTTCAATTATCAGATTATTTGAGGTCAAATAGTCGGTTTAAATTTGTTAAGATATGTTTTAAATGCTTGGATAAATAGATTTTGCTTCAATAATCAGATTATTTGAGGTCAAATAGTCGGTTTAAATTTGGTTATCTGCTTCAACAGGAGCTTTTTAAGGTAACTTCAGGGCACAGCTTATTCGGGATAGTCAATGGCCGTTGTGTTGAGGATCCAAAGTCAAAAGCATCAGACTTAAACAGCAGTTCACTTCTGGGACTTGACATTGCTACTAACCGGGATATTATTGGGATTTATCTTGCTAATTTGATTGTAAGAAATTCAACACATTTACCTTTAACTAGCAGAAAAAAGCTTTGACCTTTTGTCTTTCTTGATTCTTTTCTTCTTTTTTCCATTAGAGGCTTCACTGGAAACGTGCTTCAAGAATGAATCGCGGGTTAATGTTGACTTCTCCACTTAGACCCGTTCATGATGATAAGACTGATGGTTCAAGCATACCTTTGTTGCGTCCTCAAGATCTAAGGTAAACATGTCAAATTACTAAGGTGCACTAGATTACAGGTTTTAAGATTGGCATGAGAATTGACAGAAGATTTTGTTAAATTGTGATTAATGCACTATAGTATAATCTCTACTTTCTAATGTTAGAAAAGAATAAAAGATCATTTTTAATTTAAAATCCGCTGAAAACATGCAAAGTTACCATCTTTGAACTCATTTGATCTTAAATGTGCAAAAGTGAACAAACCATTGCCATGTTTTTAAAACTACCATGTTACAGATATGATATTCATAAGTCAAATGTTGGATCCTTTATATGGTACATAGGAGAAGTTATGATCACGTATATGGTATATAAGTCAATTTTGGATCTTTATATGGTACATAGGAGAAGTTATGATCACGTATATGGTATATAAGTCAATTTTGGATCTTTATATGGTACATAGGAGAAGTTATGATCATGTATATGGGACATAAGTCAAATGCTGAATCTTTATATGATATTCATCTGCATAACGAATTAGAACCTAAATATGCTGCTTTTTTGTCTTTGGTGTGTTGCATCTTTCCTTACGCATTAGGCTCGCGATCATGGCATCCGAGAAACTGTTGATATTGCAGCCCCACAACTGGGCTTTAAGAAGAGATCATGGCATGATGTTGTATTTCACCAGGTATGCAGGTTCATATTGTTTTCTTCAGAACCCCCAAACCCCCCCCCCCCCCCCCCCCCCCCCCCCCCCCCCCCGCGACTCCACTTGGTGGTGTTTGATCTTTATTTATTATTATTATTTTTTGTAAATGGCAGGGAATATGGAGAGGCAGTTCAAGAACTAAGCATTTGCATGGCTTTTGCACCTGAAGAAGAGGCTGAAATCTTGGAGCCTTTTGTGGAAAAGTTGCATTTGTTGAGACTTGAGTCGTCTTGGAAATCGTTAGGACATAAGGGTCGTTTGAAGGTTCCTTGAATAACATGTATCGTTCGGTTAGAGATTTTAGTATTTGACATTAACAAGGTGATCTTGTAGCTGTTGGCTTGTTTTAACTATGCAATCTGAAGGTTTGTTTGTTGGAGCATCTGAGTTTTAACCATCAACAGTTAAAATAGTAATGATGTTGTATTGCAGTTTAATTCACTAGTGTTGTTTGCTACATTTGTTTAGTTGCTATCACAAGAAATGATTGGTTAACTGGACCACCAGACCGGCTATATGGTTGGGTTTGACGGTGTTAACTGTCTATTCTTAGGCTCAAAATAATTAGTTTACATAAAATTTTAAAATTAGTAATATATATATATATATATATATATATATGTTAAAGCCTAAACCAAACCACCAAGCACACTACTTCAAACCAAAAACAATGAAGAGAACCATATAAATTTTAAACATTGAATTTAACATGTTATCTTTGCATCCATCATTAGTGGCAATCAAGTCACTATTAACATTCCAAGTTTTACAATATATTTTTCCTTACCTATTTGGCTATTTCTATTTTGTTAGATGATAATTTCCTAGGTTATGGTGTGATGTGATCATACATGACCAATGATTATTAAAAAACTTAATTGTTTTTTACTTTTTATTCATTTCCAACCATACATGACTAATGACTATTAAACAACTTTATTGTTTTTCATTTTCTATTCATTTTCTTTCATTTATTTTTTAATAAAAGACTCGGGAACATAACGTAAGAGTCTACTTGCAAAAGCAAAAAAAACTCGAAAAAGAAGAATAGAATTAAAACTTTAAAAACTTTTACGTTATCTTATTGGAATGAACATATGATCATCACTAATGATACCCATACTGAAACAACGATGCTAACTAATGCTAGAATAACCACACCTTAACAAAACAAACGAAGCCCCTGATTTCATTGCCTGGTCTCAATCTACTGAAACAAAGGGGGCGACCTAAAAATTTAGGGTGGTAGAGGCTACCGACTAAGGTTTCTTCTTAATTACCTTATTATGTTTTTCAAGTGAATAAACCTTTATATTTATAATCTTCAAAACTCAAATTCTTCCATAGGCCTTATATAATAATTATTTAATATTTAATTTTATTCGACTAATTATAATTTATAACCCAACAAGAATCATAGTTTAACTAACAAGTCTAATTTGACCCAATGCAATTTTCAAACCATATATGTATTTTCTTGAAAAATACATATTGAATTATATATAAATCCTAATTAAATATAGATATCACAGCAACAATCATTAGAGCATTCACAGTGCATTATTTAAAAGTATGTGAGTGTGTTTTTTATATTATAAGAAATGAGTTTGAATGGTTGTAAGTGTAGAAGAGATAAAATGTTACTGTTCATCTGTATATTTGAAAAAACACTGTTTAACGTTTATAAATATTTTAATATTTTTGAAATTAGTTGTAATGGGAGAAAACAGAAAAAAGTAATGATAAAGATATAAAAATTATTATTTAATTAAAAATAAAAAAAAGAAAAAATAATAATTTTTAAAATAATTATAAAGATAAAAATTTCATCCAATAAATCAAAATAAATCTCTACTTATTATTTGATAATATTCTTATATCTTATAATAACAATATTTAATCAAATTGATTATCATCGACCTGTAATACTTGTTGAAAACTGAAGCCATCAAATTATTCTTGCATACAGCTTCATCTTCGACGAAGGATCGAACAAATTTACGACATTTAGCACTTAGAACACGAATGAACATCAGTTGATTTGCCATACAAATGGGACCTGAAGTTCTTGGTTCACTTTTGCACCAATGCTCGAGAACAAGATCATTTCGACGTGGATTTTCCCTCCATTCCATTGCTATCAAGATGGGTTTCGAATCTAATGTCATTATATCGAATCATGTTCTCAACATGTATGCGAAATGTGGGAAAATCGACTATGCACGCCAAGTGTTCGATGAAATGTCTGAAAGAAACCTTGTAAGTTGGTCTGCTATGATCTCTGGTTATGATCAAGCAGGGAGACCCTTAAAGGCAATTGAATTGTTCTCAAGAATGAATCTTCAGCAGGCGAATGAGTTCGTGTTTGCTAGTGTTATTAGTGCCTGTGCTAGTCTGTTTGCGGTTAGTGTTGGTAAACAAGTTCACGCGCAGTCGGTGATTCTTGGGTATGCAGGTATTTCTTTTGTTTCTAACTCGCTTGTTTCGATGTACATGAAATGTGGGCGGTCTAGTGATGCATTGTTGGTTTTTAGGGGCAGTTGTGAACGAAATACCGTTGCTTATAATGCTATGATTACGGGGTTGGTTGAAAACAAAGATGTTCAGAAAGCGTATGAGATGTTTAGACTTATGGGTCGAAACGGTCTTGTTCCAAATCGTTTTAGTTTAGTGGCGCTTTTAGGGAATTGTACCACTGCAAATGATCTCTGGGTTGGGATGGAATTGCATTGTCAGGCTGTGAAACTGAATCTTGATTCCATAGCTTTTGTTGGAAATGTGCTAATTACAATGTACTCGAAGTTTGATTTGATAGAAGAAGCTGAGAAGATTTTCTGGTCGATTGAAGAAAAAGATATGATATCATGGAATACATTCATTGCTGTCTGTGGTCGTGCTCTTGATCATGCCAAAGGTTTAAGTGTATTTAGTGAGATGATAAAAACTCATAGTTTAACTCCTGATGATTTCACATACACCAGTGCCCTGGCTGTGTGTTCGGGTCTTGCTTCATCTATTTTTGGCAGACAAATACATGCGAGTTTAATCAGAACAAGGTTACAGTATGATACGGGCGTTGCTAATGCTCTTGTGAACATGTATGCAAAATGCGGTTCAATAAAACACGCGGTTACTACTTTTAACCAAATGGGATTCCGTAATCTTGTTTCATGGAATACCCTTATGGCTGGATTTGCAAATCATGGACATGGGGAACAAGCACTTGAATTATTTTTAATCAAATGAAGAAATTGGAAATAAAACCTGATTCTGTTACATTTATCGCACTTTTATCAGCTTTGAATCACACAGGACTCGTAGATGAGGGTAAATTTTACTTCAATGCAATGCAAGAAACTTATGGCATTGCTCCAAATGTTGACCAGGTATCTTGCATGGTTGACTTATTAGGCCGAGCTCGAAGAGTAAAAGAGGCTGAGGAGTACATGGAAAGATATTCTTTTGAACAAGATCCTGTTGTTCTTGGGTGCTTACTGTCTGCTTGTCGAGTGCATGGTGATCTTGCTGTTGGCAAACGCACGGCTGAGCGTTTCTTGAAGATACACAAAGTTTCCACTTCACCTTATGTGTTATTATCAAATCTTTATGCTTCAGAGAGCATGTGGGATGGTGTAGCAGAGGCAAGAAAACAGTTGAAAGATAGCTTAATGAAGAAGGAACCAGGTCATAGTTTGATTGAACTTAAAGGGACTGTGGAGAAGTTTACTGTTGGCAGAATTTCTCATTCTAGAATTGAAGAGATTGTGGGTATGCTTAAGATTTTGAGTTTTGCAGAAGAAGAGTTTTCTTCTTGGTGTCACTAATGGTTTATCGATACAAAGGTGTGTGATTATGTCATATTTCACTAATTGGTTAGCATGATAGCATCTTTTTTGACTTTCTTGATTCTTTTCTTCTGTTTTCCATTAGAGGCTTCACTGGAAACGTGCTTCAAGAATGAATTGCGTGCTAATGTTGACTTCTTCACTTTGGCCTGTTCATGGTGATAAGTCTGATGGTTCAAGCATACCATATTACCATTGTTGTGTCCTTAACATCTAAGGTAAGCATTTCAGTTTACTAATATGCACCAAGTAGCGTGCCAGGACTTCCCTAATTACTTAGAGCACTTTATTCTTTTTTCCTGCAGGTTTCAAGATTCACATGAGAATTGACAGGATATTTTGTTTAACTGTGATAGTGTGATCAGTGCCCGATAATCCCCATGACTTCCCTCATTACTTCGTTACATTGGCTTGTTTTAAGGTACACTTATTGAATTCCTTATTATTCATCGTTAATTTTCAAGATCTTAGCAAATGGGTGTCATACTTTGTGGTTAATTTTGCAAATTTCAGGTGAGGGTTTTGGTACTTTTAGTTATTTTAGGAATAATTTGTCATTAGCAGGTCTAGAGTTTATCAGAAAGTTAATGAGAAATTTTAAAAACTGACATATTTCACCATTTATGCCGCCATGATCAAGCACAAGAAGAGGAGGTTGAGCTTATCACCCATGCTGGCCGCTGCTTTTACTGCTGGTTCTTAATCTCTCAAATTCTACCAAGAGGTCTAAATTCATGTTTTCTTTTGTTTCACATATTTTTATACCCTTTATGAACTTTTGCAATTAAGAGTCGGGGTGTCCGTGGGAGCAGCCTCTTCATCTCCTAACATAGAGAAAAGATTTGTCCTATCTTACCCTCTATATCTCACTCTCCCGACCCTACTGATAGCTTGCTATAAGTATGAATTTATTTGTTGCGTTTGTTTGTTTGTTTATGAATTGCTGCAATTAGATTTAACCAATCTTTAATTTCCTTATTTTTAGTAGATTCTTTGAATAAGATTGGGTTTTCCTCATTTGACTCTTAACTTTATTTTCATGAAACTACAAGTTCTAACTGGGCTTTAAGGAGATATCAAGGCATGATGATGTCTTTCACTAGGCATGAAGGGTTCACATAGTGTTCTTCAGCCCCCACCCCACCCCACCCCACCCCACTCCTCATAGGATTTGAACTTTTTTTGTAAATCGCAGCGAATATGGAGAGGCAGTTCAAGTACTAAGCATTTGCAATGCTTTTGGACATGAAGAGCTGAAATATTGGAACCTTTTGTGGAAAAGTTTCATTTATTGAGACTTGAATCGCCTTGGAAATGACAGAGACATAATTATTGTATGACGGTTCGTTAATAACAAAAACACATTGCGTGTCGTTACATTTGAGTTTTTAGTATTCAACATTAACAAGGTGATATCGTAGCTGTGAGCTTGTTTTAACTATGTAATATGTTGGTATGCTACAAGCATTTGATTTTTAACAATGGTGATGGTGTTGTATTCAACATTCACAAGGTGATATTACTGCTGTTTGTTACCTTTGCTTTTAATTGTTGTCATAAGAAATGATGATTTTTATATAAGAAGACTATATAGGTATTTTGATGAAAAAATGTAGATAATCCAAAATGTTCTAAGAAAATGATACCAGAATTATTATTGTATCATTACTTATAGTTTTTTTAAATTAGAAAGTAGAATAAAGAATAAAACATTAAAAAGTGATCATAACTACAACACAATTGCTTTTTTTTAATTAAATTATATAGCAAATATAAATCTAGAAAAAAGGAAAAAGTGCATCTGTGCTGAGTGTTTATGATTGAGTGTTCATTAGATCAAATCATTAATTGCCAATGATCTTTTGATCTAATGATCCAAGAAAAAAATAAAAAATTTTATTTTTTTTGGAGGTCATGTGTTCAATATTGGTGTTACTAACTTATTGTTCAAAAGAAAAAAGATCAAATAATTAATTATAGATTTGAAAATCTACAAAGTAAGTTGATTGGGTCAACAGGATTGCCAAAGTGGCTTAGAGGTTGACTTTAATGGTTTTAACCATTTTTCCTTAAGTTTAAACTCATTAGTTTGTATTCACAGGCGGAGTGTTAAACTTTAGTCCGGTAATATAAATTTTGGGTCCGGTAGTTTAAATTATTATATAAAACTTGAGTTCGCCCCCCCTAAAAAGAAACAATTTCGCTCCCGTCCCCCCCTACGGGAGTGTTCAAGCTCCGTCACTGTTTGTATTATACTTTCAAAAATGATAATATAGATAATATTTATAAATATAAGAAAAAGATAATTATAAACTGTTGATTTAGTTTACACGACTAGTTTTAAATATCTAAACTTGAACCAAACCAATAAAACTTAGTTTTTCAAATCGTAAATCTTTTAAATGAATAATTTTCTCTTAATAAATTTTATAAATGATTTTTATAACCTACTTTTTAAAGAAACTACACAGACCACATGAACGATGCCTTTTGTCTTTGGAAGTGATTTAGGTATTTATGCTCATTTTCAGTTTCGATTAATATTCTTTCATTAAGAATCTTTTGATGTAGTGATATCTCATATGTATTTCTGTTAAATTAATATGTGTTTAAATCTTATAAAACAAACAATGTCTACATTTTAACAGTAGATTTTAGAAAGTGTCTTCACAATTAAAAAAGATAAAAAATTATAAAAAACGTTTTTCAATTATATATAAAATTATAGGTATATTTTTAAAATCTGTTATACCAATCATATCAGTTTTCCTATATTTATCCTTATAATTACACTAAAAACATTATTTTTCTCTCATTCTCAATTAAATAATATATTTTATACTTTTATCATTAGTTTTTTTCTCTTCTCTACTTACAACCACTTTAAAAAATATTTAAAAATTTATAAGCGTTGAACAGTGATTTCTCAAATATATAAATTGAACAGTAACGTTTTTCTCTGCTACACTCACAATCATTTACAATCGTTATTTAAAATATAAGAAACACATTAAAATAAATATAAAAAGCAACTGTAAATACTCAAACAAAATAATGTTTCCTAAATTAAAAAAAAATATATAAAAAATAATCCAATGTTCCCTGTACCAGCATTTTTATTTTTGAATGATATTATTACAAAGCATCTTTGATCTTCCTGTTGAAGATCTTTGAAATTCTTGCGGATATAGCTAATCTAATTGTTCAACAATCACACACACTTTCCTCTTTCACAAAGCAACACACATGGGCGACGGTGATCATCTACACGAAGAACACTTCGATGTCCTCACTAAAGATGGTCTCAAAACTGGTATCTCAAAACCCAGGTCCAATTTCTTGCTAAAATTTATCATTTTTAATTCATCTTACATTTTTGATTTCTTGATTTTGAAAGTAAACCCATGTCAGTTATAGCATCATTGGTGATTTAAACATATGATTTAGGGTTAATCTACAACTTAATAACATTTATAAAGATTTCCCATGACAGCTAATTTGGTTGAATTTACAAGAAGAATGCATATCTGTGAGTTATGTGAAGTTTTGTTTGGTAGGTTTAGCAGTTCTTGAACAGTTCATAATCTGTTTGATATCAATGATATGAAGTTTCATGGGATCTTTGTGTTGATCAAGAAAGTCAAATTTATGGACCCTTTTGGCTCTCAAAGTCAGAATGGATTTCAATTTCTTGTATTTCAAGTAGTTCTTATCAGTTTTGAGATTGAAAATGGTTTCATTTGAGTTTGGTAGTTAACATGGGCTATACATGATGTCTTAAGGTGATGTATTTATATTTTTTTATACAGAAGTGCTGTTCATAGAGACGGTGATTATCATCGAGCTGTTCACGTTTGGATATTTGCTGAAAGTACCCAACAACTTCTTCTCCAAAAGCATGCTGATTTCAAGGATTCATGGCCGGGATTATGGGATATATCTAGTGCAGGTCATGTATCTGCTGGAGATACATCCCTTATCACTGCCAGGTAGATTATCAGACCCTATTGGAATGCTTCTTTGATGAGTTATTTGAACTTTATGTATAACGGTTTATGCTTAAGTAGTTAAATAAACTATCTTTTCATTCCTTCTAATGGTTTGATAATAAATTAGTTTTTAAATATATAATATTGGAATTTGCTATGCTTGTAGGAGAGAGCTTCAAGAAGAGCTTGGTGTAACCCTCCCTAATGATGCCTTTGAATTACTATTTGTTTTTCTGCAGGAAAGGTAGACCTTCTATACGACTAGCGTGCAATTTTAATTTGTGGAACTTAGATTATAACAAAGTTTACATATACAAACAAACAAACATACATACCCTGTATGTCCCATGCATAGTATGTTTTAATAATGTGATCGTCAGTTTTATAGGATCTCTAGATGTTTTTTATGTTACTTTATTAAATTAAAGAAATAGCCTCTTTGGGAAAGAAAGTGTTATTATTATGAATACTTTGCATTTGGTTGTAGTGTTACTAATGGCGGAAAGTTCATCGATAATGAATTAGATGATGTTTATCTTGTGACCACACTAGACCCAATTCCCTTGGAAGCTTTTACTCTTCAGGTAATGATTTATCCAATCATTGTTTACTTTCAGGAAAGTATACGAAGCAGCAACTCAAAAAGGGTTGACTAATTTGACTAGTTGTTTTCTTTCTTTGCAGGAATCTGAAGTTTCGGCTGTTAAATATCTCAGTTGAGGATTACAAGCACTTACTTGCTAAAGGAGATCCTCATTATGCACCCTATGATGTGGATGGAGCATACGGTCAACTATTTGACATAATTACCAAAAGGTACATCTTTGGCCATCATAATCCCATTCTAGTAAATTGTGAAGTATTTCAAACAATGAAAGTGCATTTTATATTTTTTTGTTTACAAAAAACTTCTGATAGGTATCAAACCAACACGGAAGCACGAATTCAACTTCTGCAAAAGAAGATTAATCGTTATGCTCCTATGTCACTCACCGCAGAGGTTGTTTCTGTTCTTTTCCTCTATCCAATAGTTTGTTATCACTTGTTTTATTTTAGAATATATCATTTTCCTTACGAAAGGCCTATCCCTATGCTATAAATTATTTTTATGTAATCATGTAGGCTATAATTTAAGTAGGAATTAAATATTTAAATCCAATTCTTCTATAGCAGTTGACAGGTATCACTGAGGAGGACAAAGAAGTTCTGGTTTTATTAATTCAAGCTGCAAGAATAATGGATGATATTTTCTACCAGCAGGTTTTTTCAATTAACTTCGAAAAAATTCTGGATAAATCTTGATTTGTTTAGCAACGAGCTCTGCAATATATCCTCCTACTTTTATGGTTAAGGCTTTAATGGAATATTTTATTCTTATTTTTTTTCTTCTTTTTGATCAGGTTTGGTGCAGCAATTCATCTTTAAGGGAATGGTTAAAGGGGCGTGATCAATTATCTGAGTTGGACACGTTAAAATGGAAGTATTATTCAATAAATAAGAGTCCATGGTAAGATCCTGCTCCCAAAAGCGCTTTAGTGTAAAAAATTAAAAACTTGATCATTTAATAAAAATTTATTCTTTCACAGGTCTTGTCTGGATGAAAATGAACCATTTTTGACAACTGCAGACTCTGCTGTAAAATTGCTACCGGAAGCAACAAAACCAGTTGCTAATTGGAAAGGTCTTGAATATAAAACTGCATTTCCCATATTGAAACCACCTGGTGCCAATTTCTACCCTCCAGATATGGATAAAATGGTTGGTTTTTAAGTTCATATATGTGCCACACCTCTTTATTATTCCAATTATTAATGCTCTACAATTTATGTTCAGTCAAATGGTATCTGTGGCAAATGTCGTTCTTTTTTTCTTAAGATTGTAGCTGCAAGTTTCAACCAATTAATTTATGAAGGGGTCGATTTGATTATTTAATTTCAAACGGGTCAATTGGGTTGGGCAAGAAAACTTAGTTAGAAAGGGAACATGTCAAATAGGTCAAACTGGTCAAAGTCACCCCAAGTGTATTTTAAATGCATAGAATCTTCTAAATCGCTTTTTTCAAAGATTTAGTTTGCTATTGCAATAATTATATTATACGTTAATTGCTTAGAATATCAAGTTAATTTGCTTATTTTACCAGTTATAATAACGTACTAACATGCTACGAAAATTATCACATGTTATTCATGTTCTACTAACACCACTTACCAATGATGGAAACTTTTTTACCAATCTAGCAATATACTTTCATAAATAGCAACACTTTGTAACTCATGTTGCTATGATTGGTCAGAAAATGCAACCACGTTACTAATATTGGTAATTTCCTTAATTTGTTACTATGTTAAGCAATTATTTATTTATTAAACAAATGGACAAAAAATCATTTTTTTGGGTTAACCCGAAGTGGACGAAAAGTGATCCGTTTCCCTTCGAATCCATTTTGGCTGGTTACACAACCTCCCATCTTGCCATTTCTAGTCAAGACTAACCATATTTCCTTTGTTGTGGTAGGAATTTGAATCATGGGTAAAACAACTTTCACAGAATGAAAAGCAAGATGCAACGGGCTTTTTTAGTGTTATTAGAAGGCATAACAACTCAAATTCTAATAATTCTAGTGATCTCTATATCATCCCTTACTCTGAAGAATATTCCTTGTTTCTTGCAAAAGCTGCTGAATTATTGCATAAAGCAGGGGATTTGACCAGCTCACTTAGGTATAGAGTTTATTGAATCATTTTGCTTCTGATTTATATGTATTTTACGGAACAAGCTTTAATAAACTCAATTTTAATGATTTTTTAGTTTGAAGAAACTTTTACACAGCAAGGCTGATGCTTTCCTCTCAAACGATTATTATGACTCTGATATAGCCTGGATGGAATTGGTCAGTGCACACTTCACTCCATCACAAATCACCATTTTTCCTGTTCTGTATGTTCTGAATAAAGTTTCATCTTATACAAACTAAAAAAATATTGTTTTTGACTTGTGATGGTAGCTTTTGAAATCCTTGTATGATTATTCAAGAAGACCACAAATAGTAATTGACTAATTGCCCCTAAGCCTAGGTTGTTGGTATAAAAGATATAGGGGTAATTTAGGAAGATAGCATAAATATAGAAAATGTTTTTTTTTTTCTTTCTTTTTGTTAAATATAATTCTCATTATGTGCATCTTTCATCTCCCTAAGGACTCTAAGTTGGATGTTACTATTGGCCCATATGAGACTTATGAAGATGTTCTATTTGGATACAAGGTATCTCATCTTGCATCTTTGCTTATATGTTACTTAAAGTTTTTTTTTCGTTTACTGTATAGTGCTTTAAGATGGATGATATATGAATGATCATGGTTTTACCTTAGGCGACATTTGAGGCATTTATTGGGATTCGGGATGACAAAGCAACTGCTCAAGTTAAACTTTTTGGGGATCACTTGCAGGTATAATTTTGGTTCTATTCATGATCAAATGTACTCTACTTTCAACATTATTATTTATGCTTGTGTTTATCTAACCAATAAGCACATGTAGGTTTTGGAACAAAACCTTCCAATGGACGCCATGTACAAATCACCAGATGTGATAGCTGCACCTATTCGAGTCATCCAGCTTGTATATAATTCAGGGGTGAGTCCATATAATTTTTAAAGTCTTGACTCAACACATTATTTAACATAAGTATACGCAATACCATTTTTATAGTGACAAAATATGGGAATCTTATGGCCAATGCTCAATATAATCTTGATCATTTATAATGTGAAATGGGAAATAAGTATTTAGCTTGAGGTTTTGCCGGGTCACCCCAAACTAGAAATTGTTGTAAGCTTTTGTGAAAAATGTATATTAGCATATGGGATTTATCTTTGTAATGCTAATGAAGGATGTTAAGGGCCCTCAAACTGTTGCCTTCAATCTTCCAAATGATGAGCGTATTGTAAAAGATCGTGGTTCATCAATGGTCATGTTAAAGAATGTTTCCGAGGCAAAGTAAGGTTATCGATCCATAGTTATTATATTCATACTCATTTGATACATCCAAATTCATACAGGGTTTGGATTTGTTTCTGGTACTAATGATCTGATAACCAATCTTTTTTTTTCTTCCTAAACAGGTTCAAGCTAATTCTTCAGCCTATAGCTGGCTTGTGTATTGTAAAAGAGCAGCAGGGACTTGTTGACTTTGACTCTTTTTTCACTCACACAATTTGCCATGAGTGCTGCCATGGGATTGGACCACATACAATTACACTTCCAAGTGTGGAAAGTCTACTGTGAGATTGGTCAGTTTCTCTATAGTTTTTTATAGTTATTAATGTAGGCATTTTCTAACACTTTCTATAGTTTTTTGGGCTATCATTTTGGATGACATAATTGATTTGTTCCCTCATTATAAAACAGGAGCTACAAGAACTTCACTCGGCTCTGAAGAAGCTAAAGCTGACATTGTTGGCCTTTGGGCCCTTAATTTTCTTATTGCTAAGGTTAGTAAGGGCAAAAGCTCATAGTTCATATTCAATTTATTTTAAATGGAAGTTTTCATGAGATCTTTGCTTTTCTAGACTAGCCTGTTTCGTATTCTACATCCCTAGTTTTCTCATTGTGGTAAAGAGGCTCCTTAAGGGGTTGGGAGTAATCACAGATGAGATGAAAAGAGTTTACTATGATAACCAGTCAGCTATTCATATAGTCAAGAATCAAGTATTTCATGATAGGACTAAGCATGATGAAATTGATTGTCACCTCATAAGAGAGCACGAACAAATTCCTCATCAATGTGACATATACACATTAAAACTAAGTACCAACTTGATACATTCTCTCACAGCCGTTACAAAAAGAACATATCGATTTAATATGCTACAAGTTGGAATGGCTAACATATTTGCTCCAACTTGAGGAGCATGAGATAAAAATACATTTAGTCCACAGGGTTCTTGAGGTCCATGCCCCAAAATATTGATGCCAAGAAATATATTCAACAGTAATGTTCACTAGTTATCTTTACCTACTGTACGTACATTTATTATGATGTCTGTAAAAATATGCATGTGATCATTATTAACGTTTTTTTTTTGTAAATGAAAACATACGCTTCGGCCAACTAATTTTTGACTTTGTACATTTGGTTGACTGCCAAGAGTAATATTCATCAACAAGATTGTTTGACTTTTTTCTTTTTGGTTGACCAGGATTTACTTCCAAAGAGCCTTGTCAAGTCAATTTATGTTTCCTTCCTTGCTGGCTGCTTCCGCTCAGTACGTTTTGGGTTAGAGGAAGCTCATGGGTAACTCAGCTAATCAACATTTTTTATTTTAAATATTATTTATCTCATGCTATTTTAATACTTTTAGTAATTGATTTTTGATCATCTTCATCAGCAAAGGACAAGCACTGCAGTTTAACTGGTTATTTGAGAAAGAGGCCTTTGTTTTACATCCTGACCAAACTTTTTCCGTTGATTTTGATAAGGTATGCCTCCCACGTTATATCTTATTATAAATCAGGTTCAGATGATTGGCTTCATGTGGATTTTTGTATCAAATCAAACTCTGATGAGAAAATAACACTCTATAATTTTCCTCCTTGGCTCATTCTTAAATTTTTAATGGATTAAAAGGTTAATGAAAGTTAGAGTGTGAACGTTTCAACCTATTTACACGGTTTGGTGATTTATCTCAAACAGGTCAAATAAAAAAAATTAGGCTGAAAAAGGGAACCTGCCAAATGGACTGAAAGTCTGTTTTTAAAACATGATACCACCTCCAAAAGTGTTTTATTCAAAAGTTTAGATTATTATCATAATTGTATTGTTTTTTATGATCATATTATCATAATTAGCGCATATAAATTTAAAAAAAAAATACTAGCATGTAATCCAACCTTGTCTGTTTTGATATATACTAAAAGAATGACTAGTTTTGACCAATTACCCATCTGCTTGACACGTCCATTTTGCCAACTCTAATGAAAGTATTTCTTGTTTCTTGCAAGTATATGTTTTACCTTTAAGTATTATTTGGTACTAAATGTAACAAATAAAGAATATTTGTATTCTGATTTAAATTGTTTCGTATATTTTGATAGATTGAAGGGGCAGTTGAGAGCTTAAGTAGGGAAATACTTACGATACAGGCCAAAGGTGACAAAGATGCAGCACAAAAGTTTCTTGAAAAGCATGGTAAACTGACACAACCTTTGAATATTGCTTTGGAAAAACTGGCAAAGGTTCAGGTAAATTTCAATTGTTATCAGTTCTCATAGTTACAAATTTCTGATTTTTAAGCTTATGTTACTTTAGTAGCTTTAACTCATCATCAATCAAAGGTGGCAGTTTTGACCCATTACTTATGCTTAAACTAATTACAGTTTTCATGGACCATCCCAAAAATAATAAAAAATGTAATTTTATGATGGTGGTTAATATATAAAGAAATAGTAATTTTATGTCTGGAATTGCTGTTTATATCTGTATATCTTCATTTGATGGATTTTCTTGAACTTTTGCAGGTCCCAGTTGATATAACACCAGATTTTCCAATCGTTACCAACTTAGTGAACAAAAATTAACCACCATCTTTTGTAGTCTATCATCATTTTGCAACTGCCAATGGCTTTCGGTTCATTTGGTTGTTATATATCACATTTTCTAAGCTTAATTGGCTTGTTAGATAAAAGATGAGTTGTACAAAGTTTGTACAAGAAATATGATCTATTTATGACCAATCAACTTTCATGTTGCAATATGTTACTATACTACAAAGTCAATGCAAACCAACATCAATTAGACTGTAACCCGCGGGCTTCTTTAACCTAACATCTTGCACAAAGTTTCTCAACTTAACTGCATCACTCCAACTTCCAGCAGCAACATATGTATTCGCTAAAGAAACATAGTACCCGACGTTTTAGGTTCCAAACCAAAAGAATCTCTCCCACTTTCTTCCCAATTTCAACATCACCATGATAATTGCATGAACTCAGCATTGCCCCCCAAACACCATGATCTGCTTTCACCACCATTTTCTCTATGAAATCATAAGCCTCATTTAACCGCCCAGATCGACCCAACATATCAACCACACAAACATGGTGCTCTGTTGCAGGCTCCACGCCATATTCATCAGACATACAATTGTAATATCTTAAACCTTCATTGACAAAACCCGAATGAGCACAAGCTGATAATAAGTTGATGAAAGTGGTTTTGGTCGTTTTTTCACCACATTTCATCATTTCGTTGAATAATCCATGGCTTTTTGACCTCTACTGTGAAACCCGTATGCGGAAATCATTGAATTCCAGCTTGCAATATTCTTTTTTGGTGAAGAATTGAATATGTGGATAGATATGTCTAATCTTCCACAGTTGCTGTACATATCGATAAGAGCAGCGACTATGAAACAATTATTGTGAACATTGGATCTTAGAGTATGTCCATGGATCTGTTTTCCATGCCTGATTGATCCAAGTTGTGTACATGCTGACAGAATTGTGGAATTTGTGATCTCATCAGGTTCAAAATCAAGATTTTGGTATAACTGTAGTGCGGTTTTCGCTTTCTTGTTTTGAGAAAGAGCAGAAATGATGCAATTCCATGAACAAAGATTGCGGTTTGAACACAAGTCAAACACCAACATTGCAGAGTCAACATCCCCGAATCTACCATACATTGTAATCAACGCATTCATTACCCGGACATCTTCATCAATTAATGTTTTATGAGCGAACCCATGAACCAGTTGCCCATGAAACACCAAATTAAGGTTTCCACAAGCTGATATGACATTTACCAGTGTAACAAAATCATGTTTTGCATCTGATTCTCGTCTCATTAACTTGAAAGTTTCTAAAGATTCTGAGAAATACCCGTTCTGTGTGCAGCCTGCAATCATGGCATTCCAACAAGCTGTGTCAGCAACTTTTGAAACACTTTGTAGCAATGCATAAGAAGCTTTTAAATCTCCACAATTAGTGTACATGCAGATTAAGGAGTTCACTGAAAGAATATTGTTAGAAAACCCTAATTTCAGTAGCCAGCTATGTACCGATTCGCCAAACTGTAGAAATTTAGGTGAATTGCAGGAAGAAAGAACTGCTAGAACAGTTGATAGAGTGCATTCCAAACACTGAAACATCAGTTTCTTGAATAGAACTTGAGCAGACCTAGAATTTTCATTTTGCGCGTATCCAGATATCATTGTATTCCAAGAAACTATGTCTCTATCTAGTGCAGACATGAACAAAATCTCAGCTTTTTCCATTTGGTTGCATTTAGAATACATGTTCATAAGACTGTTTATCATTAAAATGCCTAATCCATCAAATCTTCTAATAACAAAGCCATGAAGGATTTTTCCCTCTATTAAAAGCATTGATTCTGCACATAATGATAGCAAAGAAAGTATTGTCACTGTATCTGGTTCAACTGATCCTTCTAATTGCATCTGTCTTAGAAGATGAAACGCTTCAAGAATCATTCCATTTGAAGAAAACCCGTTAATCATTGTATTCCAAGAAACCAAATCTTTAGCATAAATCCCTCTAAAAACAGCATCGGCCGCATCAACATCTCCACATTTAGAGTACAACGAAACAAGAGAATTCAGTACAGAAACATGAGTGTTCTCATTGTATCCAAGTTTATCACTAATCCATAAACAGCTTCTCCATTACTCAATCTAGCAAACAAGTTGATGCTGAAATAGCACACGATAAGCCTACATTATCAGCTTCGGTTCCACAAGTAACCATTTTCTTAAAATACCATAAACATTTACCAGGCTGATCATTGCTTAAACAACCACTTATCATAGTATTCCACGAAATCTTATCTTTCATTTCTGTTTCAAGAAACATTCTCTCCGACGAGCCCAAGTCACCGCCTTTAGCGTATGAATTGATAAGCGCATTACGCAGATCACAATCCAAAGCAAACCTTTCCTCACACCTAAACTATGAACAGCCTGTAAACACACTAATCTCTTCATAACCCTCGAAACCGCTGATACGACAATCACAAGAGTTAAAGAATCAAATTCAATTCCCTCCTGCACCATTTGAACAAAAACACTAATTGCATCACTAAACATCCCACTTCCAACTGAACTCGTTATCATTGCATTCCATACAACCACATCTTTACAACAAATCTCACCAAAACTGCCACTGATGAAGAATAATCACCAGCTCTGGAATAAGCCATACCGAGGGACGTCGAAACGGGTAGATGAGCAAGAACACCAGCCTTCAATGCTAAAGCATGAACATTTACCACATTTTGAATATTGGGTCTCACTTTATAATACTCAACAAGATTAAGAACGTCAAAAAAAGCAGTTGGGTGTGAACCTTGTGTTCTCTGAGGCATTTCGTCGAACAGGTGGTGGGACTCATGGCAAAATCTTTGGGAAACATGAGAATTGGTGATGGATTGTTGGGTGCAGAAGGGGAATTGATTGTTACAATATTTAGGTAAAGAAAATTGCACGATTTTGAGGATCGTTTTGGAAGATTTGTGTTGTATGCTTTCACAGACCCGATGAATCATGCGTCTTTAGTTGTTAGTGTTGTATTAATAGAAGTTTAGAGTACATTGATGCCGATCGAAGGGACCATATGTTCTTTGAAATCAAAATGCTTAAAATTTGTAATTTAATAGAACTGGTTTTAGACCCTCGTGTTGTGCCGGTGCGTAAAACCATGAAAAAAAATTTATGCTGTAATATTGTCTTGACCTAGCATGTTGAATAGGGTAGTAAATGCACGACTATAAGAAAAACTAACGTTAAAATATTACCGCAACCTGCGAGGTGAACCATGCGAGGGGTGTAAGATCATGTAAGAAACTAAAGCCGAAACGTTGTTGCGAACTTACAAAACGTAAACAAAATAAACATGTCATGTTGACGTATCGGAAATTTTATAAAAAGTTTAAGTTCTAAAACTTTTAAAAAGTAACTTGTTATTGTGTTAAAATATAAGATATAAAACATTTAAAAAGTGGCTAAAATTAAGACACAAAAAGAAAAGGAAAAAAAAGCATTGGCCAGTGAATAAAATGTATCTATATTTATAAAAAAAGGTTTCTTAGGACACATGACTTAATTCTATGTCTCTTAAATTTAATTTTTCTTAATAATTACATTAATGACTAATAATATTATCTAATTTTTTTTAAATTTAAAATAGTGTTAACAAATTAAGAAATAAGTCTTTTATAAATGTAGTTTCTAAAGAAAATTTTTTTATAAAATAAGAATTCTTTTAAACATCAAATCTTTTAAAAATATAAAATATTTAAAACATTTGTTTTTAAAAAATAATTTATAATTAAACTCCAAATTCATAATTAGGAATTTTTTTTAAAATATTAAAAAAAGTTTGTTTTAAAACAAAATGTTTAAAAAATAGCTTTTTTTAAATTAAAAACTTAAAAACAAAAGTTTAAAAAAAATATCATCATTTTATTGCGTAAAAATCTTTACTCGTATGTAATTTGGATTATTCTCATAATATCATTTTATAAGTTATAATTTTCGTTACTAACTATTTAATATTTTGTTTATTCAACCCATCTAATACATATATAGTATCTAGCCTACTAATAAATCAAAATATCTAGAATACACATTATAATTTGCTACATTGTCCACCTAGTATATACTAATAAATCAAATTATAATACACATTATAATTTGCTATACATATAATAATGATTATTCATAGATATTTCAAATTATAAAACAATTTTTTTGATAAATAAAAAGCATGATTCTTTTTATTAAAAAACATAATTTTCTTATAAAAACATAATTTAATGAAATATGAATTTTTTTAGTACAAAGAACTTTTAAAAAATAACATTTTTTAAAATTATATATTTTAAAAAAATTGGAATGTTTAAAAAAACTTATTTTTAAAGCAAAAGTTTTTAAAAACAAAAATTTGGATGTTTTATTATATAAAACAATCAGTTATATGTAAATTAAATCATAATTCATCTCAAAAAGTTATATTTTAAAAATTTTAAATATTAATAAATAATTAGCAATTTAATATATTCATTCAACTATGTAATATTTGCCATGACGCTTATTGATGTTGAGTTTGGTTTTTAATAAATAAATAATTTATAAAGGGCGCGTTTCTTTCACATTAGACTTCTCTCTTTTGCATTATGGGCGCATCTTTTTTTTTTTTTTTTTTTTTTTTTTTTTCAATTTCATTTCTAAATTCTTTAAAAGAAGACGGATGTAGTATTGGCTTACACACAATACAGATAAATGGTCATTTGATACCAATAGAAATACCACTTCACCCCATGCGGTATCGATACCATATAGGATTCAATGGTATATGTATCTTTTATCAGCAGATCTTTTCTATTCAACTTAGTAACTAGTTTAAAAAAATAATTTAATTAACAAATAGTAAGCTAGTCTATACTAATAAATCAAAATATCTAGAATACACATTATAATTTGCTACATTGTCCACCTAGTATATACTAATAAATCAAATTATAATACACATTATAATTTGCTATACATATAATAATGATTATTCATAGATATTTCAAATTATAAAACAATTTTTTTGATAAATAAAAAGCATGATTCTTTTTATTAAAAAAACATATTTTCTTATAAAAACATAATTTAATGAAATATGAATTTTTTTAGTACAAAGAACTTTTAAAAAATAACATTTTTTAAAATTATATATTTTAAAAAATTGGAATGTTTAAAAAAACTTATTTTTTAAAGCAAAAGTTTTTTAAAAACAAAAATTTGGATGTTTTATTATATAAAACAATCAGTTATATGTAAATTAAATCATAATTCATCTCAAAAAGTTATTTTTTAAAATTTTAAATATTAATAAATAATTAGCAATTTAATATATTCATTCAACTATGTAATATTTGCCATGACGCTTATTGATGTTGAGTTTGGTTTTTAATAAATATAATTTATAAAGGGCGCGTTTCTTTCACATTAGACTTCTCTCTTTTGCATTATGGGCGCATCTTTAATTAGCAATTTAATATATTCATTCAACTATGTAATATTTGCCATGACGCTTATTGATGTTGAGTTTGGTTTTTAATAAATAAATAATTTATAAAGGGCGCGTTTCTTTCACATTAGACTTCTCTCTTTTGCATTATGGGTCGCATCTTTTTTTTTTTTTTTTTTTTTTTTTCAATTTCATTTTCTAAATTCTTTAAAAGAAGACGGATGTATATTGGCTTACACACAATACAGATAAATGGTCATTTGATACCAATAAGAAATACCACTTCACCCATGCGGTATCGATACCATATAGATTCAATGATATGTATCTTTTTATCAGCAGATCTTTTCTATTCAACCTAGTAACTAGTTTAAAAAAGTAATTTAATTAACAAATACCCTTTGACATACCTATATTTACATCAATCTCCACCCAATCTTCATTCTCCAGTGCTTCAATCCTACTCTAAAAATGTTTTATTCTCCAACGACCTAGACAAGTTGAAAAAATGGAAAAAATCGTGACAACGAGTCCAATTCTCAAGATCTTACCTAATATGATCCATTTCAGACGTTAGTATTTTTCCCACCCCAATTTCAATATTAATCCAAAAATTTAAACTTAACACCGATCATTCACAACACTTTAAGAGATAGTTGTTGATTTTGCCGAAATGAATCAGACTAAAAAAGGCCGCCACTTTGGCCACAACTGAAAACGAACAACTACTAAAAGTAGTTGTTGATTTGGCAAAATGTATCAAACTATAAAACCTAATTTGAAGATAGAAAACCACATTGAGAACAGAAGCGTCCATAAAGAAAAGGAGAGGGATTATTATTTTTTAGCTCAAGTCTCACGATCGGACCGGTGCCAAAAGCAACACTAAAAACGAAAGAGAAATTGCAAAATGTTAGGGATGAGATTAAAATGTAACTTTTGGTTTATTTATGTTTTTTAATCAATGACATGTAATTTTTTTTTTTCTAGAAAATTAGATTTTATTAATCAAAACTTTGAATATTGACCGCGATTATTCTAACTAATAATTTGGTAGATATCAATCACAACTTTCGATATTGGTGCTTATAACAGTCTCAGCTAACTATTCATTAACTTTATTAGTTTTTTATAACATAACACATGACTTTGCTTGTGATGTGGCATGTTACATGACGTATTACATAATTAAAATAAAATATAAATATATCACTTAATTTTTGTGTTTCTTTGTCTCCAAGCTATTTAACCAACGATGAAAATGTCAAGTTGAATAACTTTAAAAAATCTTTTATACAAAAAACTAAGTATATATTATATTTCTAATTATACCTATGTTATATATATGTCACGTCACGAGCCACTTCATTTGATATGTCATTAAAACGGAGTTAACGACGGTTGGATTGGGACTATTACCAGTAACAAAATCGAAGTTGGGATTAATACTGATAATATGTTAGTTTGAGATTAATATGCGCCAATACTTTAATAGTTTGGATTATTAAAATCCAATTTTTTTTCTTTTATTTTTATTTTTTAGTTTGTGTTTTTTGTTAAAGAAATTAATTATTAGATATTTATAATTACTTTACATTTGATTTTATATTTTATTTTAAAATTATGATAGATGTGAAATTTGACAATTTCCATGGTTTAAAGAAATTAATGTAACACTAATGTAAAAGAGAAAGTGTTTAGACGCGAGAGATGTTAGGGGTGACGCTCACTTCCTAATTGGGTCAATCTTTCTTATTTATGCATTGCCACAACCAGGCGGGATTCTCGCTGGTACGTACCAAATTTTGTTCCCGTCCCGCCCCATACTTCAATCACTTAGTCTTCCTGAATGACGTAATGGTCGTCTTTTACGTCCTTTAATATCTTTTCTAAATAAAAAACAAATCTATAGTATATAATAAAGAGTAACTAGTATACCACATGACACTCTCTATTACTTCTTAAAAACAATTTACCGCCTAAAGTAATATATTATTAGTCAGTTTTTTATTTTAAGAAACTAAATTAATAATTCTTTTTATGTTTAATTTAATTTTTTTATATTATTAATTATTGTGTAATGCTATTTTGAATTATACATTCCTTTTTAGTCAATTATATTTAATTGAAAAAATTTAAAGAAAAGCATATATGTGATATACTTATATATTTTGGGTTAGCGTCATTTAAGACAACTGTTTTTTTATTTTACACGGATCAATTGTATATTATATTATCAAAGAGTATTCGAATATATATACTTTAAAAATATAAATTTTTATTTTATTGTTTTATGTAATACGTAACTTAATCATACAAATATTTATACATTTATAAATTATATAGTTTTTATATTTTTAACCCGTGTATTACACGGGTATCTAACCTAGTAGAATATATATTACTAAAACTAAAATGGTTTTTTCAATATTATGTATCTATTATTAGAAACCACTAATTGATTCTTATCAATATTGCCAAGGGTTTGATAAATATCTTTTATCTCTAATTTTCTAATATTTTAGTATAGATAAATTTTAAAATCCACTAGAAGAGATGTTTTGATATTTGAGGCGTGTAACGTTAACAAAAACAATCAAGATATCAAGATATATCTATAAAAGAAAAGGAAACAATAAAAGAAAAAAAAAAAGTATATTATAAATGCAATGAGGCAAACGTAATTCATTATTATTCACGTTTTGAATAGCATCAACATCCCGATCTTTATTAAAATGACCGGTATAGCATAGGATGGAAAAGTGTTTCGTGCGGTACATCATGCCGCATCAACATACCGCCATTGTACAGATACAACACACACCCCTTCAAGAAACATAAATAATATAAAATTATTTTATACGCGCCTCTTACCATCATCACTCATAAATCACACTATTCATGGGCATATGGTTGTGTAGCTTTTGGAATACAACCATATAACATATGCATACGTTTGTACACATAACTATACGTCCGTATATTATGTGGATACAACCGTATAGTAGGGTTGGTTAGTAAAGCTGGAGGTGTGTGGATAGTCAACCCTTTTACATACCTTTTTGAAAAATATTAGACCAAAAGAGAACTTTGTTCATTGTTTATTCCTTTAATGAAGTTAGTTGTTTAGTTCTTTGTACGGGTAACACGAATTCCATTGTTTCTATCGACACAAGGTTTCAAGTGTCGATTTGGTTCATCTAAATGATCATCACTACTACAGTACTACATGTATGTTTGTTAGAAGAGCAGACCTTTGTCGTATTTCTAAACAAATATATGCAATAAGTTCACCATTCCCTCAAGATTTTATTCCAGTTCTTACTTTTTCGCACGCTCCAAATCTTTTTTTGCTCTTGAAGCTTCCATGACAGCAGATTGTTCGTCAGCAGCAAGGCGATCGCATAAACGTTATAATATGATACATGGTCGAAATGTACGCATATTTTGAACGATTTCCTGTGATCTGGATCTATGGCAATTTGTCCATCTTTAGATGTTTCTCCTGTTGCTTCAACCTTTAGAGATTTCACCTGAAGGTTGGATTTAAGTTTCTTGATCTGTGGTTAAGATAACTGCACCGAGTATCTCCCCCAAGAATGTATCCTGCAAATGTTTAAATGATGCTCAAGAAAATGTGGAAAAATCATGCAGTTGGGAAGTATTGCCATGTCAGATTAAGTAATGGGTCACAATGGTTTGGGTCAAAATGGATTGGCTCGACTCGAAACAATTTTTCCACAAACTCTTGATTGTTATATCAATAATTAGAGTGTCAAACATAATCAAAAAACTATATACTTCAATAGTATAATTTATGTAAAAACATGATTTCAGCGTGTTTGACCCATTCGAAATAGACTAGTTTCCTTTTAAGCTGACTTTTTTTTTTTCTTAATTCACCGCTAGAGATAATATAACCCATATCAACCCATTAATAAGTGGTCAGATGGCCATGTATAAAAAACAATTACATATAATAGGACAGAATAAATTAGCTTGAAAATAGTACCATGTGTTGATATCTATGATTCCTTTGCTGCAACTGATACATCCTTGTCAACAAACGTCGAGTGAAATGAGCTTCAGGTGTTCTTGTTCTCGAAGTCCACTTTTCTATAAACTTGGAAACAAAACAAACTTTTCGTTGCATGCTAAGAGGGATGAGTTGCCATCAAGCACTGAATCAAACACCACTTTTGCAGCTAAAGGTCTAGAAACATGTTTCATTTCAGCATATTTGTTTGAAGGAACATTGATGACATTTCCCGTGTCATTTTCATTGTAGTCAATGTCCGCCTAATATAAATACATCCTGTAATTAAATATATATCTATAAGTATTCAGGATTCTTTAAGGGTAGTATGGTTATGAACTTTTACTAAACTCGCTAACCTGAATGACGGAACTAGCATTTGCATCTGCAAGTATTATTTTTGCTAAAGTTGTCAGTGGTCCATTGGTCAAAATAGTAATTTTAGATTCAAGATCATTTGATTTCACTATTGATTTCCAAACTTCTAGTGCTAGTGGTTGTCTAAGTTCAGGGAAATCGTATTCCTAGGAGCTCCAAATTCTACAGAGTTTTCAGCTGTATACCTGCCAAAATACCATGATTTCTATTAGAGATGATGGTTTTCAATCTTCAGGTTATGTTTATTTCTAAAATAGTAACATGTCAAACAGGTAATTTAAAAAAAAAAATAATAACTAAAGGAAATGGATCCTAAGCTCCTGAAGTGAATATCATACCCTTATTGGCTTATTGTAATAATATATACTTTGTAGTCATATTAACACACAAACAAACAATTTAAATAGCATCAAGGCCCGTTTTGGCACGTACCAAAAATCTAAGTGTTACTCAACCAGCTCGACGCACCCAATTTGCCACCTTACCATTTAAAATGGCAAGCTTGTAAGTAGAAATAAGAGTACCTTCTTGGACTTCGCGGTAGATCCAGCAGTCCAAAAGAGTGTCAGAATCTATAAGCCACCACTACCATGGGGGATAGCCTTCAAGTATTTGCAGCTTCGTCCACTTGGAAATTTGGGTCAGACTGGTTAAACCAACGAATCCCTAAACCAACATAATATCATCACGACCCATCATATGTACCAAATCATAGATTACATCTATTGTTGCTGCATTTGCCCACCCTGTTGGAGTTACTAGTATTGCCTGGAATAATATCAAATGAAAAACAAAAGAACATTCATCTACAGTATGCACCAAAATATTCAGATAATTGCATGAAATATGTTGAGGACATGAAAAAAATAAAAATTATGGTACCTTAAGATTTACTGTTTCCACAGGTACTTTGAGTAGATAAATAAAGCAAGAAAATCTCCTGCACTCATATCCATGTCAAACACAACCATTTTCCTAGTTTTTTCCCTTTAAAATCTGTTTGTAGAGAACTTCCTTGTAATAAGGAAATTGAGATGTAAAATTGAATCTGCCTTCATTTTGTTGGTGTTTTAGTACCTGGTATATGTTTATAAGATCATATAAATCATAGTCGCTTATATTTATATAATGTACAATGTTATCTACAAGATGACTTGAAAGGTTATTCAAATTTTGAACTAAATGATCATAACAAAATTATCAATAAAAATACACGAAAGATTCCACACAGAGTTCATATAAGAAGAAAAACTTTAAAGTGACAATGTTGTCCCCATTTAGTTATTAACTGACTCAGTTATATTTTATTTCCACAAGCCAATACAAAAATAAAATAAATTATCTTAAAAGGGAATAGGGGTCAAATGGGTCAATGGGCCACCAAAGTGTTCTTTTATATTTTAAAACCCTGTAATCACTTTCATGGAGAAATTAGACTATTACTGAAATTAATAATTTATGCAAGGTTGATTGTGCCAAGATGCAAATACTTTCACCAAACTCGTACAAGAAAACACATGTTTTGACATGTTACCCAACCCGCCAAACTCATCTACTTTCAATTTCAACCTCTAAAATATTGTACAAATCAACTTACATTGAGAAAAACTGATAAAAAATCTCTGTCCAGTGAGCTACTGTTGTCATGATTTTGCTTTGCCCTGTAGCAATCTGTACACCACTGATCCGGCCCAGTGACTTTCTCTGTGTAACCATCCTGATTTTAGTTTCAGTATCTAAATAGTTAACGAAAATGTTAACAATATGCAACATATTTTTTAGTTCTAATTTTATTTTTTGGAAGTGCAATAGGCATAGTTATCAACCATCAGAAAACACCACTAATGTCAACATAATTGACTTATGGTATTAAACTAATAAACGATACATTGACGTGGCAAGGAGTTACCTTACATCTCCCTGTCCCATTATTATGGCAAAATGGATCTCGAATGCCTGTTTGAACATGACCACTATGAACTCCGTTTTTCTTTAAGTTGAATTTTGGAACACTACGGCCATCAAATAAGTTATTTGAGCCATCAGATATTCCATAAGGTTTATTGGAAGTAATTACAGTAATATTCATATACTCCATTTCAGCGAATTCGTTTTCTCCATTTTTACTGTGCAAGTTACGCATGATTGAAGTGGAAACACCTGACATAAATGAGTCCCACATAAAACAACTCTGCAAAATTGAAACAAGGCATAAAAAGTTATTTTATAGCTATATAATACATATAATTGCTAAACATATACATTTAATAAAAAAGATTTGAAGTTCTAAAAGTTATGTTTCCCATAGGGACCTTAAGAGTAATTATCTACAAATTCTGGTGAATAAAACACTTGACTCCTCAAAGGTAGAATGAACATATTTTAAGAGTTAGACTTTAATGGCCAGCCATGAGTGTTTAAAGTTTCAGTTAATGGATGATATGTGTAATTTCAAAAGGTTAAAGATGAAAACCAAAATTTCATACAAACCACAAAGACAATTCAAGTAATTTACTCAGGTTAAGCTATACGAATGTGTTTAAGTCCGTTACCTGATAGAACTGATTGTCAGACCAAGTATCACGAACCATCTTTAATGTCTTAAAAACATATTGCGCCTCATACGTATGTTGATTTCGCTCAAATTCCTCAAAGAAGTTTTGAGTTATGGAATTGTGTTTGTTGCATCTAGGGGAACAAGTGTAACTGGAATCCCAGAATGAATAACCTGTAAAAGTAAGCATGGCTGTCAATGATCAAATAGAAAACACACATCCAAACACTCCCCTTAGTTATGAAGGATTAACACAACTATAAATACTGATGCTAAAGAGGGTCTATATAGTTAGTTACCTGGTATGCAGCAAAAGGGTCACCAAAGAAGTTGAACTCAGCATAAGGATTGCTTTTGAAGCATGTATATAAATTACCATGATTACCACACTGTTGAGGCTGACAAGATGAGCTATCATTTTTGGGACAACAACCATTTGGGTTCTTTGATCTCACACCACCACCCATGATATAAATATGGTCAACATTTTTCTTTAAATGTGATTGGTCATAAGAAATATAGCAATATTTGTGTGGGCTCCAGTAACAAATAGACTAATGGGACCATCGGATATCTTCTCGATTAGTACTTGCTGCGCTGTAGGTTGTTCGAGAGGCGAGTATCTTCTGCTTCCCTAGCTCATAATCAAAGGTTAACGGATGCATTAACTGTCAAATGAACAGGGAAACATGACAACACCAGCTATTTTATAGTTTTTGAGAGTCTAGAGTGCAAGTAGAGGTTCACAAGTGAGCCTTGGGCTGGAGACCCGTCTAGGCCTGGCCAGAAAAGACTAATTGACCTGGACCCTCATGGGTTAAACTCAAGAGCCAGATTGACTGAAAAAATATATTTCCGTCTTGTCCGAGACTGGTCCTAGGCCTGCTTAAGCCCATCATACACCCAGAAGCCAAGTACTTAGCCCAAATGGCTAGTTTTTGTATTTTATTTTGTATAAGTTCTAAGATAATTATCTATAAAACTTGTTTAAAGTATATTATATAAAAGTATTTGATTAATTGTTAATGCTTTATATTACTTGTTAAATTTAAATAATTTTATAATTTAAAACCAATATTTTTCAAATTTAACTTATTATTTAAAACCATTTGTAAGTTTTATATTATAGTTTTTAAAAAACTTATATAAATTTTGCAAAATACAAAAAAAAAATAAAGAAGGCCCGAAAAAGGAAGGGGCCTGGTTAGGACCGATCGTGCCTATATTTTTATAAAATGAACGGGCTTTTTCATACTAACTAGAACCAGGCTTTTTCAGGCCTGAGCCCAAGCCCAGTAAGGCTCGGGCTATATGCAACTTTTAAATTGGAGTTTCAACAAAAGCATTCTAATAAACAAATACCCGTGGAAGAAAGCTTTTTCGATAGCCAAAGTTTGTATCTTTATACAATCTTCCTCCGGCTCCCACAGGAATGGCTTGTCTATATCGACAAGGTCCAGCTGTACCGGTTCCCTGATTGTGTAAATAAACCAAAACCATATACATTTAGACATTTAGTTAATTAAAGATTGTATATGATTAAAGTGCAGGATCAATGGACTCAATTAGTTAGATACCTGGTCAATTATAGGAATATATCCACCAACATTTGGTTGTATTGTACCATCTTCAAGTATTCCACCCTCACCACCCACACCAACAGCTATGTCATCTCTCCCCATCATGTAAAGGATATCATATATGTGATTAACTGCATGCCCACTGTTTGACCACTCATTTGTGTTGATGGTTATTGCCTGTAGCAACATATAAGTGTCCTCAGTTAAAATCTTGCTTACTTGGTACATTTTGTTAGGTTGTTATTATAAACGTGTATATGTGTATATTATTTAGAATATTTATTTAGGATTGTTATCCTAGATCTAAATTTCTTTGTATTTATTGTATTTCTCTCTTTCCCTGAATAATTTTATTCGATTACATGTATTATTATTATATATTGTGGATTTGTCAATGACATTGTAAGAGAGATTATTCAAACTCTGAAATGTTCAACATTTGTGGGTTAAACTGAAATTTCTAAAAGAACAAGTGCTATTCGTTAAAAAAGAAACGAGAATCTTATAATAAAAAAGTAAAAAAGTAAAATGAAAAAAAAGTTATCCAAATTATTAAAGGCGTTATTCAAAGTCAAAGGTTTATGGGATATTGTTGGTCGACAAGTGTCTAATATTAAAGGAGTTATTCCTCTTGTGTTATCCATTGGACCATTATAAGTTGTATAATATTTATTCTATTTCTTGGAATTAAGTATGTCAAAATGAATGAAAAGGAAATAACTATATCAATATGTTTTTTTTAAGTGTGTGAGGATTTTAGTTTTATGTTGGATAAAACTTAGTAGTGTAAATTTAAAAGTATGATTAGATGATGTTTGTGCTGGCCGCTTAAAAACTGTCTGTTAACCAGTAATTTATTTTAATTTTATTCAAATTGATACACGTATATCTTTTAATAATTATTTGATAAATAATTCAGATGTTATCCTCATCCGTATAACTTGGTTAAAACTTTCATTGATTCTTAAATCTTGTTCTATCTTAGATTCTTATTAAAACATTCCACATCTCATTCTTCATGTCAAGTCCCTATTCAATTACATAACAATTTATCTTATTATTTTTTATTACTTTATTTTTTCTTCCACTCACAATCACTCATAAAGATTCACTCACAATCACTCATAAAGATTATAATAATATATATAAGGAATAGAATAGTAAGTTCCTAAATATATGAAATGAATAAGTGAGTGCTTAAACTTGATCCATATTTTATTAAATAGGATGGAGGGATGATCTGTATGATTTTTTAAATTCTCTCTTAAATTATAAAGATGAGGTGTAAATGAGAATTGAATTGTGAGTGCTCTTATGATACGTGTGGTATACTGGTATCACGATGGCGAGCTACTGTGTTTACGAGTATAAAAGATTTATCCAACATTCTCTCAAATTAATTACTCAAATGAAAATAAAAAAAGAGGATATATTCCTTTAAGTTTCTATAATATATTTACTCAAAACATACAGAAAAAAAAAAGTTTCCTATGCATTTTATACTATAATCTTAAAACATAATTTACTAAAATATGATATTTCAATATAACATATGAATTACCCTTTAAAAAAATGTCACCTTTTCACGTGCCCCTTCTCTTGCACAAGCATCATACTTCAATTTGCTGTCTTTAAGGGTGTGCAATTGTGCATGGTGGGGATCACACAAGGCTTATGTTCTAGAGACGACTCGTAATTATTTTTTCTTTTTTTCTTTTTTAGGTATCGATCGTTGATGGAATAACATAAATCAAAAAACTATAACTTATTGGTAATTACTTATTCTAGAGTGGACCCAACAAATAATTAAAAACATTTTTGTGAGGTTCATCATTCAATCTCTTAGTAATTAAATATTCTAGAGGGCGTCTAGAAATAAATATTCGCACGAACACCCGAAATCTTGAAGGCGACCAGTCACCTTGGGTTTGGGAACTTTTGGCTTTTGATTCGGGTTAGATTCGAGCGTAGGGTTTCAGTGTGTGATTGAGAATTCAGGTTCATGTCTTCTGCGACAAGATGAGAGGTTCAATAAGGAGATGATAAGATTTCAACAAATTGTCGATTTTATGCAAATTCAATTTGTTTGTCTTATTATTAAAAAAAAAGATTCTTTTTGTCTTATTATTTTGATGTCACGTCAATAAAAGAACATTTATGCCTCACATCATTAATTAGATTTAATGTCATCAACCAAAAAAAATTGTTACAATGTATTATCCTAATTCCTAATATCTAAACATCTATGTACCCATAAACACTAAAAGAAGTTTAGTTTTTTTAATAGCCCCTAATTTACTTTTAAATTCATTAAATGAAATTTAGTTTAATAATATTCGGGTATGTTAAATAATTTCCTCTCTTAAAAGTTAAAAGTTCAAATTTCACAAGTTGAATTAAAACAAGTGTGTTTTTCAAAAAAAAAAAAAAAAAAAAGAAAAGAAAAAGAAACTGAAATTCCTATTTAATGAAAGGGAATGACCAACTTCATTCCAAAAGAAAGTATTCATCACTACTTTATCCATATTCTCAAGCCTCACCCATACCAAGTTACCAACTTGCAGTTTTTAGACCACCTTATTGTAAACTTTATGATAGGTCCTAAAGAATGTTTATAACAGAATCAAATTTATACAAAGAATTAGAATAATGTAAATATTTTTAGTGACTATCAGTTTATATTTAGCGTGAGGGACAATAAAATAAATTTAGTCAATCCTATAAACATATGTGTAAAATCAATCCCAATTCATATTCATACGATGTTGATGATTCGAGTCAAAATGGCATATAACATTACGAGCAGGTTAGATTGTTATAAAAACATATGGCAAATTGAATTTTAATAATCTAAGTTACAACTTATTGATCAATAATAATCCATATTATCATATTAGCCGCTAATAATCTTAACTTTTAGTTTTGTTGACGACTACAATCCTAGCAGCATAATTTTTATTGATTAACATTTGATTTTCATTAGTTGTTCGTTCCATATCATTTTATGAAACCCTATTTCATTCACAATCACCGTCTTAAGTAAAATCAAGTGTGAACAAATGAATAATTATATTACTAAGATTTCTCTTGAAAACAAAATTAAAAGTTGGAATTATTACTGGTCAAATAATCAAGTGTTTGTGGTGTAATTCCGAAGGCATGAAGACGAAGATGATTAGCATAATGCCATAACAACAGTCAACAGCTTAAATCACAATTAACTCGTCGTAAAACGCACAAAATCACCAAAAGCTCGTCATGATGAAGTGCTATTACGAATGTATGAATCGATAATCAGTAAAAGAGAACCGAAATACCTGCAAATCGAATTCAGATTTGTTGAGCTTGAGGAGGTATAACACCGCAAATAGATCGTCGGAATCCACATCGGTATCCAGAAGAATCCGGTGAGGACGCGCGGTGGAGCTGGCAATTGCGACGGCAGCGATGATTACAACCACCAATGACCTCCGCCACAGCCACCACATCTCCGATCAACTGGTTGCTAGCTTCGCCGGAATGTTCTAGGACATTGGCCGGTGAAATTGGTGGGAAAACGAAGGGTTAGAGAGAGAAAGAGTGAGGGTATGGAGGATTGTGGTGAGGTTGGTGGTGGAGCAGAATCAGTATTCGAATAATGATCACGGGTGGACTCGAATGTCAAAATGGTTTTAACTTTTTTTTTTTTCCTTCTTACGGATTAGTGTGAGCATTCATGCCAGCTCCAATTTTATTTTCATATTTACATTAAAAACTTTAATTTTTTACTATATCTTTCAATTAAATAATATTTTTTAATATATTTTTTATTATTTTTTTTCTCTACTCCGCTCACAACAACTTTTAAAAATATTAAAAAATTTGTGGGGGTTGTACCGTATTTCCTCAAATATAGGGAATCACGGTACAATCCCCATAAATATGCCCCCTCCTTCACTCACAACCACTAACAACCATCCCTCAAAATATAAGGCACACACTCACATAAAAATAGGGAACCTACTGTAAATGCTCTGACAGATCACTATTAATCCAATCATTTTTATTAATCGAGTACGAAACCTTGAGATACTAGGCTTACCGGATGAATCATATATGAAGCCCCTAATATTTACAAAAATCAACAAAAAAATACACTCCCTTCCATATTGTTTTGCCAATGTGAGGCTAACTCATTTGATAGAGGATTTACCTCTTAGAGGGGAAGTCTTGGGTTCAAACCCATGCATGATGTAATTTGGTGTAATTTAAGAGTTGGATAGAGTTTTGTCGTTAAAAAAATACACCCTCTTCCATTCGCATCTTCTCTATCCTCGTAATTAACAAAAATAAAAAAAAAATACACTTCATTTCATATCTTATTCTTATTTCTCGTTATATTATATATTAAAAAGCAACATGGTTGCTACAGTGTTTTTTCATATTTCATAGTTTGACCACTAAACTTTTCTAATTTGCATGTAGGTCCCTTGCCGAAGTACTCGCCGGCGACGGAATCTACAAGTCACCGGAGACCGATTGAAGAGGTCCGGCACAAGCAACCGGCCTTATAATAAGCGACAGGAAGTTAAGAACTCCCGGCGAGAGACTCTCCAGCATACCGGGTCTCCGGGGAGACTCCGAAAACCCAGAAACGAACCCGAACCCGGGTCCCAACGTTCTGATCTTGAGGTTTCTGATGTTTTTTCTCCGTTCGTATAGCTTCGACGGTTTCTTGGTGAGACCCGTTAGGTGGGATCGGAGATCTGACGACGGTGTATCATCGGGTTGCGGCGGCGTCGTTGTGGTGGATGGTTGTTTCCGATGGTCCTTCCTTGAGCGAAGGTGGGGTGGTTGGGGTCGGATCTGGGGATGGGAGTTGGCGGCGATGATGGGTGGTGATGGTGGTGGTTGGCGGTTGTGGTGGTAGTGGTGGTGGTGGAGTCTTTAGATGAGTGTTAGAAAGAGAAAGTGCGTGTGGTGTTGGGAAGTGGAAGAAGTAGGTGATGAAGTAGATGACATTTAATTTGGTTTTTTACCTTTTTTTTGGGTATGAAATGTTTTGGTGGGAGTTTGAATTTATTCTACTATTTTACCAGCTTGGTAGTAGTGTATGTTACAAGTGAATTTGATTAAGTTGAGTTAGAAAAAAGATGTTTTAAGAACTGGATTGATAATTGAACCAGGAGGTTTATCGGTTTTTTAGTTGGAATGTAAGTCAGTTGGTTATCTTTTAAAATCTTATTAATGTAGTATAAAATAATATCAAATACAACGGAAAAAATCTAAATTTTTACAAACATAAGGAAAATGATTAGATAGAAACTTGAATAAAAAACCAAGTTAAGTATCGTAATAGATTATGTGGTTTTTCAAGTTTAGCCACTTAGGTTTTAAATTTTTTTATGTGACCACTAACAGGTTTTTTGATGATATGGGAGTGTCATTATTGTTGCAATACTTTGATTTGCCGAACAGATTATGAGTGAACATCATAGTTGTCGGTGTAGATATTATCAAAATCAGTACCGGTATTCGCTTTTGTGTTTTCCGATATGCTGAGCCAACAACGTACAAAATCACATCATATAAGATAGAAGAAAGCAACCAAATTCCCGCGCGCGTAGCGCGTGTTAAAACACTAGTTTACATAATTTTAGAGAAAAACAATATCATTCCCTAAATACGGGGGTTCATTATTCATCTCATATCTATTTTTTATATATTTTAGAGTGAATTGGCATTTTCTTTGTTTGGTTTAGTTACATTTGTTATTTTCATTAATTTTTTTTTTTTTGCATTTAGCTCCCAAAAGTTTTTATAAAATTATTATTTTCATCTAAAAACTTTAACTCCATTAACTCAAAATGTTAAACATGTAAATTAATAAAATTACCCTTTAAAATATCAAACAAAATCCCACAATTACATAACCATAATCGAGTGATACTGAATCACAATATACAGAAGATGACAACTAGAGGCGATATTTTCTATTATGCAACCCCATTGCAACAGGTTACTAACCACCATCGAAAACCAGGTCCATCCCCCCAGCCCTCTCACCGATGAAGCCGACAATCTAGTAAATCAGTTATGATAAAATGTTTAAAGATGAAATGTCCGATGCAAGTTTTGTGAATTGAACAATAACACTTGAATGAGATTTTAACGACAATACGTTAATATAAAATGATAATTTCATATATCCCCTTATAAAACAACTTAATTGCATATTTACCCAATTCAAAATTAAAAACTGCCTATATCCTCTTCTTTAATCTTTTTAATTGCATATTTACCTAATTTACAACAAAAATTGCATATATCTTCTTCCTTAATGAAAAAAATTACAAATTTACCCATTGATTTATTTTATCAAAATAAATTATAAATTGACAATGTTACCTTTGTCTTTACCAAGAGTATAATTTTTTTAAAATTTCATATACACCCATTTTTAGTAGCTATTTCTATTTTTATATTATTTTTTTGTTTTTTAATCATGTTTCGCTAATGAGTGTTTTTAGTTTCTTAAACTTTTTTTTTTCTTTTTCTTGTGTTTTTTTAATAATTTTATTAATCTATGTTGAGTCTATTTTTTTATCAAGATTTTGAAGTAACAATAATAAAATGCAACACAAAAACCGAACGTTTAATTCATTAAAGAAGCAAAAAATTCATGAAAAATAACAATCACAAACAGCCATGAATAAAATAGTCATTCTATTATCTATATTAATAAAAAGTCAAAATGGGTAAATTTGATATTTTTGTCATTAAAGGAGGGGTTATATATAATTTTAGGTTTAAGTTGGGTAAATATGCAATAAGTAGATTAAGTAAGGGATATATGCAATTTTGGTTTTGAATTGAGTAAATATGTAATTAACAAGATTTATAAGGGGATATATGGAATTGCCCCTAATATAAATTAGGATTTTGTCTTTATATGCAAAATTACATGATCACCCCTTTTAATGATAGATAGTTTAACATTAAATTAACAGAGTTAACGTTTTTAGATGAAAATGCCAACTTTTCAAAACGTTGTGGAGCCGGATGCAAAAAAAAATGAATGAAAATAACAAATATGAACAAACCAAATGGAAGAAAACGGCAATTCACTCTATATTTTTTTTGGATGCAAGTAGAAGAGAGAAAAATAGTATTCAAAGAAAAATTAATATGTATTATTTAATTGAGATAGGAAAATATATGAGAAATGAAATGTGGGAGGTTTTAAAAAAAGATAGATAATTTTAGAAAATAAAATACAGAGATGGGGATGTGGAATAAGATGTGGATGCTCTAAGTTACGTCATTGTTTAAATAAGAACGTACCCTACATTTCTTTATAGTTTTTGATTGACCACAAATTTTATTTGTTGAGGTTCACAATCGATTTCATGATATCGAAGGAATAAAGTGTTAAATTAGAGTCACTATAATGTGCTATGCAATCAATTTTGGCAGGTTAAATGGTGTTAATTATATGTGTGCAAAGGAGTTCGCTCTTTCGGGTTTTTTGTTATTAGTTTTAGCAACCAGATTCGCCGTTTATCTTGTGAGCTGATATGTTTGTTTTGATGTTTACTTTCAAGAAGATATAACCCTAAACTAAACTATAGTTGTGCTTTGTTTTATTATGTTTGCATCTGGACTCCTAATGCGCAATATAGAATTTGACCTAGATTGGTTCATGTATATATATTTCTGTTACACGACTATAAATTGTTTTGTAAACTATGCACGAATCGCAGCACACATTCCCTCCGACACCAACCAAGTGCATGTTACTCCTCTAGGAGTGAACAAGAGTGCAATTCCCTCCTCACACTAACATAGTGAACCATTACTTCAACAAAATTTGAGCATATATTGGTGGATTATTTTGGGGAGCTAGAAATAAAACGGTATTTGGACGTTAGAGTAACAATCTTGTTAATCTTTTTGATTCGATTGTTTCTGTCTTTCCTTTGGTTTTCTAGTTATAACACTCTCCAACCCTCAAGTTCTGGTTTTCTAATTATAACACCCTCCAAGATTTTCTAGTTATAACGCCCTCCAATCCTCAAGTGCGTTATCTGGTATTCTGGTACATCACAAGAAAAGCATATCAAACATTAAATAACTTGTTTGCTACAGTCAACTTAAAAGAAAATGTAATTTGGCCATACGTTTCTTAAGTTTTGACTATGGCCACACTCTTGAAACTTCTAATGCATAGGATGCTATTATTCCCATTCACATGTACTCATTTTAGTTTAAAATCTATCTTCAAATTTTATATTATAATAGATAGATTTAAATCACCAATGTTTTACTTGATTAGTTATAAAACTGTTTCAAGTTAGATAATATTTCTTAATAAGTAAGAAGACGCTGCCAAATTGATGCAAATCATTTTCACTCAGTAACATGAAAGGACATGGGAAAAAATGTCCGTCCTCCCGCTACGTATTTTTTGAGTCTAACCACTAAAGTTTACTATTTTAGAGTTTCGGCACAAGACCCCGATAACGAACAAAGTAACGCAGCGTCGCGTAGGAAAATGACCAGACTACAGCTGGATAGCGTAGGGAGAAAGAACTAGTATATATAGTCACCCAACATGCCCATATCAACATAAAGGATTTAAAGGGTCAAAATGTCAATTCTAAAACACAAGTGTAATTTTAAATTGGAGTTTCAACAAAAGCATTTGAATAAACAAATACCTGAGGAAGAAAGCTTTTTCGATAGCCAAAGTTTGTATCTTTATACAATCTTCCTCCGGCTCCCACAGGAATGGCTTGTCTATATCGACAAGGTCCAGCTGTACCGCTTCCCTGATTGTGTAAATAAACCAAACCCATATACATTTAGTTAGTTAAAGATTTGTATATGAGTAAAGTGCAGGATCAATGAACACAATTAGTAAGATACCTGGTCAATAATAGGAATATATCCACCAACATTTGGTTGTATTGTACCATCTTCAAGTATTCCACCCTCACCACCCACACCAACAGCTATGTCATCCCTCCCCATCATGTAAAGAATATCATATATGTGATTTACTGCATGCCCACTGTTTGACCACTCATTTGTGTTGATGGTTATTGCTTACATGGTTGTTATTATAAACGTGTATTTGTGTATATTATTTAGAACTAGGTTACAATCCCGTGTAATACACGGGCTAGATAAATTTACCGTTAAATGTGTAATAATATAAAAAGTTATGTCTTAAATATTGTATATTATACAGATTGAATAAACCCATATATTACACATTTGAAAATTTAAAATTAACATATTTGAAATTTTAATTATGGATAGTTATTAATTTATATATAGCTATTATAGCATTCATTATTAAGAGGAGAGAGAAGCGGGAAAACCAATTTTTAGATAGCTTAGAATGATGACAAGTGTCCGGATTTATTTTTATTTATTAGTATAGAGATATTAGTATAGAGATATTTATTTAGGATTGTTATCCTAGATTTAGATTTCTTTGAATTTATTGTATTGCTCTCTTTTCTCTAAATAATTTTATTCGATTACATGTATCATTTATTATATATTGTGGATTTGTTGGGATCTAATTACCAAGTGGCCCAGTAGGGGCCGGCCCATGGTGGTTAAAGTCGGCTTAATCAAGGGATAGCCGGATAGGGTAATTCAAATTCATTGTTTGGGTAAGAACTATTGTCATTATTTAGATAATATCTATAGTTAAGATAGAGACTTATATAAATTTGTTAACAATATTTTATTTTTTTAGGATAGAATGTAATTTGCACTGTGAGTTAAAAGAGTGTACAAATACTCATATTCACATAATTTACATAATGTAGTAAAATTCATTTTTATATTAGAAGCTACATATATGTAAGCAAGCATCACCCTATCCATATTTGTCCCTTTTAACATTTTGTAACCAAACATCAACCACTACATATATGTAGGCAACAATAATTAGTAAACTGTACAACATTCAAACATATTTTCTTGACATCATTAGGTGCAAGTATTTCATACATTAACAGTTGCATATATGTAGCCAAACATCACCCATTACATATATAAACTCAACAACCATATAATATACTAATCAATAAACTATAGTAATGAACTATTAATTTTCATAACAAAATCCAAACATAAGACATGCTTAGTTCTAAAAGATACTAGTATCATAACATAGAACTTCATACAAACAACCCTAAAATTGCAGTCTGTTGTGTACTGTCTTTCCACAAGTCTTTTGCTTCCATAATTATTTTGTCTTGATATATGTTAATATCTGATGCCAAAATTTTAAAAGCATACTTTTTCCTCAAATATATAAATAACACGCGTATCAAATTCAAGATCAACAAAACCTGTCATTTCAGCCTCTTCTTCAAAATCACCAATAATAACACGATCTGTGGACGTGTTATTAAACTTACTAAAAGAAAGCTGCACTACAATTCTTTTACTTCTCCTCCTCATACTGGACGACATCTGAATGTAAATGAAAAATTAGCAATTGATTACACTTACATACACTATACACAACAAAAAATATTTCAACTATAGAACCTTAATGTAAGTGGTTAAACTTACATACACAGTAGATGAAAATTACCAATCTTACATTTTACCATTTGCCTACAAAAAAACCACCCAGATTACACATCCACTATACACAACAAAAATATTTCAACTACAGAACCTTAATGTAAGTGGTTACATATACAGAAAGTGAACTGCTAGCATCTTACATATACCGAACATGGACCACAAGCATCTTACATATACGGAATCCAGAACACTTTCAACTTATCACACACACAACAATTAGAGAACCTACACATTTCAAAGTAACATACAAAATACATATATGGAACTTTTACAAAAACAAGAAACCACACAACTTACATATACGGAATCCTAAATGAACACGTAAACATATCACAAAAAAGCCCCGATCGGAACAATAATGTTACATAACTTTACAACCTCCCAACATCACAGATAAGCCGTAATTGAAACAAAACCCATTGCAACCCAATTTCTTTATCAACACTTACGTACAACATATTGAAAAACATTCGATTATAACGTTAAATTCCCATGTAATCGAACATTTACCAATAAAAAACAATTCGAACCCAATTTCTTTGAATTATTGAACTTCTAAACTCATGCGATAGAAATCGGTTCTCTACTATCATAATACACATACCTCTGTTTGTTTCTTCTTGATTAATTCTGAGTACACTGAACTGTATTTGCGTTCACCTTTGTTTCCTTTTTATTTGGACCTAATATTGTATAGAAAATGAATCAACCGAGTGTTTCTAATTTGAGAGAGAGAGAGTAGGTGCATGAATGAGAGATTTTTGGGATTTAGTTATGACTTTTGATTATATTAGACGGTTACCATTTGAAGCTTGTATGTGTTCTTCCTAATTTGCCCTTTTCGTGTTGAAATATGTCTAAAGTTTTCCAAATTCATTAGAATAATGCTATTTTTTGTCTTGGCCATTGATCTAAAGTAATCAATGGCTTAAAAATGGTTTTTATGGTTTTCTTAAAACTCAAGGTTTTCTTAGGATCCACCCCATATATATATATATATATATATATATATATATTTGACCCTGCGCGAGTAGAAAAAAACAAGACTATAGTTCGATCAATAGATTGCGCTGACCTCCTGCGTTCCGATAGTGATTTTACATCTCCAACCTCAAATCATAAGTTATTTTGTTTGAGTTTAAAAATCGGTTTTAAAATCTAGTAATAAGAAAAATGGTAGCGGGCAAAAATAATTAAAATATTAATGGGCACTAAAGTTTGTTAGGATTAAAATAATTAAAATTTTAATAAGTTTAAGTGTTTAACAAAATACATGAGATTTTTTTAATACATATATAATATAATTTTTTAAAAAATTTCGGGTCCCTGAGGAGATTGGACCCTGGGAGGTCATCCACCCCGCCCCCTCAGGGTCGGCCCTGTACCTAATGAACCATATATGAGGCCCCTTATATTTACCAAAAATCAACAAAATGTGTAATCCATTCCAGTTCCATCCTTATACTCGTCGGTCATCCTCATCCTCACATTTAGCAAAAATTAACAAAAAAGTACACTCTATTCGATTTCTCATCCCTATATCTCATCCCCATAAATAAATAAAAAATTCTTATTCTTAAATATAAGGGTTTATTATTCACTAGGTTATAGACCTATATATTCATAAGGTTGTATAATAAAAATTATATAACTTTATAATATGTATTACACGTGCTAACACATTATACCTGGACTATATTCAATATAATAACTAAACAACTTTTTAAATTGTCAACCTAAAACAACTTTGCAAGTAAACATGAAATTGAAAAATGTAAATCAATAATATTATTTTTATACCAGTTGGTTTATAGCAATCATGACAAGATGAATTTCACAATGATAAAAACATGTTCACAAAACATAACAATGTTTTAAAGAGCTAAAATTAAGCTTTTGGCAAGCATTATTGCAATTATGAGGTAAAAAAACTATTACGAATAGCTAGGACTACACAGTTAATGGTGTACAAATATAATGTAACTTTGTAACGCAATTAACATATAACCTGATTAATAATTAACAGTTATGCCAAACAAACAAAGTTATATCAATTTCTCTAAAAAAACTAAGAAGTTGTACATGTTCAGATTTGTGTTTATATACACCGATATACATTTTTTTTAATCAACATCTTATAAAGCTTTTGGTTATATGTTAACTACTATCTTTCAATTTTAATAAGTACTTTTAATGTTTTTAGTATATTATCCAATATTAATATTTTTAGAACAAAAAAACACATTATTTTTAATAAATTATTTGATATATAAAATTATATATTTTGTTTATACTTAAATTATTCATAAGTTATCCAGGAGAAATTATTATATTTTATTTTTTAGTAGCTAAAAATAGGTTGGTTAATATGCATGTAATGAATTGAAACTTGTAAAAATAATATAAAACAATTATTAATAATAAATCAATTATAACGAGAACTCATTATCACTAAGGGGGTGTTTGTTTTTCCCAAAAAGCTCTTCCCCACCTCTTCATCTGCGCGCACGCAGACGTGGGAAGAGGTTTTCCCATTGCAGATTGTTTGATTTTCGAAAGACTTTTTATTAAAAAAGGTTTTTATAAGGTCTGCCTCATGCAGACATAAACCATTAACTTCTAGTATCTTCTAACCTCTTCTCACTCAACCTTAAAACAAATAACCTGAACCTCCTTTCCCCTTGCACCGCCGGCCAACACATCCGACCGCCTGCCACCGCGCACCCTAGCACCGCCGGCCAACACGCAAACCGCAGCGATCGCCGGCCACCGCGCACCCTAGCACCGCCGGCCAACACGCAAACCGCAGCGACCGCCGGCCACTGCGAACCCTAGCACCGCCGGCCAACACGCAAATCGCAGCGACCGCACAACCCTAGCACCGCCGGCCAACACGACCACCGCAACGACCGGGCAACCGCGCACACCTTCGCACCGCCACACGACCACCGCAGCGACCGCCGACCAACTCGCAACCCTAGCACCGCCGGCTAACACAGCCATTGCAGTCTGCGTCCCGACCATCGCCGCCTCCTCACGCGAACCCGCCCCCTTCAGCGGCTTCCTCACACGAACCCGCCCCTTCAGCGGCTTCCACCAGCCATCGCTGCCCCCTTCAGTGCCTTCCTCCAGATTGTGATTTAGGTTTAGGTTTTGTTTGAAAAACAAACAGTCTTTTTCTTGCAGACTGCAAACATTTGGTCCACCTCTTCTCCTGCAGATGTCTGCAGATGTGATCCGCAGACTGCAGACATTTTAGCTTTTTAAAAACAAACAGCACCTAATAGAATCTTTGAAAAGTAAGAATTTAGTTATTCGTTTTAACGTTGAATTGCATTAAATTTCTAGTCAAAGATAGGAGGTTGGTAATGATATGACATCATTTAACTTCTTCTATCTATAGCTTTTAATCCAAGGGGCACCTAAAATATGCTAAACACGACCCTTGTGAATCTAAGTA
Organism: Flaveria robusta; assembly: GCA_025506415.1. Classification (NCBI taxonomy): domain Eukaryota; kingdom Viridiplantae; phylum Streptophyta; class Magnoliopsida; order Asterales; family Asteraceae; genus Flaveria; species Flaveria robusta. The sequence goes on from CM046465.1 coordinate 6,370,833, forward strand.
ATAATTAAAAAATCCAAATCAAGGGTTATATTGTTTGAAGCAATTGCAAGCACACCTTGACATGATGTGGGCCAAGAACGAACAGAAAAGGTGAGCGTAATCTCTCTAATTAAACAAGGAATTGAAAATTAGTAAAGAATGAAGTCCACATAAGTTTAATATGTTGTGATTAAAAATTAGTTAAGAATGAAGTCCACACAAGTTTAATTTGTTGTGATTAGTTGAATAATAACCGACACATATGTAAAAGATAAGTAATCTTCGATGAATGTTGCAAAGTATTCTCCCCCTCCATTAGCATGTATGTCACATATGTCATTATGCTCTAATTCAAGAATAATAGAATTCCTTTGAATTTTAAGATAAGGTTGCCCAGTAATTTTTGAATGCATACAAGTTTGACAAGTATGACATTTATCGTTTAAAGTTGGTATTAAGCTAATTTTAACCATATTATGTATACGAAATGTACATGGCCAAATCTACCATGTCATATTAAGGAAGAATCATAATAATCATAACTAGTAGGTATTTCATCGACCACATTTGGTACAACACTAGTCGATATATTATTAGCATTTCTAGATTCAGTCGTGAGAACATCATTTGCGCTATTGTTTAAAATATCTTTGATATTATCTTATTAGTATGGTAACGAAGACCAACAAACCTTCCAATGAACGGAGTCCCGCTTATAATGTCCTAGTCTATTATGTATAGAATAAAAAAAATACAATAAAATTAGGGAGTTTTTTTTATCTATTTCTGGATTGACAGTGCCAAAATACTTTGATTTCTTATCTTTGTGATAACATGAGGGTTACCCGATACTGTAATCATCGTTAATAGTAACAAACCATCTTTTTTTGTTCCTTTTGAACTTGTCGTATTCCTCCTCAGAGTGTTTCCTCTTTATATGGACCTTGAAGGTCTCCTTGGCTGTCTTATTTTCCAAATGATATTGTTCTTTCACTAGAAAGTGTTTACCGAGATCTTTCAAGGACATTTCATCCTTTCGATGTTTAAGATTAACGTGTATACATCTTTCCATGTGGGAGACAATTATGGATGCGACTTGAATTGTCTCAACCTTTTGCATGTTGCTTAGTGTGAAAATGGTTAGAATATGTTCAATTCCATACGTTTGATCTATGATTGGACGTAAGTCATTATGTATAAATTAAACTAGTTACTTACTAGCCGCACATTGCGGCGACATTGTACGTGACATGATAAAGTATAGACTATAATCGACTTGACTTTTTTCCGGACTAAATTCATGTCGAACCGTAAAATGACTCGAATTTATAGTGTTGAACAAAAACGGATTAAAGTCGAAACGTAGACCAATAAATCTATCCGACTTGTCTTCGGACAAATTCACGTCTAACCGTAAAGTACTCTAATTTATACCATTAAACGAAAACGTATTACACTTGACCTGCCTTTTTTTAAAACAAAATTATGTCGAAACGTATATCAAGTCAAACAGTCATAGCGTACGTAAAAGAACTCTTAGATTACAATCGTCCCTATTCATTTTCGGATAAATTTATGTTGAAACATATAGTAATTTGGATTTATACTGTCGAATAGAAACATTTATATATGATCTGACTATTTTTTGAACAAAACTTACATCAAAACATAGACTAACATCAAAATATAGATGATCTCAAGACGTATATAAAAATATGCACAGAAACATTTTATATATGACCCGACTTGTACCTAAAAATACGAACGTAAGAAGTTAGTTTTTATGAGTATAAGTTGTACTGGGCAAAACTCGAAATTTTAAAAACTTACGGGGGTCAAAGAGACGTGTCAAAATTGACCAGCAATTCAATAAATAAATTTTATAATTATTTAATTATTAATTTTATACAATTCAATAAAAAGTTTTTATAATTATTTAATTATTATTATTATTATTATTATCAAGTTTTAATAAACAACCATTATTAATTGAATTGAATAGTAAGAAGTTAGTTTTTATGAGTATAAGTTGTACTGGGCAAAACTCGAAATTTTAAAACCTTACGGGGGTCAAAGAGACGTGTCAAAATTGACCAGCAATTCAATAAATAAATTTTATAATTATTTAATTATTAATTTTATACAATTCAATAAACAGTTTTTATAATTATTTAATTATTATTATTATTACTATCAAGTTTTAATAAACAATCATGATTAATTGAATTGAATAAAAAACTAATATTATTACTATTTCTTTCTTCCTCAATTAATATATGGATAAATTCAATAAACAGTTTTTATAATTATTTAATTATTATTATTATTATGAAGTTTTAATAAACAATCATTATTAATTGAATTGAATAAAAAACTAATATTATTACTGTTTCTTTCTTCCTCAATTAATAAATGGATAATTTTGATACAACTAATTTTTAGCTTGTTGCGTCTTCATTAAAGTATTGCTCCTCAAGAGCATTCCAAAATCCTTTTTCGGTTGTGATGTTTTAATAAACATCAAAGAGTGGATCAGATATTGCATTCTAAAACATGTCCTCGGCATATGAAATCATCATTCTCGAAGTGAATTAGTTTTACTATATCACGCGACATCTGTTGAAAGGTTTTACAAGTCATTATTCTTGATAAATTGTTTTAAGATTGTTGTTTCTGATTTTCAATACATGTAGTCTACTAGTTATAGTTTCAAAGCGAATGCTCTCTAACCTTAAAGCAAATTCGTCCCTTTATTCCAAACGTGCAAAGTTTTATGGGTAATTGCTCCCCAACATAGAATGAAGCAACGTATGTAAATTTGTATTCGATATGCAAGGCAATGTAAGAGTTCCGCAGCTTTGTTTTTGTTTAAAGCATTACGTCTCGTCACAAATCATGTGCAGCAAAAATCTATTTCTAACCATCTAATGTTTTTTTAAAGAAAAATGAGTTTGGCATTGAGTTGTAAACAATTATAAGGTAAGTGGTTACCTACAAGTATTGGTTAAGAGAATAAATTTAGTTAAAGGAAGTGCTAAAACAACTTTTGAAGTGCAAGTACGTACAATCCTCACTATTGTTTTATAGTAAAACTACAACATTATTGTAATATATTTCTACCTTGATCTCATCATATTTATTTTTTATTAGAAAAAATTACAAAAGTAGTCATTTGACCAAACACTTTTACAAATATAACCATAAACTTTTAAATTTATCAAATAGTTCCACCAATCAAATGAGTCTATATCTTCACGTGGAGTCAGCGATACCAAACCCCTATTGTAGCAAAGTTTAAAATAAAAAAGTGAAAAAAATTGTTTTTTAATTCCATATCTCCACGTGGAGATACAACCCATCAAGGGCATCGCCCAATTGACTTTTCAAATGCAGAGAAAAAATTGTTACACAAACACCCCTTATATTCTTAGACTCTTTTCTATTTAACCTTAATTGGAAAAAAACGTTACACAAACCCCCCTTATACTTTTAGACTTTTTTTTATTTAGTCTTAAAAAAAATAAGGCTTAAAATATTTTCCAAAATCTAAATGGCAATTTCCTGTTGATAGATTTTTATCGATAATCTTTTATAGTTTTTCTTCAATCGTAACTTGACGTAAACTTTAAGTTTTAATTTAAACTAAAAGTAGCAACATAATTTAATAAAAAAATCCAAAAGACTTAAAATGAAAGAATATACTAATATTTTTGATAAAATCTATCCGTGGTAAAGATCTTTTAAAACTGAAACTAAAGTTAATATTTTAAAACCGAAAGCTATCAAAAAAGTACTTAAAATTATAATTTAAAATATTTAAAACTTAAAATCACTAAATGCAAATACCTCTAAAACAAAACCTTTTTATAAAAATTTCAAAACGAAAACACTTCCAGAAACTTTGATATTTTAAACTAGTTAAATTATCTTTTTCAAATATTATAATTTTAATTTATAATAATAATTAAAATTATTTTTTAAAAATATATATGAATTTAAAATTATTAATTTACTATTTTCAGGTATTTAACATACTATGATATAGCAAACACTTTGATTTTATTTAAAAAGTTAAGATTTTTATATCTTATACATTTATAAATATTTAAAACCCTAAAGTATCATTTAGATTTTATAAGTATTTGAAAACCTTAACTTTTTTAAGGTTAAATAAAAAAAGTCTAAAAGTATAAGAGGTGTTTATGCAACCTTTTTTTTCTATTGAAAACAACATTAATTTGGGCGATTCAATATTATTTACTTTTTTATTTTAAACTTGGCGATACAATAAGAGTTTGGTATCGCTGACTCACGGATATAGCGATATATTAGGGATTATATATCGCTGAGTCATCGATAATGGACCACATGAACTCATCTGATCGGTGGAATTATTTGGTAAATTTAAAAGTCAATGACTATATTTGTAAAATATATAGCGTAAGTTCACAAACAGTAACCCCATCCAACAGAAAGTACAAAAATGAAGGTAAAAATAGCTTGTTTCAAGAAAAAAAGGATTCAAAATGTACTTCCTCCAAAAAGTAGAATATGAAAACAAATTTAATTTGTTATTATATACGTTACTAGGTTAGTATTTTGTGTATCACAAGCATTGAATAAATAAAATATAAAATAATAAGTAATAAAAATTTATAAATTATAAAACCATATTTGAAAATAAAATATGATTGTAATTGCATATCAATAGCTACTTTAAGTAAATAAACAATAATGTATTTTTCTTAAACTCTTATTTTATAAAAAAATATGGGTTTTAAATATTTTATTTTAAGAAAAATGAACACGAAAAGTTATAATACGATGTTTTAATATAAGATATGATTAAAATTATATATACGTAATAGTTCAAGAAATAAAACGATTATACTATTTTTTTAACTCTCTTATCTAAATAGTTTCATTTTTAAACATTCGTGTTAATATTTTTTATAAAAATTTATTGTTTGTAAAAAACTTGTTTATTAAAACTCAGGTTTCTAATTATTCTGGTTATTTTAATAAAATTACTTTTAGAAAACTTCATATTTTTTATAATTTTTTTAAGAAAGGACCAATTTAAAATATTTTGTTTAAAAAAGGTTTAGTGTTTTAGAAAATTTCATATTATATAAAAGTTTTGTTTTTTTATGATTTCTATGTTAATAAAAAGATGTGATTTTTTATTTCCTTAATAAAGTTTAATTTTATAAACATAGATTGATTTTAAAAAAAATCTAGGTAAGAGAGAAAAATGTATCAATTAATAAAATTAATTTTTATTAAGAGAGAGAAATTAGTTTAAGTGTTATTCATCTTTACTTGATATCCAGGTTAGTATCCCGTGTATTACACGTGTCAATACCATACCAATAGATTTAAAATAATAACAAGTGTCAAAATGGTGGTTTAAAAAGTGACAAGTGGCAAAAAAAAACCTTATTTTATTAGATACTATAGATATAGATTGATCGATTATAAGAAAAGAAAATAATCTCTATAAGGGTTTAAGCTCAATGCCTTCAATAATAGCCCCTCTAAACTTCGTGTCATAATGACAAGAACTCAACTCATAATGCATATGAATCATTTCGGCGGTAGTAGCAGTTGAGAATTCTGAAAGTTGTACTTCCATCCAACCGTCGTTCCTTTGTCGTGGAAGGCCTTTTTTGTTTGGCCTATTGAGTGGGTTGTGGGTGTTTTGATCAACATTTGTCCTAATAACCGGAGGGTTTTGAGGACATACTAAATAGATAAACCCGATACTTTCATTTAATTCTTTATCCTTAACTTTCGTAGGACCCTCAAATTGGGATTGGTCTCCTGACAATTTGTAAACAAGGTAACTTGCATATTTTGTTTGAGACGATAGTAGTTGGGACTGGATTTCGGTGTTGATACGAAGACCCAAATAGCCGAGCTGATAGGCTTCTCCAAATCTAAAAAATATTTAATTAAAAATCATATAAATTACCTGTAAACGAAAAGCTAGAAATCAACTTGTCCCTAATATGCTACATTGAAACTTACGTCCTTAAATCATTTTTAATCTAAGCTTCATGAAAAACTTTGTCAAACATTACCGCAAGAAAGAATTATAGTAGCGCGCATAAATATCATAAGTTTAGTGAATGACCAACTTAAGAAATTACTCTAAAAATATGCATTTCACGCTTTATGCTTGTGACTTCACAAATACATAAAGGGACTTTGTAAATGAGAGCACATACTTAGGGGATGAACGTTGAGAGCCGATTTGAATATTCATATAGGTCGCTTCGTAACTTGATTAATGGGATTGCAAAAGATAGTAATATCGACAAGATAACTAGCAGGAAGATATAAAACAACCTTGATTCGGGTATAGACAGCATATCATACTTGGAGACCCGTTCAACAACCACTCTTGCTGATAGCATAAGACATTTCTTCTCATTCTTGTCAAGAGAAAACCACTATCAAACAACAATTATATAGATATGTAAATAGTTAGTACTTGAACCATATATATTCATTGGCTCCACAACAACTGCACTACATATGAGAAAGAAAACAAATGGACTTATCTAAAGTTCAGTAATGAATCATTCCTATCAATTATGTTACCTTTTGACCATCATTCATTAAGAACCCTCTGCGCATAAATGAGTACGCTTCCTTCCTCGTCCATTGTACTTTGGTTTTTGATAATTTCATTATGTCTTCATAATCAGTTGGTAAATTTACATTTGAATCTAATACGGGTTGCTTCTCATCACTATGTTCCACCTGTAGAAGAGTGTAACCATATTATGATCATATGACTAATTTGGAAATGGTTATCACTATGCTTGATGTAGTTGATACCACAAACTTTTAATCTCCCCAAAAGGATCAATTAGATGTGTGAACAAAATATAGGATATTATGAAATGATATATACATGAAACTTTAATTATGTGTCATCTTACTTTCTTCAGGGGTTCAAACGCGATGCCTTCAACTGCAAGGCATTTATCACCATATTTAAGGAAGCCCTCAAATAGAATTTCAAGATCAATAGTTTTCTGGTCACTAGTAAACCGATACAATTCACACATCAACCACCCATCTTCTCTCTTATCCGCAAGGTATGCAATCGAAGGTTTTGTCTCCCCTGGTAATTTATATTTGAGGCCTATAAATTCTTGAAGTTCTTCATGGGATTGATAGATCTTGAACACAAAATTCACCGAGTATGTGATTCCAGGAGACAAGAATCGAGCTTTTACACTTGCTTTGATCATCCGACTCTTTTGCTTATACTCGTAGATGCCCACAACAAATCTGTGTGAATATATAATAGCAAAGAATGATATAGGATCATGTACTTGGCTAATCATATATATATATATATATTATAATAAAAGAGTAACTAAGGGGGACACGTGGCAGCACCACATTCCTCTTCATCAAAATTTTCTCACTTCTCTCTCCTACTTAATAGTTACTATAATTACTAATAATATTATTTAATTTATTTATTAAAAAATAAATAAATTATGGTGAGGATGAATATGGTGCTGCCACGTGTCCACATTAGTTACTCTTTTATTATAATATAAAGATAAAGATATTGATTAAAAGATTTCTTTCTTAATTTATTAAAAAATATTTTTAGTCTATAAATAAATTGAATAATATTATTAGTAATTATATTAACTATTAAGTAGGAGAGAGAAGCGGGAAATTTATGGTGATGATGAATCTGGTGCTGACACGTGTCCTCATTCGTTACTCTTTTATTATAATATAAAGATATGCGCGCACGCATGTGTTCTACAAAGCTAGCTAGAAACATAAGGGAGGAGAAGTCACCTTGACATATAATTAGAACCATGGTAGGACTTTGGGCTCATAAAAGAATCACGTGGATCTGCATCAATACATTGTCCAAAAGAAATCATTTCGTAGTTTTCTCCCTTCTTGTTTACTGTAAACCACTGGCCATTAAACAAATTCATGTTTCAAGTTAGTAGTAGTTATAATAATTAATTGTATACGTGCATCAATTATATAGAAGTTTAAGGAGGTGTGGATGGGAAGCAGCTAACTAATTAATTACCGTTTTACCATCGTGGAGAAGAACCCCTTTCTTCAGATGATGAATCAATTCACCTTTGGATTTGTAGTTGAGAGGAGATACTGCAGTCTTGATCACCTCGTCGTAGTCAAAAGATGGTTTCGTTTCACTTATCTCTTGATTTTCAAGCGCAATCGCAAGTTCTGTCACGACATCAGCCATCTTTGGCCTATCTTCACGAGACTCGTTCAAACATGAAAACGCAATTTCTGAAAATGCTTTTAAAGCACTCTGATCCAATGGCCAAATCATCGGATGTTTATAGATAATATGATTTAACTTCTTCTGTTTATAGCTTTCAATCCACATGGGCATAAAATTCTTCTCAAGAGCACCATTTTTATATATACAACATAATCTCCCACATAAAACTTCGAACAAGACCACGCCGAAAGAGTATACGTCCGACTCTTTCGTTAGGGTTTGTGTCCTCGCATACTGCGGATCCACGTACCCAAAGGTACCTGCTGCATTGGCGACAACTACCGAGTGCTGCTCATTAGCAGGGCCCATTATTGATAGCCCAAAGTCTGCAACTTTTGCATTCCATTGGCCATCTAGTAAGATGTTGCCACTTTTCATGTCACGATGGATAAGCCTTTGGTGTCTTCCCTTAGGATCATGAAGGTAACATAGTCCCTTCGCGGCATCTAGGCATATCTTGAGACGGCGTGCCCACGTGAGATCAGGGGATTTTAAATGGCGGTCAAGGCTTTCACCAGATGCATACTCGTACACCAGGATTGCCTCGCTCCCTTCATAACAAAATCCTAGAAGAGTGATAAGATTTTCATGTGTGTACCTGGACAGCACCATGATCTCTTTCAAGAACTCGGTTGTTCCTTGCCCATGCCTCGGGTCCGGATTCAGACGCTTAATAGCGACCATGCTTCTCCCCTTATAGTGACACATTTCTCCTTTATAAACCGCCCCAAAACCACCAAATCCAATACGGTTGTCAACACTGAATCCGTTGGTGGCTGATATTATTTCGTTCAGTGGGATTTTGAGATGTTGAAACTCCTCTAATGTTTTCTCCATATTTTGTGGATCGATCAAATAATAATCAGTTGCAAAAGTAAAATGTGCTTGTGATTGAAAGAGGGAACTGATCGAAAGATGGTTAAGAATGAAGAATATTAATTTGTTGTGATGAAATGAAAAGTATTCCCATAATTTATAGACCATGTGTTTTTGTTTTGTTCTTCAGAAAAAATATGCTTTACTCCAGCGGTTTATGAATTATGATAGACTAATTAAACATTTTGTTGGTGGTTGCCAACTCTCTTTAGTTGACCTAAACCAATAATTACAAATATACAATGCTCACACTCTACCTGATGACGTTAGTATGTGACGTACCAGCCCCTCATGTCATGATTTCATATATTAAAAATGTTTAATTACAACTGTTTATTATAGACTGGTTGGCACTTTAAGAAATGTTTAGAGCGATTAAAGGGTGGTTATTATGTCTCTATAGTCATTGACTTTAGAAATTAAATGCTTGCAGGTTACAACGATGCGTTAGCTTTATTTTATCTTGTTCTGAACCAATGAGCTAAAGTCGACGACACATTGAGCATAAATGCTCAGGGTTGAGACATGAGTTTTTCTTTTCAGTTATGAGTTTCATCTTGAGGAGGTTAGGGTGCGGTCCTGGCTGGAAAACGTATAAATGGACCCGATTAAAATAGCACATATACTCTAAAACAGGGTCGTATGTTTGTTGTTAACAAAATTAAACAACAGATTTTATTTGGGTTGGTAGCGTAGCAGTGACAGTTAAAATATTTTTAATGGATGATTTTACTAAATCTATGTACATGACCAATAAAATTAAGTTATGACAACCATTGGCAAAATAATAAATTTGATCTACGAGCAAAACATAGTTTTAAACCTTACCATAAAGTTTTGCATTTCTGAAATAAATTTATTTACTCATTATTTTATACAATTGTTTTAGAAGGGAAAAAGCATATACCCTAATAAACAAATGTTTCAAAAATAAAAATACTGAAATACCCATTTGTTAACATTAAATTTAACAAAAGTTAATGTATTTGTTAACATTTAGATTTAACAAAAGTTAATGTATTAAACTAAAAGAAAAAGAAATTAAAGAATGTGCACTATATCTATCTGAAAATTTTAGAAACTATAAACCAAATCCAAGATTTATGTGCAACCATATAAACCAACCATACAATTTACTACACATAAAATTATAGTTTAAGAGATTGTATAGGGCCTAGAGGGAGTGTTTCAATCCAAGATCATGTCTTTTCAAATGTTAACAAAGGGTATTTCAGACTTCCATTTCTAAAACATTTGTTTATTAGGGGTGGTTCTTATGTCTCTATAGTTGACTAACTTTGAGTTTAGATACTTGAAAGTTGCAAAGAGTGCTGGCTATTCTCAACATATATAGTTCTTGATACTAGGTTGGATTTTAAGATATTGATAATAGGAGTATTTATTCGAATTGAATTCGGATTATTCCAATTGAATAGTCAAATTTTGAATTTTTAAAACTAAAATTGAATTTAATGTGTATTCGAATAAGATTCACATTATCTAATAGTTTAAGAAAAAACAATTACACTATTTTCTTAACTCTCTTATCTAAACAATTCTATTTTTAAATATTCGCTTTGAAAAACTGTTATAAAAAAATTTATTTTTAATAAAAATATTGTTTTTTAAAAACTATAGGTATTAATTATTCTTGTAGTTTTAATAAGATTGTTTTTAGGAAATTTCACCTTTATATTTTTTTTAAAAAAATATATTTTAAATTGTAACTAATTTAAATTATATAACACCTTTATTTCAAGAAAACAAATTAGGATAAATTCTAGGAGTTTGAAATTATTGTTTTCATATTCACAAATTTTCTAGATGTGAAGTATAAATGGAAATAATTTAAATTTTATAAGCCCATTATTATCTTTTCTAAACAAATTAGAAGGAAACTTAAGACTTTATTGGTTCCACATTGCCTTTTTTTGTTTGAAATATTTATAAAATTAAATCAATATTTTTAAAATAAAGAAGATGTTGCCAAGTGGCAAAATTGGTTTAAAATTTTGACATGTGACAATTATGGCTTAATATGATGACAAGTAACAAAAATAACGCTTTTTTATTAGATATAATAAATTAATCCTAAAAATAGTTAAATCATGCCAAGAATCATCTAAAACTTAGGTGATAAAAATAAATTAACCAGTTATAATCAAGAACATAACAAATCAGTCGCATACATAATCTGAAATCAAAAGAAATAAAATATGATTAGCAAGCCGAGTCAATTAACATGAATAAATGTTAACCGACTGATAGATATTTACTTGGGGTTAACAAATGTTTTGTTTAAGCTTACTCCAAAGTCATCCTTTCATCTCTTGTAGTTTCCTATTGAACTACTATGCAAACTCCACTCTTAAATTTTTATGTGTATCATGTATGACTCCCCTTTTGAATATGCATCATATGTTTTTATACAAAACAATTAGGTATCCCTTCATAGTTCATATCCTTTCCAAGTTTCCGTCATTCCTTGTGAGAACCCAAGCGCAACTTCGCGACATGGGCTTTTGATCTACTCCCACATTCACGTTGTGGGCTTTTAGCCCATATAATTTGTCATGTTATAAGGGCAATCGTGAGCTGGAGTATCCATCTTCACTTGGGCATGAAGTAACTCAATTGAAGTGATTTGTGGTTTGTATTTAAAACATAACTAGTATTAAGCACTTGCGTTGCGACGGGGCATATAATCATAACAAATAGCACCAATGTTATAATATTGTCAGTGATCACTAACATCGTAAAAACTCGTATTACAAAAGAAATAAAATAGAAAAAATTGAAATCGAACGGAAAGTAACGTAGAAACGTAAAACATTAAAAACAATAACTTACTCGATCTAGGAGCAGCACGTTGCGACGGGTACGTTGTGGGGAATAAATAGGTGTAACAACGTTGAACCACACGCATATGTTACCAATGTGTTAATTCTCAAAATCTAAACTGAAATATAAATGAAAAAAATAGTCATCTCATGTTTTAAGCTTGCCTTTGTTTTGTTTTGAGTTTCTCCATGTTGTCTGGTTAGTGTTGTGATTGGAGAAAGTGTTTTGTCAGTGGTCAGTTATGTTTTACTATGATCGTGTTGTTGAAAAAATCTTTTTGTTGATGAATTGAGACTTTGTTTTATTTCTAGCATGTTGTTTGTTGATGCTGATTTGATAATGTTTCTTCTAACCCTAATTAGTGCTATCGTTGGGGAAAATGTTATGTCAATGATCAGTTATGTTTACTATGACGATGCTATGGCTTTGCTGCTATTGGGAGAATTGTTTTGTCAATGATGATGGGCCTTTGTTTATCTGAGACTTTATTTTACTCTTTCCATGTTGTGTTGGCGCTTTTATTAAGGAAATTGTTGTGTCGATGATGATGAGGTTTTTGTCATTTAAGGCTGAGTCTGGGCTCACATGACTCGATGCTTTAGTTGGGTATATCTTTTTTATTGATCGTGTCTTCTTTCACCGGTTATTTTGGTTTTTCCTTGGCATGACTTTATTTGAGATATTGTAGACATTTTGACCATGTTGTTGGCTTCTTGAGGCCTTTGTTGGGTTGTCATCGGGTTCTTTGGTTGCTACTGTGCCTGATGGTTAGCGATAGGTTATTGATGATGGATTTTTATTCATTAGAAACATGTAGTTTGGTTGATAATAATAGGTGTATGCCAATCTGAGGCACAGGAGAAATTTTTTCATGAAAAAGCAAATCAGAATTCTTGTACCCCTCATCTGAGGCATGTCATGATTTTTAGCTTATGTTCGACTGAGATGTTGTTGCATTGGTTGGTAGCTCATAATCGTAGTATAATTTATGCTACATCATGGTTGTGATGATACCAAAAAAGTAGGTGACCATTTGGCGTGGTAGCATTTATTGCTTGCAGCCACTACAAATCGCCTTAGCCTAAATTGATTTTTCAATTGGTAAATGTTTTTGAGACAAGTCGTACAAAGCGCGAGGTTGAATACCACTAGTTAACCGAAAACTTAAATTTAGATACTGAACAACTTTGTAAATATATTTGTTTTTGTATTCATGATTCTCGAATGCAGTGATGAATTACATATATAGGAAAAAACGAAAAATACATGCACACAGGGCCGACCCAATAGCATAATTGGCCCAAGCTAGGGTTTTGGGCCTCTCAAATATATAGGGCCTCCAATTTTAATGACCCAATGTTAAATGTGGCCTCAAACTTCAAGTGGCCCAGTAGCCCACAAAAATACAAGATACAACAGCCCTAGGCAGCGCCCAGGCGCCCAGGGGCCACTCACTCTACATCCGAGTATTCGACTCACTTCAGGCGACTCTTCACTTCTTCCCTCGTCGACTCGCCAGATTGCCTACGCGACTTTTCACTCTTCGAGATCAGCAAGCATTCAATTTTTCTTGGTAATCAGTAATCAACATGAATCATCAAGCTTCAGCCTTCAATTTTTCTAATCTGTGAGTCACGACAGTCGGCAATCAAAATGGCCTGCGACTTTTCGAGATCAATAACGGTAACATTAGGTTCAAATCGTTGAATAAATCCTCACTTGCCCCTTTCGATTCAACCTACGAATCAACTATTCAACCTGCGATTTACGACTTGCTGTGGCGGAGCTTGAGCACTCTCGTAGGGGGGGCGGGGGCGAAATTGTTTCTTTTTGGGGGGCGTGAACTCAAGTTTTATATAAACATTTACACTACCGGGCCAAAAATTTACACTACCGGACTAAAGTTTCACACTACCAACGAAAAAAAGAGGGGGGGCGGCGCCTTCCCCCCCCCCCCCCCCCCCCCCCCCGGGATTAAGAAGGGGCAGAAAGTCAAAAACCTTGATCTTGTGAAGTTGTGATTAACTGATTACTGATTAGATGTCGATTAGAAGCCTAGAATATAAGTAGGGTTGTCGGTTGTGGATCGATTTGTAGAAGCCTATAATATAAGAAGGGATTCTCATGTAGACTTCTTCATTCAAGTCACCATGCAAGAATACGTTATTAACATCCAATTAGTGAATGATCCACTCTCTTTTGACAGCAATGGCAAGTAGACTCTGAACTATGACTAACTTGGCCACTGGTGCAAAAGTGTCGTGATAGTCCACTCCCTCCATTTGTGTATAACCCTTTTCAACGAGTCTCGTCTTGTGCCTCTCTGTTTCTCCATTTGGCTTGTATTTGACTTTGTAGACCCATTTCGAGTCTATTACGAGTTTTCCTGTAGACAGGTCTTCTATGGTCTACGTACCATTTTCTTCGAGGGCTTTTATCTCTCTCTTCATAGCATCTCTCCATTTTTGATCGTGCATTGCTTGTTTAAAATCTCTCAGCTCATCATTAGAGGTGATGGCTGCTAAAAAAGCCTTGTGAGATTTTGTAAATTTTTCATAAGAGATAAGTTTGCTAAGGAAAATACGGTTGAGGATTGTTGATCGGAGACAGGTTGTGCATGGTCTATGGAAGGGGGGAGTTGAATCTCGTAATCATTAAGATGTGCAGGTCATTATCTATATTCCTTTTTGCTCTTGTTTCTCCCATATTGTTATTTTGAAATTCAATATCTTCATTATAATTGGCTTCATTTTCATTTAGCTCTGAACCAAGTGTAGCTTCAATTTTGTTCAGGTGTGTGCCTTCAAAATTGTTAGTTGGGCTATTAGAGCCCAAATTCTCCATCTCACTTCCTTCACAATTATTCCCACTATGTTTGATAGGCCCATCATTTATGATCTGTTCCAGCTTATCAATTTCTTCATTGGGCTCGACAGCCCTTCTAAATTTTCTGTGTCATGCTCTTGTCTTTCAACAGAATATTTATAGATGTTTTCATCTTCACATTCATTTTCTTTTATTTTTGTGGAGAAAGAAAATTTGTCTGTGAACTTCACATCCCTTGATATTATGAATTATTATGGCTTGGGTCATATATTTTGTAACCCCATTTAACTCCTAGTCTTGCTTTAATTTCAAACTTGTCACCCTTAGTTTCAGTACTCTAATAATACGCCAAGCAACCAAGAACTCTCATGTGATAATAAGTTGGCTTTTGATTGTGTAACAATTCATAGGGTGTTTTATTTTTATTGACCTTAGACAGCAACCGATCGATGATGTATGTCGTAGCTAAAATGCACTTACCCCAAAACCTTATAGGAAGGTTTGCTTCAATCTTTAGAGCTCGGGTTGTTTCAAGCAAGTGTTGATGCTTTCGCTTGGCGACTCCATTTTGTTGTGGAGTGTGGGGGCACGTTGTTTCCAAGATGATTCCTTGGTCGGCATAGAACTTTATCATCTGATTTGAAGTAAACTCTCATTGTTATCGCATCTTATTCTTTTAATGCTGTTGTTTCCAAGATGATTCCTTGGTCAGCATAGAACTTTATCATCTGATTTGAAGTAAACTCTCATTGTTATCGCGTCTTATTCTTTTAATGCTTCTTTCAAATTGAGTCTTGATCATTTTGTGAAAATCAATTAGACATGTACTTGCCTCAATGTTTGTGTTTGAGTAAGAAAACCCAAACCGCCCTACTATAATCAGTCCTGCAATCGGACTCGTTTCAACTTCAGCATCCTTCACGAACATGACCATTTCTGCCATAAAAATCACAATGATCTACTTGAAGTTCTCCATCTTTTGAACCCAATCTAGATAATAGTTGTTGGACAAGGCATGTCATTCTTCTTGTTAAATTGTTTTAAGATTGTTGTTTTTGATTTTCAATACGTGAGTAGTACTCTACTTATTGCTTCAAAACGAGTGCTCTCTTTTCTTAAAGAAATCTCGCCTCTTTATTCCAAACGTGTAGGGGTTTGATGGCAAATTGCTTCCCAACATATAACGAAGCAACATACGTAGATTTGTATTCGATACGTGAAGCAACATAAGAGTAGTGTCGCTTTGTCATTGTTTTAAACATCGCGTCTCTTCACAAATCGTCTCTTCACAGATCACAAGCCTAGTATACATATAATGTTTTTTAGAAAGAAAAATAAGTTTGACACTTAGTTGTAAACAGTAAGTTAAGTATTGTCCCAGAAGTTTTGGTTAATTAAAAGAAGTGGTTAAACAATTTCAGAAGTGCAAGTGCAAGTATAATTCTCTTGCTTGTTTAATTGTAAAACTGAATACTATTCTAATATATTTCCACCTTTTTTCCGATCATTTTTATTTTTTTATTTTTTGTTCTCTTAGGTGTAACTTCACAAACAGTAACTACTTTTATCACAAAAAGACATAAAGTAAAATGAGAGTGTACAAAATGGTTTGTTTTAAGGAAATAGGATTCAAATGGTACTTCCTCAGCAAAATAAAACGAAAACAATATTAAATTGTCATTACAAGCAATTACTTCTTGGCCAATTATTAGAAAAGAAAGAAATCTCTATATGGGTCTAAGCTCAACACCTTCAATAATAACCCCGTTTAACGTCCAGTCACCATAAGGTGTCAATATATAATTCATAGGAATCATTTCGGCGGTACCAGCAGTTGAGAATTCCGAAATCTGTACTTCCATCCAACCATCGTTCCTTTTTCGTGGAAGACATTTTTTCTTTGGCCTATTGAGTGGGTTGTGGATGTTTTGATCAACGTTTGGTCTAATAACTATGGGCGTTTGAGGACTTACTAAATGGACATACCCAATCTTATCTCCTAAACCCAAATGTCCTTCATCCTTAACTCGGACAGGAGCCTCAAATCCAGATTGGTCTTCTGGTAATTTGTAGACAAGGTAACTTCCATACGTTGTCTCACATGATAGTAATTGGGACCGGATTTCGATGTTGATATCAATTCTCCGTAATATGTGATGAACGGCTTCTCCAAATCTGAAAGATATTAGAAAAAAAATCTTAAGTAGGTGTAAAAGAAAAACTAGAATATCAACTTGTACCCAATATAGTAGAAACTTACGTCCTTGTATTGTTTCTAATATAAGCTTCATTAAATACTTAGCGAAACATACTGTGAGAAAGAAATTCAGTAGCACTCATGATTATAAGTTTATATCTATAAGTTTAGTGAATGACCACCTTAAGGAATTACTATGATATATATGCATTTCACGCTCCATGCTTGTAATTTCACACATTATAAAGGTACTTTGTAAATGGGAGCACACAATTAGGGGATGAACATCGAGATTCGAGTTGAATATTCATATATAGATCGCTCCATAATTACTTAAAAAGTGGATATAAAAGACCTTGATTCGGGTAAAGACAACATGATGTAGTCCAAGCCTTTAGAAACTGCTCTTGCTGATAGCATAAGACATTTCTTCCCATTCTTGTCAAGGGAAAACCACTATGAAACAAAAAATATATAGATATGTCAATCGTTAGTACTTGAATCATATATGTTGATAGGCTCCATATGAGAAAGAAAACAAAAGGACTTAACCAAAATTCAGAAATAAATCATTCCTATCAATGTTACCTTTTGACCATCATCGATTAAGAACCCTTTGCAGATATATGAAAACGCTTCCTTCTTCGTTGTCCACTCCACGTTGTTTTTTGATAATTTCATCATGTCTTCATAATCAGTTGGTAAATTTGGTAAAGTTGCATCTGAATATGATATGAGTTGCTTATCATCATTATGTTCCACCTATAGAAGAACGTAACCGAATAAACTATGATCAAATGACTAATATTGAAATGCTTGTTGTACTTGATACCATAATTTTTTTCTCCCAAAAAAAAAAGATCGATTTGATGTGTGTGCAAAATATAGAATATTAATTAATGATGAGTTTGAAACTTTAATTATTTGTTCTTACTTTCTCCAAGGGTCGAAACTCGATGCCTTCAACTGCAATAGAATCTTCACTGAAGCCCTCAAACATAATTTCAAGATCAATAGTTTTCTGGTCACTAGTAAACTGATACAATTCACACATCAGCCATTCATCTTCTCTCTTATCCGCAAGATATGAAATTGAAGGTTTGGTTTCCCCTGGTAATTTATATTTGAGAGTTATAAGTTCATGAAGTTTATTCCCCTTAGTTAGGTAGATCTTGAACACAAAATTCACCATGTATGTTACTCTAGGAGACAAGAATCGAGGTTTTACACGTGCTTTGATACTCCGGCTTTCTTGACTATACCAGTAGAGACCCACAGCAAATCTACGTGAGCAAGGAATGATATACGATCACTTTGCTAATCATATATATATATATATATATATATATATATATATATATAACATATACATATATATATATATATACATATACATATATATTATATATACATATACATATACATATATACATATACATATACATATATATATATATATATATATATATATATATATATTACATATACATATATACATATACATATATATATATATACATATACATATATATATATACATATACATATATATATATGGGAAAAGTGAATACGGGGCTGTTAGGCATTTAACCTTAGATACGAAACTTTCAAAACTACTTAGTTTTGAATCAAAAAAGAATTAAAAATATTAATTTTCATTAGTTTCCCTTCTTGATTACTCTCCCCCTACCTTCAATTACCTAAGTCATCTTCAACATCATCCCTGCCCTTCATCATCATCGCGAACAACTTTATTTCGGGTTGTTATCTTCATCTCGACCTTCTGCAGATCACAAGGTTTGAAATCGATCACTTTTCTCTTCACCCTTCTATCAGTCTTGTCATGAACTTCGTTTCTCCAAATTGATTCAATCCCTAAACGAACATCGATCCTTCTACAGTTCATCATCATCATCACGAATTGTTTATGCAGACAATCATCATCATCGCGAATTGCTTTTGCAGATTATCATCTTCATGACTTCATCGCATCCTTCTGAAGATCATCATCATCATCGCGAACACAAGGTTAGAAAGAGATTTGCTTCAGATGATTTTATTACTCGAGCGTGTTCTTCACAATGAAACCCCCTCATAACCAATTTTCTTCGTTTACTTCACGAGTTCTTCCCATGTAGTCGCATAATTATTTATTATTTTTTGTTCTAACTATGTTTCAATCATAATATTGTTGATTTCAATATATAGCACATAATGAAATCTTCATAAATCTCACAACTGGATCATATAAGAAGTATTCATCCATCATATGTTAAAAGCTCTAATTGCTTCTGATCTTTTTATTATGATATTTGAATGTGAATGTTGATGCTGATGAGTGATTTTTTGCTTTTGTACCTAATGAGAATTTATAATTATCTTTTTAATAGGATGTACAGAAGGAAAATTCACCACTTCAAGTAGAAGAGAAAGCTATTGAAATAAATGTTATCAACGATTCAGACGTTGAAATAGAGAAGGACAATGATACGAATGTGGTTCTTGGGTTTGAGAAAGAAGAAGAAAATAATGTAACAGGGAAGGTTTTTAGTAGTCTAGATGAGGCATATGAGTTCTATAATCGTTATGCTTTTTACATGGATTTGGAATACGTATTTATTGTAGTTTTAAAAATAAGACGACAAATGAGCCCCATCGAAAGAAATATGTATGCAATAAAGAGGGTTTCAAAGATGTGAAGTGTAACAATTCCGGTGGAGATATAACGAAACGTCGTAGGGATTTAATAAGCAGATGTGAAGCATTTATTCAAATTTCAAAAAGTAAAGATGGGAAATGGTTTGTGGATATGTTTAACGATGTTCACAATCATGAGCTAACTACTACTCCAACTAAAGTAATGAAGCATCGTTCTCATGGGAAGTTTCACCGAACATTGGCTTGTAAATCTCTAATGTCGGAACTTGGCCAATCCGGTTTGAGACCTTGTCAAATCAAGAAGGTCGTGAATACTATGAAAAGTCCACATGAAAATGATGTTACATCAAAACAATGTGCTGATATCTTAGCTGAGCAGTGAAAACAATACAAAGGTAAGAAGTTCTATGGAGTTATAAAACATTTTCAAGATAAAGTAATAGAAGATAGTAAATTTTATTTTCTAGTGGATTTATTTGATGACGGGTCTCCAAGAAATATTTTCTGGTGTGATGGGAGATCAAGAGATTCCTACATAAAATTTGGGGACGTCGTTGTATTTGATGTCACATACATGACAAACAAATTTATGATGCCATTTGCTTCATTTGTCGGGGTGAATCATCATTGTCAGTCCATACTTTTCGGTGGTGTATTATTGGAGAATGAGAAACAAGATACTTTTAAATGGTTGTTTCAAAGTTTTGTAAATCATGTTTGATAAGCATCCATCGGCAATAATTACCGATCAAGGCTATGGGAAATGCTATCAAAATAGTTTTTCCAGAAACTCGGCATCGCTATTGTTCATGGCATATTAAGAGACATGAGATCGAACATCTTCGATCTCCTAAAGTTCGTTATAGTGACTTTGAAGAGTTACACAAACAATGGGTAAAAAGTGATACAATTGAAGAATTCGAAACTCGTTGGGAACTTTTATGTGCTAGATATAATTTTGAAAGTGGCAGTTGGATAACCGAGATGTGTATCCAACGTAAATATTGGGCTAAGCGTTCTTGAAAGATTTTTTTTTTTTTTTTTTTTTTTTTGCTGACATGACATCAAGTGGAAGAAGCGAGAGTATTCATGCCTTTTTTGATGGATATGTTAATTAAAAAACGATGTTGAATGAGTTTGTTGTCCAGTATGATAAAGTCGTTGAAGCTCGAAGATGATAATTCATAAATATAAGTTAAAACTTATGATATTTAGTTGTTTTACATAGTTTATTTTTCATGTCTGATATACATATATG
Source organism: Flaveria robusta (assembly GCA_025506415.1). Taxonomy (NCBI): domain Eukaryota; kingdom Viridiplantae; phylum Streptophyta; class Magnoliopsida; order Asterales; family Asteraceae; genus Flaveria; species Flaveria robusta. The sequence goes on from CM046465.1 coordinate 6,391,773, forward strand.
TAAAACAGTTCAAGTATCACCAAACTTAATTAATATTTATGTAAATCAATGGTTCTTTTGGTTCTGAAAATAAAAAGTAGTTCTATAATGATCATGATCTTATATACATACATATATATATATATATATATATATATATATATATATATATATAACTAGAGCTATCTAGAAGTAGAAAGGAGGAGAAGTCACCTTGTCTTGTACACAGATGAAAAATGATCGGAAAAAAAGTCACTTGGATTTGCATCCAAACATTGTCCAAAAGATATCATTTCACAATGTTTTCCCTCCTTATTTACTGAAAACCACTGGCCAATAACAAATTCAAGTTACGAGTTAGTTTGATCAGCTTATGTATAGTAGGTTTATATGAAGAGATCCTAAGAAAACCACAAAGTTATGAGAAAACTAGAGAAAACCAATGAAACGATCAAATAATGCATAAATTTTTATCACTACCCTCTATACATATGTGTGAATATATATAAATAAAGTTATGAATTAAATGAAAATCGTAGCATAGTTTTTCATATACGTGTCACATAGGTTACGTATACGTAACCATTTTTAATTCGACATAGTGTTACGTATACGTAAAACTCTTCATTTTGTATGTATGCTCAACATATATATATATATATATATATCAAATACTTAAATATCATTTTAACAATTAAAATAACAAAAAAATTATGAATTATATTATTGGTTTTCGTGATTTTTTTTAGTTTTCACATAACTATTGGTTTTCTCAGGAACCCTCCCCTATATGATTTGTATATAAGAATATCAAGAAGTCTAACTACATACACCAACCTCTCATACTAGGATGATCCAGCTCTTATACGATGGCGTACGTGTATATTAATTTGTGTTATAGTAGTAGTAATGATAATTAATTTTATACATGCATCAATTAAATAGGAAATTAAAGGAGAAGTGGATAGCAAACAACTAAATAATTACCGTTTTACCACCATTAAGCAGAACCCCATTCTTTAGATGATGAATCAATTCACCTTTGGAGCTGCAATTGAGAGGAGATAATGTAGTCTTAATCATCTCTTCGTAGTCAAAAGCTGGTTTCCCTTCACTTATCTCTTGATTGTCAAGTGCAATCTCAAGTTCTGTCACAACATCAGCCATCTTTGGCCTATCTTCACGAGACTCGTTCAAACATGAATACGCAATGTTTGAAAATGCTTCTAAAGCACTCTTATCCAATGGCGGAATGGCTGGATCTTTAAAGATGATATCTTCTAACTTCTTCTGTTTATAGCTTTCAATCCACATGGGCACAAAATTTTTCTCAAGAGCACCATTTTTATATATAAAACATAATCTCCCACATAAAACTTCAAACAAGACCACACCGAAAGAGTATACGTCCGACTCTTTCGTTAGGGTTTGTGTCCTCTCATACTGCGGATCCACATACACAAAGGTACCTACTGTACCGGTGACAACTACTGAGTACTGCTCATTAGCAGGGCCCACTATTGATAGCCCGAAATCTGCAACTTTTGCGTTCCATTGGCCATCTAGTAGGATGTTGCCACTTTTCATATCACGGTGGATAAGTCTTTGGTGTGTCCCCCTAGGATCATGAAGGTAACATAGTCCCTTCGCGGCATCTAGGCATATCTTGAGACGGTGTGCCCAAGTGAGATCAGGGGATTTTAAATGACGGTCAAGGCTTTCACCAGATGCATACTCGTACACCAGGATTGCCTCACTCCCTTCGTAACAAAATCCCAGAAGAGTAATAAGATTTTCATGCTTGTACCTGGACAACAATATGATCTCTTTCAAGAACTCAAGTGTTCCTTGTCCATGCCTCGGATTCAGACGCTTAATGGCGACTACGCTTCTCCCCTTAGAGTGACACACTTCTCCTTTATAAACCTCCCCAAAACCACCAACTCCAATACGGTTGTCAACACTGAATTCATTGGTGGCTGATCTTATTTCTTTCAGTGGGATTCTGAGATGTTGAAACTCCTCTAAGGTTTTCTCCATATTATATGGATCGACCAATAATCAGTTACAAATTAAAATGTGTTTGTAACTGACAGTGGAAACTGATCAAAAGATGTTAAGGAGGAAGAATATTGATAAGTTGTGATGAAATGAAAGGCATTGTCATAATTTATAGATTAGAAAGGCGAGAAATTAGGAATATATACAATAATTAAGAGTAAAATATAATTGATTAGCATGCAGACAATGTGTTTTTGTTTTGGTCTTTATAAAAAATATGTTTTATTCCAGCTGTTTATAACTAAACATTTTGTGGGTGGTTACCAGGTCTCTTTGGTTGACCTAAGTCAATAATTACAAATTTACAATGCTCACACCTTAGCTGATGACGTTAGTATGACGGTACCAGCCCCTCATCACATCTATATTTATAACATTTAATAAATCAAACTTTCTTTTGTCACTTGTTTTTTTATTAAGTCATTTTTTTGCCGCTTGTTATTTTTTTAGATACTTACACATCAATTTTTCTTTTAAAAGGATATTATAGTATTTTAAATACTTATACAAATTTCTCTTTTTTATTAAAAATGAATTTTATTAATTGTTATATTTATCTCTCTTATTTAATTTTTTTTTAAATCAAACTATCTTTTCATCTTTTAATTAAATCTAGATAACAAAAAACTAAAGTTATATATATTATGAAATTTTTTAAAATACTAAACATTTTTAAACAAAATATTTTAAATCGTTTTATTTTAAAAAAATTATAAACAGATGAAACATTTTAAAGCAGTCTTATTAAAACAACCAGAATAATTACAAATCAGAGTTTTTAAAGAACAAGATTTTTATAAAAAAAATATTTTTTATAAAAAATCTTAAAACGAATGTTTAAAAATAAAACTATTTAGATAAAAGAGTTAAAAAAATGGTATAATTGTTTTATTTCTTGAACTATTACGTGTATATAATTTTAATTATATTTTACATTAAAATATTATACTTTAACTATTCGTGTTTATTTTACATATATATTTTACATTAAAATTTAATCCTTTTATTTAATGGGTTTTTAGCCTATCTATCTATCTATAAAAAAAACTAAAATAAGCGTGAAACAATTGTAAACCTTATTATACTTACTTTTTCATTTCTTTGTATTATTAACAATAATATTGAATACTATCAACATTACTTATACCATTTTTAAATCAAAAAATGCATAATTTAATAAATTAAAAACCTTTTTTTTTTAATTAAAACACACTTTTTAAAAACAAAAATTTTATAAAATACGGAATACAATGAAATTTTTTTATAAAAAATCATTGTTCTTAAAACAATATATTTAAAAATCACAATTTTTTTATAAAACAAAAGTTTAAGAAAAATACATTATTGTTTATTTACTTAGCTATTTATACGAAATTACTATCATATTTTATATTCAAGTATGATTTTATAATGCATGAATTTTTATTAATAATTATTTAATATTTTATTTATTCAATTCGTGTATTACACTCTAGTGATTTCATATATTAAAAACATTTTAAAAATGTTTAGAGGCGATTAAGGGGTGGTTATTATGTCTATATAGTCACTGACTTTAAAATTAAATGCTTGCAAGTTACAACGATGGATTAGCTTATTTTATTTTGTTTTGTTTTGAACCAATGGGCTAAAGTCGACGACAAATTGTTCCTTAATCAAATAACATGTTATTTGGATTAGTGTCGTGGTAGTAAGAGTACAAAAATATGTAAATAGATGATCTTACTAAATTAATATATCAGTTTAGAAACTCATGTATCATACGGATTGAATGAAAATATTAAATTAATAGTTAGTAATTTTATTTTAAAAATCATAAATAATTTTTTGAGATAAAATACGATCGATGTGACGTATAATTAACTATCTTAGACTGATGTTATCCCAAAGCTATGAGGTGCCAGTCCCTGCCACGTCACCCTGTCGCACCGCCGCCATCGTTACAGTTGTGTTCTTCATCAGAGCGTGGTGCTGGCCCCTTGGGGCGGTTCACGGCGTTGTTGCTGCTCCCGGTGCATTTGTTCTTAAAATGCAACGGTTATATTACCGTTATTTTAATCCCAAACCCCACCAACCAAACCGTCAACCAACCCATTACACTTTTTTAGGTATTTTTTTGTGAGAAAAAAATGTATCTATGTGTCAGTCATGAGACAACATTTTTTTCTCAACTAATCCCCTAACCAAACCCCATAACGTATACCCTTAGGTAACAAAACAACAACAATATTTTTTTTAAATTTTCGTCTTTAAAAAACTTTTATTAAAAAAATGTTTTTAAACATTCTATTTTTTAAAAAAAATTGTTTTTTTTTTAACAATATCATATTTTAGTAAAGTTCTTTGTGTTAAAAAACTTCATATTTTGTAAAATTTATTTTAAAAACATTATGGTTTCAATTAAAAGAAACATAATTTTTATTTATTAATAATATTGTTTCATAATTTGAAAAAGATATATAATATCATTAGTATTTAATATCATCATTAAATGGTTTATTTGCTATGGTAGTTGATCTTGGAGTGTTTGTTCGATATTTATAATGTTTAATTGTTTTATTTTATATGAATATCAGTGTCGAACATGTACACTTAATTTGAATGTTTTATTGTTTACAGGTGCTAGAAGAAAAAAGTTCGTGTTTGAAACTTTATGGAAGTATTGAAACAAGTGGAAGGACCGAATGTGCAGTTACATGAAAGAGTCAAATCAACTCAATCTGGCACCACCGCATCCACCACCGTATTCTGGACATAATTCAAAGAACAAGCTCCGTACAACTTCACACCCAGCGTATGAGACGCTGGTCACCCCAACAACCTTCGAATTTGAGATTTTTCTTCCCTGTTTGAACCCAATCATTAGGATTTCGAAAGAGACTTCTCCCCTGTGAATTTTGGACGTTTTAAAGGCGATTTTAGAAGTTTCTTTCACCAAGGTTTCACCCAAATCAATCATCAACGACATCCAACCCACTATTGAAGATCCAAGCATGCTAATGAGCTGCTAATTCATGCATAATCACTCTCGGGAGGAGAGTTCTTGTAAGTGAAGCATTTGGTTTAGTTTGAATTGATGTTTTAGGTTATGTTCTTTTGACACAAGAATCTAATTGTGAGTTTGTTTAAAGTTAAAAGACTTGTTTATGTTAAAGTATCCGTGTGCTTTCATTCTCATTCGGTTTTCTTGCATCGTGAGTAGTTTGTTATGTATGTAAATTCTTTGCATAAATGATTTGGTAATTGTATGAATGAACTATTCTTAAAAAGTTTTTTTTTATAATTATCAGTTTAATCAAATGATTTTTTTAAAATCATGTTTGTGTGATTATTAATCAATTTTTGTGAAACCAATGTTGAATCTTTGAACTTGAATCTTGAAAGTGGTTGTTTTTTTCTCATAAGTTTCAAAATCCATAATCAAATGGCGGGGGGAACAACGCTATGACATCCTCTAACCACCGTCAAATGGAGTAATTTAAAAAAAAAATTGTTGCATGTAGTGATATGAGTATCCCTCCAAATGCGGTGTGATGTGATGTAACAAAATATGATTGTTAAATATGTGGTGTGTTGCGATGTGTGTGGTGTGAACACTCCGACAACCCTTAGGCCTCTAAAGTTGACTGACTTTAGAGATTAAATACTTGAAAGTTACAAAGAGTGCTGGCTATTCTCAACATTCACAACATTGTCGGCCACTAGCTAGGTGTTAAAGAAGACTTTTGGTCACCTTTATTATTTTAGTCAACAAAATTAATTCGTTTCAGTTTTTATCTACATATTTTTTTAAATCAAATTTTTTATCCATTATATTGTTTAATCATATATTATAAATTCTACAAACTAAAAACAATTTTATTTAAGCAAAAAAGAATACAACTGAAAAACTTCAATAATATATTAGCATATTAAAAAAATCTAATATTTATTATGATTTGTTGAATCATAGGGTATCCTTTACCATATCATTATAGCTGAAAGTATTTAAATTAAATTTTTTATCATTCATTTCTATTTTGATAGATTAATTAAATATAGTTTTTGAAAAATAGTCTTAGAAATATAATTAAATTTTGTTCCTAATTTTATAAACTTTTATTACTTTAAGAAAATAGTGATATTATATATCGTCTTAACTATTTAATTTGATTTTCTATTCAACTCATGTAATACACGACCTTCTAACCTAGTAAAATAAATAAGTTAAAGAAAACTTTTGAACTAAAGGGCTGGGAACTAAAAATTAAAAATTAAAGGGCTGGGAACTAAAGGGCTGGGAACCACGGCTATTCGAAAGCCTCCGCTACCCCTCAACTTTTTACGCGTAGTGTTAAAAATTAAAAAAAATTACGTTTTTATGTAAAAGAAATTTTTTTAAGGTTTTACGTTACCCCTGAGAAAATATTACGTTACCCCTGAGAAAATTTTACGTTGCCCCTAAAAAAAATTTAAACTTTCAACTTTATAGACATTTTTAAATTTTATAAAAATTAGTCTAGTATTTTACAAAAATATTAACTTTTATAAAAACATTATAAAACCCAATTACCCAATTAACATTAAAAGCCCAATTCATTATAAAACCCAATTAATTTTAAAAAGCCCAATTTATTTATTAAGCCCACTTTATTAGAAAACACAAAAACCCATTTAACACTAAAATAACACAATCGGCCCCCCACCCCCCAAACCGAGCTGCTTCCCTGCTGCTAGCTGCTACTGCCCATTATTTGATTAATGGTTATTTGATTTAATAGCTTAAAAGCTTTTAAATTAGGGATTTGTAATGTTATTGTGAATTTGATTTAGTTTTTAGATTTTATTGGCAATTAGGAGATTGATTAATGATTATTGAATTTATATTTGGAAGATGAAATTAGGGATTGGAGATGTATTTGATTTAAAATTTTATGAATTTAAATTGTATTATTTGGTTAATAACTAACTAAACAACTAACAACCCAAAATACCAAATAACATTAATAACTTAATAAGTTAATAACTAAACAAATAACATGAACAAAATTATAATAAGCCCAAAATTTAAATAACTAAACAACTAACAAACCCAAAATATCAAATAACAATAAAAACATTAATAATTTAATAACTAACAAACTCAAAATACCAAATAACATGACCAAAATTAATAAGCCTAAAATTTAAATAACTTAAAAACATAACAAGTTTACAAGCTCAAATACCTATTACCCAAACTAAACAACTTAAAAAAAAAATAACTAGTTATACCCATAACCCTCACCGTCTCACCCTGTCGCCGATCACCCAACAACCTTTGTCTCTGTCGCCAACCAACCATCACCTGACCAGAGTGACCGCCCCCCGCCATCCGCCGTTCTACTGCGGCGGCGGTATTTATATAAATGTACGGTAAAAAAAAAATTTACGTTACCCCTGAACTTTTCTTCTAGATCCGCCACTGTCGAAAGCCCTAATTACATAAAATTATTTTATGTTCAAATGAAACCCTCTTTTCCATTGAATTTTTCCAACATAATACAGTTCTTGATACTAGGTTAGATTTTAATTGATAGGAGTGTTTATTCGAATCCACGTCAGGTTATTTGAATTATTCCAATCCAATAGTCGAATTTGAAATTTTCAAAACTGAAATCGAATTCAATTCTCATTCGCATTATTTGATTTGAGTAAGCTTATTTGAATTTGAATCAAATTTTATTTTATTTGAATAAACCGAATCAAAAATAAAAATTAACAAAATATGTGAAAAAAAGCTAAATCACTGGTTTTCTAAATTTTTAACAATCCAATTCATAGTTATTGAAAAATAAACACGAATATCATGAAAACATAATAAAAACATCAAATTAGTCTTAACTAGTAAATATACCCGGGCGTTGCGGCGGCGCAGTACGCGACATGATAAAGCATAGACTATAATGTCCGATTCATTTCAACACTTAATTTATGTCAAAATTTAGAGTTACTCGGACTTATATTATCGAATGAAAAAACATATTATATTTGACTTCACTTTTTCAAATTAAATATACATCGAAACGTAAAATTTAGCATTATACGTTTTATATTTGACCCAGATCATGTCCGAACATTATTACGTTAAAACTTAGACGAACTCGAATCTACATTGACACATACATAAACATAAGGATATAGAATAGTTTTGTATGAAAAAATTTACAACATGTACACCTGAGGTTTTAAAAACTTGAGAATGTCAAAATTATAGTTTTAAATTTTTATTAAAAGTTAAAGTTAAAAGTGTCAATTTTAAAAACTTGAGGGGGATTTGGCCACCTTTCTATCTAAGAATGTAGTAATATATATTTAAGTAATAAGAAAATAAGTTTATTATATATTTTTTAAAAGATACATTTGAAAAAGCTTTAATTTTGTATTTTAAAGAAGATGAAAAAAATATAGAGCATGATAGTTGGGGGCACTTTTTGTCATAAACACATTTAAGAGGGATCTCTCTAACACCTTTAGGCAAATTAAACAAAAAAGAAAAAGAAGTAAACACCCCCACCAAGACTTGAACCCGGGGCAAAAGTATATTTTAAGCGCAAAAACCATTGGGGCAAAAAAAAAACTTTTGTCTGGACTTTGTTTTACATTACTCATATGGTCATATACAAAAACAGATTTATTAAAAAATAGTAAATCATCACCGACCTTACATTTTAAAAGTAAGTATAATATAGACCAATATAGTTCTATTATAACTCAGACAAAAATAATTGAAAAAATAAAGAGAGGGATCAAATTCTATTGATTCATTTTGTATATCAACAAGCATATACATTACAAATATATATATTCTTCACTATGTAACCAAAACTTCTACTTATAAGTAGGAGTAAATGATGGTTATAATGTCTACATTGGCGAAGTATTCTTGCCTTCTAGGGGCCCTAGGGTCCCTGTTTTTTTCGCTCAGAAATATAAATTTATGCGATTTCATGCGAAAATTTTATACATATTGAGTCCGGCCCCCCTAATTTGGGTTTCGAGACTTTCGGCCCCCTCTAATTTGGTCTCGAGATTTTCAGCCCCCCCCCCCCCCCCAAAACCATCTTCATGCTCCGCCACTAATTGTCTATTATTATGTTTATTTATAACCATGGTTACAAAACTCGTTAGGCGCTACCAGGTCGGTCGAGTGGTGAGTTGCGAGTACTCGGCCTAGGCGGGGAGTACTCGGACGTGATAATTTATAAAGAAATTAGTTTTTCGAAAATTATAAATGTGTTAAATATCACAAACTTACTAATATTTATAAAAAAAATACATGAGATATACATGGGAACCCTAGGCCGAGTACGGAGTACCCCCCCCCCCCCCCGGCCCTCACTATCCTCGGCCCCTGCTTGCCGAGTTTTACAACACTGTTTATAACACTCATTCTCAGATATATTATTGTTCATTATACATTTTAACAACACACTTCAGGGTGATATATAATTAGTAACTTCAAATAAACTGTACTATTAGATCAGTTATGCTGCCTCATTAAAGGACTTCAAGAAAGCTCGGTGGAAAAAACATAGTTAAGAAAAAAAGAGTACAGTTTGTATAATACCCTCCTTCAAACTAATATACGTCTTTCAGTATACATGTCTAATCTTTACCGCTTGACTTGATCTTTAACGTAGTCTTCTTCAAATGATCCATGTTTCATTGTCTTCATATATTATATTTAGGCTTCCTTAACTGACTTAGAACGACTCTCCTTGAATATATTAAATCTTTGACCTCCATAAATTTTATGTCTGTTGATTTAAATCCACCTTGACGCAAGTCTAGGGATATCAAGTTATCTTTTAATATGTTTGGTGATGCCGCCTCGCTAAATGCTTGCCAAGAAAACTCAATGTGAAAAAATCAAATCTAAAAAAAGCACAACTCGTATTTTCTCCCCTGCTATATATTCTTGATTAATTTACTCACTTTAGGGTGATGTTCAATTGATACTAGAAGGTCTCTAACATAAATTAATGGTACTGGATTATTTATATTTTCTCTTTAAAAAACTTTACTAAGAAAACCCAAAACATAAGAACTTAGTTAGAGTGCACCGTATTTCATTTAGGTTATACTTCATTAGCACATATATTGAGAATGTAACATTGATGTCTCAAAAATATTTATGAGATGCATCTATATATCAATTGTACTTAAACTAATGGTACTTTTGAAACAAGTATTTCTTTGCCCTCTACTTGAGGAAGATAAGAATCCTTGTCAATGTATAACGATCAGATAATTATGGACGTGCTTAGCGGGTGAACATTTATTCATTTTAAAATGTGCTAAGATCTTCTAAAATGTAGATTAAGACAAATCCATAACACATGACAAATTCATAACCCATATACTCAAACCACAAGTCGGGAGATAATTAAATTATGTCAAAATCTTTTAATAATTCTGTCTAGAAGTTCGACAGAGTCTCTAAATGATGTTTAAATCATCATTGTAAACTACTATTATATGAACCCTAAAAGGAAATTTCAGATGAACAAATTATTTATTTTATCAAATTTGTACCTTATATAATTTAGTCAGTCCATTGCACTACATGTGACTAGATTGTTCAATATCATATAAAGATCTAGCAATTTATATCTCGAGATACTAATTTTATTGTTTTAGGCCATCTAAACCCTTCAGGGATCTTCATGTAGATGTCACTTTCACATATCCCATAAAATTTTGCAGTGATAACATCTATAGGTTTATCTAAAGTCCTTATGAGATTGCGATCCACTATAAGGGAATGTGTCTAAACCCTTCAGGGATCTTCATGTAGATGTCACTTTCACATATCCCATAAAATTTTGCAGTGATAACATCTATAGGTTTATCTAAAGTCCTTATGAGATTGCGGTCCACTATAAGGGAATGTGTTTTCGCATAATTAACTATTGAGATTTAAAAAAGAAACTCATGTGTTACTACTCGTGTCATACTGTCACACCCCGGTTTTCAGCACTCCCTGGTTGTTTGATCTGTTGATTTCGATCATTCGTTTTGTGGCTTCAAAATCATTTATACAGAGGAAATTTATGTCAACCCTGTTATAAATTGTCATGACATACATTATTACAGGCATTACTCCACACTTGAAATACATCACTTTCATTCAAATTGGTGAAAGAAATCTGATTCGTTGAAAGATAGAAGGCTCATGACTATACACAACTTAAATACTCAAGAACTTAACATTTTATTTATGTTATAGTTGATAATAAAATATGGAAGCTAAAATAAAAATAAGTATAGAAGTGCAAGAGTTTAACATGACCTGCATTAGAAATCAACAAAAGATACTATTAATTTGCAAACTTTAAAGTTGATTACAACACACATTCTCTGGGATATTAATTAGTGGCTAAGAGCCTAAGACATACAAATTACTAAGTGAGCTAGAATCACATGTAAACATAGAAAAGTGAATAACTTGTCTATTAAACATAAAAAGATGGGAGTGTAGAATTTCAATAAGTAGCAGTACTCTTTGAATTTCAACAAAAGAAATCAACAAAATGAATAAATTAAAGTGTTTTAAATATAAATTAAAGTGTTTTAAAGTGTTTTAAATATTACTCATCAAACTATTTCTGTTACTCTATGTGCCCAAATCGATAGATTAGATTAACAAAGTTCATACTTAGAATCAGAAATAATCAACATTCAACAACAAAACAACCAATCACAAAGTTCAAAGAATCAGAGATTCAAATGTCATGGTCGCAAATCGTAATTACTTGTAAGTTGTAACCTAAGATTAACCTGATTCTTTGAACCTGTAATTGACGGACTTGGAGATGTTAGTGGCTAAGACGGACGCCAAGTGGCAAGTGCTGGTTAATATCCCCAAGTCCATCGATTATCGATTGTTGAAGAGTGCCCGACAATTACATCGGTTGATTATCACCATCGATCATGAAAATTTAAACCACCCCCCCCCTCCCCCCGGCCCGGTGAATTTCATTTGCCACTCCCATTCCACATTTCCAATTCTCCACTTGCTTTTTCATCTTTTCTATAGACTTGTAACTTGGACCAACCCACCAAAGTCCAATACATATGAAAAGACTTTTAAAAAATGAGTCCTAGATTTAGCCTCAAACCCTAGTTTTACCTGCTAGGCCCATTGGGCCGCCCCTGCCGTTTTGACTCCTCTACCCCCTAGGCCCCTAGCATGGATAAGATATACACCTGGCAAAATGGACGGGTTGGGTCGGGTCGGGTGGCGGGTCAAGATGCGTTCGGGTCAGGGCGGGTTCGGGTCAGAACGGGTTTGTGCTAGGAATGGGTCAGGACGGGTTCGGGTTAGAATGGGTTCGGGTCAAGACGGGCCGGGTCGGATCGAAAAAATACAAAATTCTCCTTTCCAACAAAACCATACATTTGATCACAACTTGCAAAATTGGCGGTCGGGTAGGGCAAGGTGTTGCGATAGAAAGGGTTCGGTTTCTATAATCTATGGCCGTTGGCGAAAGTGGTAGCCGGTAAACCAAGGCAACGACCACAACGGTAGGTGAAGATGAGTGTAGCATCCACACCATATTTTCTTTATCTCTCTCTCTCTCTCTCTCTCAATTTAACAGCGGTACGCAGTAAGCGACGGCAGCGGCGGTGGTCGAGAGTATGGGCGGTGATTGGAAGCTTGCACTCATGAGTAGTGAGTTTTGACATGTTATGGTGTTAAAAGCGGATTAAGACAGCAGCCGAGCAAAGTGTTAGGTTGCTCGACAAACCACCTCCCAACCCGTTGCGATCCATTTCTAGTTTTAATGCAGTCCATCTTGACCCCTTTGTTAATCTCACTTGTTTTAGTTCAACCCATCTTGACCCATTCTTAAATTTCCCCATGTCCAAGATGACCCATGAGGTCATTATGAAAGACCCATATGAACCCAAAATTTGGTATACGAGGTTAGCTTTGCTGGGTATAATTAGATGTCAGCAAAATGATGTAAAAGGTTAAAACGAACAATCATATTCTAAAAACACAACTGCAATTTTACATACATAAAATGTGAAAGACTTCAGCACAAACAGTCAATTTACTCTTAAGCCAAGTTCCCAGCATCTAGGGGGTAAAATTGTCAAGTTACTTGTAATAATTTCTTAATTCCAGCAATGTATGACAAACGCTGGAATCTCTAGATGCTATTTCATCAATGATTATATATTTTGACACTAAATTTAACTCATATAAGTTGCACTACAGCAGCAATTCTCAAGGCTCCGTTTTGTAGAAGTTCTCCTAGCTCGTCGAATAATAAGGCGGTACGCCAACCCCATCCTTTTGGAGCTTTTGGTAAAAGGGTTCCTGGTTGTTTGAAGCTCCCAAACACCATTACTTCTCGTTTTGATGGACAAATTAACTGCGAAAGAAAAAAACATGGAAACAATTTACAGACCCCGAATTTTTTTCCCTAAAAACTTCATGTTTTAGATTCATTAGTAAATGAGTTGATTTGGATTATGTTTTATCTAAAACATGGTAGATTAAAAAAACAGATAAAATGGAAACAAGTCAAATGGGTTGAACAGGTCAAAACTCACCAAAACACATTTAAATTGGATATAACCTTTTAACCGTTTTATGAAAAAACAGTTGGATAATTGTCGTAATACATAGTTCTTGTAATCAAAGCACATTGGTTATTTATAAACTCCAAATTTAGAAGACAAAAAGTGTTTAGGAGTCGACCAAAACCAACCAGTTTGTCCAGCATTTAATATAACACATTTGGCCATAACCCATTTTGACCCATTAGCCAACCCACTCAACCTGTCTATTTTGCCACCTCTAATCATCAGATAAAAAAAAACTCAAGTTCTAAGAACACCTATAATGAAACAAAAAAGAGAAAAGAAAATAAAAACAATATAAACTAACAGAACATAACAGAACAAGAAATACACACCGAAATTCGGTATGGCTATACTTGATATTACCTGATAACGAGCAGTAACCTTCTCACGAGCATCCACGTACATATGAACCTGAAAATATGATTAACAATATGTGAGTTACTTATAAGATGTTTAACAATATCTTAATACTAATAAATTAATTAACATGACCAACCTTTCTAAGTGACTCAGGTATCTCTGCCTTCCTTCTGTGAAGAAAGAATCCTGAAAATACAAATCAAAGTAAAATTTTAACTATTTTGACACGGGTATTCATTACAGCAGTTACAAGTTACAACTAAAATTCTATAAAAAGACAAAAATTTACCAAGAGTCCTGCGTCCTTGAGGATCTTCATCATTGAAAGCCTGAACACTTACCTATAGATCCAATTTGATTAAGGATATTGAAAATATTTGAACACTTTTACGATAAGCAAGACATGTAATACGGTAAATGAAACAATTTGGGTCATAATTCTTCTCAAAAGGGTCAGACGGGTAAAACTAGAACTTAGCTAAAACAGAAACAAATCAAACGGTCTAGAATTTACCCGAAGGGATATACAAAATGCATAAAACATTAAAACCTCCTAAATAGTTTTTGTTTAAAAATGTTATTAGTGGAATGATATAGTATTTTAATGATACTTAAACCTTAAATATTTACAAAATTCAATGAAAAGGACAAAGTGTTTGCAGGTCAGCCAACTCATCTCTAACCATCCTAAAAACCTATATGTTCTGAAGTCTGAACCCAGCTAGTTTTACCCAACACCCAACCCCCCGAATCCGACCCACCAATTTTGCCCCTTCTACATCTGATGCAATAAACATACCTTCCACAAGGAACCAGCATAGAAATACTCTGGAGAGTGTTTAACTTGTCCATCGTTAAGCCGATGAACTTCCTGAAATTCCACACTATGGAACAAACAATAGACGGGGAAAAAAGAAGTTAACACATAAAAAGAAATCAACTTTAGACAACGCTAACAGTGGCGACATAAAATCTTCAATGCAGCACAGCAATCAGATTATATACGATTTGAAAAAGAAAAAGTTACCCATAAATTAAATAAATGCCAAAAAAATGCAATATGCCTTTAAAAATTCAGATAAAGTTACTAGTCAGGTAGTCGAATGGCAAAACTATGGCTGTTGAAGCTGCAAATCCAGTATTTTTTTGGTGATAATAAGCACATTCATCATATTTAGTAAGACTAGAGGTGGCAGATTCAACCATTTGCATGTTTTTTTCTCTCAAACATGTCAAATTGAAAAGCATGGGGAACCAGCACCAAATAGGTTGAAACTTGAAACTCACCCAAGTCTATTGTAACGATATTGTTTTTGCAATCATAATTATCGGCTTAATGCGTTAAATATTTATATGAATAACAAAATAAAAAATGGACAAAAAATGTTTGCAGATCAACCCAACCCAATCCTTTTCAACATGTACTAAGAAATGACTCATTTCGAGACAAATGCATCTTGACCTGTTACCCAGCCCACCAAACCCTCCATTGTGCCACCTCTACTAAAATATACACAGCAGTTAGGAAGCTATTATACTATTTATACATACTTCCAAAAGCATGAGCATTAAAACCAATATAATAATTTATAAGATATTAGGTGAAAACACAATTAAAGACTTACGCAAAGCGGAAGGGAGGGAAGTGACTTAAAGGGGTTTTCATATCCAATGCAATAGAACTACTATCATTATCCCATTCAACTTCAGTAGCATTTTCAGAAGAATCGATCATCTGCACCGGTACACCACTGCTACTTGGGCCCGCAATTGAACATCCAGCTAATCTCCCATTAACATCCCCTTCATCTGTGTTGCTGGTCCCTTGACTAAGGCCAACCAAAGCAGTCAATCCATTACCACCATGTTCATTGTTATGGTCAGCTCTATTTTCAGAATCGTCATTACCAAGAGATTGCTGACAGTTTCTATTTCCCATATGAAATGGGACCCGAGAAAAGACAAAACGTGTTGGAGGCCATGCGGTTGCAGGTACATGAGTGGACCCGCGTCCGATACCTGCCAGCCCATCAATAGGTCCCCGCACATGCACTCGTACAGGACGAAACAGTCCATTTACTTCACCTTGAGATGAATCAGTAAAATAAAGATCTCCTATACCTGTAGATGCAGAATTAGGTTCTTGATCTTGCATGTAATAACCTGTGCGTGCAAATCCATATTGTGGCCTACATTGGCATGCCATACTCACAAGACAGCAGCTTTTGCAGGTGTCTGCACCAATTTCATGCACCCGTTGGCTCAGAAGTGTCTGCAAGATAACATAAACACGTAAGAATTTTATAAATCAAGACTTGTACAAACTCCTGGTGCTTGGCGGGTTTAAAAAGCACTACAAACGTTCAATAATAAAAAAATAGTAAAAAAAGTTATTGTAATAGCTAAACTTAAAATCAGATTCAAACAACTTGCACGTATTTGCAACAAGCATCTGTAGCATTCTTAACATTTACTTATGAGTAGTTGATTTGGATTACGAATTTACAATACATATCTACTGTGTTAAGCAGTTAGTATTTCAGAGAAAAAAAAGTTCTAAAAAGGAACAAGTCAAAAGGGCAACAAGGGTAGACAGTCGCCCAAAGTGTATTTTTAAAACATTAAACCTTATAAATCATTTTATTCAAAAATATTAGCTTATATTAAAATGTGAATTTGTAATCATATCCTACAAACAAAAAAATGGCCAAAAACAATATCAGGTCAACCTAACCCATACCAAAATATACGTATTGACCTGTAACCACAACTGCCTGACCGTTCATTACGCCACCTTTAGAGTTTAGACAGGATACAACAAATTATATAAGAAAGAATTAACAAGTTACAGTTTAAAACCTGTAGCCAAAGACCATCATTAACAGATTTGCAGGGGAAGCCCAATTCTTCTAGTTGCTTTCTCACATTTAGAAGTGCCTCAAAAGTCATGTTACAATATAAAAGAGAACCACCTTCAAAAATATTAACAAATGTGTCATATTCATCGCTGTTCAACCCACAAACCCACTTAGCGCAAGATTTTAATCCTCTTCTACCAACAATTCTGCCTCCCCATGACATGGGCATGCCACACCTTCCCCACTCATTTGACATATCATCATTACAGCTCATACCATCACCAGATCTTTGGCCCACACCAAGCCAGCTATTATTATTCAGCTGATAACAAGGACCCTCTTCAGATGGCCCTTCCATTGCCGCAATATCACCACCAGTTGGCATGCCTTGATAAGAGGAAGAGCAGTTATTCTCATTTGCGGAAGAAATGGGTGTTGTTTGTTCAGTAGTGCATTGACATTTTGACTCGATGTTTAACTGATTGCTTCTGGATTCCTGCACTTGTGTTTTGGAATAGGGTAGCCCCGTTTGGGAATCTACGACCTGGTTTGCAAGCTCAACTAAAATGGTTTGAGCAGTATCATGACCTTCTCCTTTATCTTTTAAACTCACACGGCCTAACTCAGATGACGTTATTTGAATGTTGATGCCACTGGTCAAACTAGACACACTCTTCCCCTTTCCTTTAGAAAAATCAACTTGTTCTAGAGGTTGGTTTTTACTAAATGCACCTTTTGTGAGGAGAACGTACAATGCCAGTTCAAACCTATATTAAATGGTAACATGAGACACCCATTAGCAATAAAAATTCAACTTCAGCATACAAGAGATGGAAAAATGGTTTGGTTGGTAACGGGTCAAAATAGATAGATTTTGTGTAGGTCAGCTTTGGGTTGAACCAGAACACTTTTGTCAAATAATTAGACGACTTTCGACCTGGCATATTTCCTTTTTAGCTGACTTTTATGATTTGACCCATTAGAGATAATATATAACCTAAATCAATCCATTTTATAAATGAATGGGTCTAAATTGTCACCTATAGGATAGGTGAAAATGTCCCTTACCTTTTTTCTTCACTAGGGACCCACAGTTCATCAGAGGCAAGTAACGCATGCAGTGTTTGGACGGAAAGTTTTGGAAGCACCTATTGGTAAAAATGGGTCATTTACCATTAGCACAGTTTCAGGAATACTATCATACTATAAACACAAATCAGACCATAAGCTTTAACTAGCTTAAAAAGATTTTGTTTCTTACTTCTTTCAATTCCATGGCCCCACTTTGACAAAGATAGCCCCAGCAAGCATTTCTGACACGTTCGCCATGTATGCCGTAATCTTGACCCTCTGCAAACACCTATAGTAAACGAAAAAATGCTAACAAGTAAAATATGAATCATATGATATCATATAACAATACAAAAAGGCATTATTCTTAAACCTGATAGTCTAGGAAGTTTGTAGTCCAGAGTTCAGATATAATGAAGTCGGTGCAAATTGCACATAAATCCTGCAAGAAAAGTTGTAAAAATTGAAGCATACACAGGAAAACTCAAGATGTGTAGAGAACTCATTAAATAGGGGCTAAACTATTCAAAATTAAAAAAAAAAAAAAAAAAAAACTACATATAGGAACCTGAAGGTCAAGAAAAGATGCGGCAGCAAGAACGCGAAATGCATTACTATCATCAAGTTTAGGGTGATATCCATAAAGGTATGCTAAAGCTATAGCAATCGCCTCCTCATTAACATTGTTGTCGTCCACATGCAAGGTCAAAACTGGTGCATTTGCATCTTTCCATGGTCCATGCAGCATGTTCCTACAGAGCACAATGGATGGCAGTATGGCACCTTAAAATTTTGAATAATTTAGGGGGGAGGAGGTCAACCATTGATTATTTCAATTTAAAAGCTTAATAATTTATGTTGATGTAATTGAAGCATCATGTTTTCTTTTCGGACATAAAAGTATCAGAAGCCATGGAACCAAAATTTACAACAATGAAATATTAAAAAAATTGAGAGACGAAATGGAGCCAAAATGAATTCAAATAACCTGTATTGCAAGTTATTTTTCTAATATATGAATTCACAGGTTGAACTTCTACCATAATTCATAGGAAACTAAGCTAACTGTTAGCGCTCCCCATCTTGAAAAGACGAGTTAAAGGACAATCTTATGAATTATCATGTGTCACACTGTCACCACCTACATGATCATCATATGTACTGCAAAACACAATCTAATTCCACAGTAAGCCCTAATCAGCATTATCAAAACAAGCAACATCCATTAGCATCTTCCATAAAGTATTCAACCTAGATTCCCAAAACTTCTTGCCTTACAGCCAATAAATCAACAACAGTGTCAAATAGGGCTAGCATGTTCTTAAAACCATTACAAAACCCCTAAAAACCGTAATTGATTTGCAAATTTCTCTACTTTCATGCACACTTACTGCCTCCTCCACTGCTAAAACTCCAAATGCCTAAAACTATACATATCCAACATCAAAATTATGCTTTCAGACAACAATTACAGCAATCATCATACTTCAATTTCACTCAAATTCACTCTATTCCAATCAACCTGAAGTAAGAACTACGAGAGAGAATGAGGCGGTGGAGGCGATAAGTAGCTCCCATGGCCTGAACGATCACATCCGAGAACGATCCATGGTTGAATCCTTCCATCTGAATATGATCACAGAGGGAACTGAGGTTGCAATCGAGTGGCGGAAGTTCTCCGGCGGTCCGGCCGGCGTCGGAGTGGTGGTGTGAGGGTTGTCGCTCCATCTCCGTCGTCGGAGAGCTTGTGCTTCCTCTTCCGCCGTAGGATCGTTGTTGGTGGTGGTTGATGTTGTTGTTAGGGTATTGATGCGATTGTGATTCCATGAATGTTGATATCAATTCATTGATGGAGATTGAAGGATTTGAGAAAGTGTTCTTCAAGAACAATAATATTATTGGGGGTGTATTATGTATAAAGGGGGCAAAGTTGGGTAGTATTAATAATTTTTTTGTATTATATTGATTAATGTTATATGAAGATAATGTTAAATATAAATATATTGTTTATGGTAGTCAAATATCATTGTTTTTATATTATGTTGAGGATGTTTGTGCGGTGTTATACCTTATGTTTTTAGAATCGGATTGAACCAGTTGCTCGGATCAGAGACGGTCCAGTTGTGTGTGTTTGTACTTTTTTCATTTAAACCGATCGGTAAATGTTTTTAAGCTTTCGTAAGCAGCATATGTAAGTGGATAGCATATGAAATCAAAAACATGTATAACATAATGTTGACAAGGGCATATCACTACAAAGGTATGTTGGGGGTTGTTTTTCATTATTATGTTACATTGGAATTGGTTAGATGTAGAATGTGTGTCACATTTTGATAGTTCATAAAACATCTTAATGAGTAAGTTTTAAAAGTATGATGAACAATTTAAAAGTTACCTTTTATTTATTCAGGTCTCTTTATAGCTCAGCATAAAGTTGTTAACAGTCTCTTGGTTTGCTGCCCTGTATTAAACAAAATTGTGTTGAGTCCATGTAGTTTTAACACTCAAAGGTGTACGAAGCCAAATATTTACAAGGTTTTGTTACTCTTATTTTGTTGAATGAAGAATTACAAGTTCTTCTTGGTGGGAATCAAAGAAACAAATTCACATGATCAGGGACGGCTTAACGTATTAGAGGCCCAAAGCAATCCGAAAAAAATGAGACCCTTTTAAAACTATTTTTATAAACCCTTACTTTTATCCGAGCTTAAGATCCGCAATAAGAAACTAATAAGTTTACAATTTGGCAAAGTTAAATTTTTTTCGAAGTTTTACAGTATGTGTATAAATATATTTAGACTAGATTTATTTTTCTAACTTTATTTGATGCTAATTGTTTAATGAATTCTTCATAATCAATTTCTTTTAAAAAAAATTTCAATCTACAAAAAAAAAACTAAACCGTTTAACCTTTCTTATTATATGGTAGATCGTACATAATTTTTTTAAAATTTTATTTGAAAAAGCTACGTTTTACTAAAGGAACAGTTGTGGTGTTTAAGAATTTTTATTTGGAAAAACTAGTTCAAGTATGAACTACACTTAATCATATTAAAGCTATTAAGTAATCAAAATAAATCAGATTAACCAATAAACTAATCAAATAAATCAAGCTCAAGCTATTAAGTAATCAAAATAAATTAGATAAAAGCAATAAACTAATCACATAAATTCAGATCAACACAGAACCACTAATTCAAAGAATCAAAGTCAAGTAATTTAGAAGCAAATCATATCCCAATCCGATTATCAAATACCCAATCAAATTGTTGGCCCGCATTCAAGTACAAAGAGCAAACTAGAAACACTAACCTGATTAGAGTATCTTGTCGGATATCTATTTGCATGCCCTGTGCTCGTCGCTCAAAACAAATAAAGAAAATCAAAGTTTTGGTGACTCCGATGACAATTGAAATTTTGAAATAGCAATACACGATCACAGAAACTAAGGGCGCGTTTGGTACGCGGGAATTCGTTGGAATTGAAAGGAATTGAAATTTGAATTCCATTCCCTTAGGGTGTTTGGTTGGTTAGATGAAGGAATTGGAATTGACATAAATTCCATCCAAATCCTATCATTAGTGGAATTTAAAATCCCTACCATTTTAGAGGATTTTGCTGGAATGTTTAAAAAATACCTAAATAACCCTAGCCTTCTTTCTTCTTTCCCATAGACTGCCGCTCTTCTTTCTTCTTTATTCGAGACATCATCCTCCATCGAACATCCACCGGCGCAATTCCGTCCATCATCCTCCGTCGATCACCCTCCGTCGGTCACCCTCCGTCGGTCACCCTCCGTCGGTCACCCTCCGTCGGTCATCCTCCGTCGATCACCCTCCGTCGATCACCCTCCGTCGGTTAGTAGATTTCTGTCTATTTCTGTCGATTTCTGTCTCATATATTGTGTCGATTTCTGTCGCATATATTGATTGTATGGTTGGCTTCTTTGTGTTGATTGTTGTTCAATATGTTATTGATTCAAAAAATCATTAATGTTACCTATTTGTTGTTATATTAACTTGTTTGATTTCTGAGTTTGATTCTGTACTTTCATGATGGTTTCTAGTGAATTGTTATTTGATTTTAACTATCTGCTAATATTAACTTGTTTAAGTGAATTATTATTGTTATTTGATTTTAAATGTGAGATTCATGATGGTTTCTAGTGATGTTGAGATGGATATCAATTATAAAATCTGAAAGAATTGTTATTTGATTTTGATAGCAGCCCAGATGAACAAAATTTTATGAATTTGTATTCTAATAAATATATAAAATACTTGAGTATAAAATTCTATTTTATATTTGGTAACTTGAAGGGTAATTTGGTCTTTCTATATAAATTTACATTACAATTCCATAACAAATTTAACAACCAAACACATTTTGGATTTTCAAAGGAATCCTTAAAATTCCAATTCCAATTCCAATTCCAATTCAAATTCAAATTCCAATTCCAATGAATTCCACGAACCAAACGCCCCCTAAGAAACAATAGTCACAACACTGTTTTAAGGATTATAAGCTAAATCAGAAAGAATGAAAACCGTAATCGTTCGCTTTAATTGAAATTACAGAGCGAGTTGCGAGTGAGGATTTATCGATCAAAACAACGCTGCTATTGATCTTGTAAATTGTAATCGCAGTAGGCTTGAAAATTCCATGACCCTTCATTTTTTATGAGAAAGTGAAAAAGAAGCGGCACTAATTCGTATTCACAAGTGGGCTGTTGAATTTTGAAGCCTATTACACATATACATTTAATTTTTTTTTTCCAAATTTGAGGCCCATTATTTTGGAGGTCTAAAGCTCTAGCTTGGGCCACAAATACTATTGGGCCGGCCCTACACATGATAAACTCTTGATGTCAATGGTTCGTAGTCTTGATAAACTTAATTAATTACATAAATAATTAGAAATTAAACATCGCGCATTGTTGTGTTGTTTTTTTGTAAGAGAGTAATTGTCTTACTTGTCAATCATAATTCTTAGATTTTGATTTTCTTTCTCCTCTCCTTTTAATATTAGTGTTCACATATATTTATTAAACATTAAACTTTTAACTCCAATATCTATTAAAAAGGTATAATTTTTTACTTGTGTCAACTATTAGAGCTCCATTATTTTAAAAGAGTAAATAAAGTTAGCGTATTGAAATTCTTAAAACCGATATTCATTCTCACATATTGCTTTTATTAATTTTTTATTAAAATAATTTCAGTTTAGAAATATTAAAACCTAACAACTCTCGCATACAACATTTTGATTATTTAAAAAAAAATTTTGTTTATATGAGAAAGGATATGATCTAGGGTTTTGTGCATTATATGAAGTTATTCATAGTTACATCAATATGGTACAAGTAGTAAACGCATAATAAAGTGACTTTAACCGCTCTAAAAGATTCAAAACTATTAACAAAACCATAAGCAACCCACCTCCTTGTAGGGCTGTTCACGATCCGAGCCGAACCGAGCGGACCTTCGCTCGTGATTGGCTCGTTTCCAAACCAAACAAGCCGATCGGCTCATTTACAACTGAGCGGAAAATCGAACGAGCAATTTTCGAGCGTTAATTTTTCGAGCGAGCGTCGAGCGAGTGCAAACGAGCACTGAAAAAATTGTACAACCGAACTATCTTGTGTGACATACGATTTATTATATTGCAGTGAACATGTGTTAATGACTTATAAAGTATCACATTTCATGACATAACATTTTCTTGGATAACAATACATGGTTGATGATGAGGCTAAGATTATAGCCGATGTGGCGATGAGCATATTGCAGAGAGCGATGACAGCGAGAGCGGGAGATGATCGACAAAACTTGCCTCTTAGAGGCTTAGGATTTCAGTTTTATGCTTAGTTTACAATTTTTTATCAGGTTGATTGATCAAGTATGCGTAAATATAATTATATATTTATATTTAGTGGACTAAATCTACTAGAGTGCTATGTATAAACTATATATATATACACACATACATATATATAAATTCGAACCGAACCGAGTCACGCGGACCTTTGCTCGTGGTTGGCTCGTTTATAAACCGATCCGAGCCGATCGGCTCGTTTACAACCGAGCAAAAATTCGAACGAGCATTTTTCGAGCAAATTTCAAACGAACGTCGAGCGAGCGTCGAGCGGCGACCGATTTGAACAGCCCTGCCTCCTTGTGTCTTTCACCCTCTCTCTCTTACAACCATAACCATACTCTCCCCTTCTTATATTTTCCTTCTATGGCGAAGAAACCGACATCATCGTTGGAAGAACCATATCCATCACCTATGACCATCGAATCGTTCCTCAGATCTGAAACCTCACTCCCCTGACGGTGCGTATGGTGGTGCTTCGGAGAAAAGTTAAGTCATCCGCCTGATCTCTTTTTTTTGAACGGCAAATGTGTGACCTTGTTTCGGAGAATAGGTGTTATCTTAAGTGGGCCCACTTATTCGTCTTTCAGTCAAGACCGCACCCCCTAACCCCCTCAGGAGTAAACCCATTGCTGAGAAAACCCATTAGCTCAACCCTTAGCATTTCACTCAGAGTGAGACCGTCGCCCGATCTCTTCTACCAAAGATACTCGGTTTAACTAGCAGGGTACAGGGAAAGAAATCCAGTTAAATACACGAGAGTAGAGACAGATGCTATGAAAATTGAAAAGTAAAGTGCGGTTTCATCCTAAATTGCGAAAGATTTATGGCAAACTTAGAAAATCCAGATAAATATGCTAGCGTAGAACATGGTATTTTTATGTTTGTTTGCACTTTTTATGCACACTTATAATATAATAATTTTAATTGACTGTTAATGGTATGATAAATGCAAGTACTTACTTCATTTTTTTATCTGTTTTAGTAAAAAAAAAAAAAAAAACTAAACCTTATAATTATATTTTAGATGTATTGTTTCATGTTTTAATAATTATATATTAATTGGAATACCGCTTTTATCTTACCTAGGGATGAGCTCGGTACCGTACCTGTACCGAACCGGTACCGTTACCGAAAGTACCCGGTCCCGAATTTTATAAAAAACGAGTACCGGTACCGGTACCGAATTTGATATGTAGGTACCGGTACCGGTACGGTACCGGTATTTAGGTACCCAGTACCTCTTTGGTACCCGTTTCCTACACAACATTATTTTTTAGCCTTACTACATAATGTATGTTTGGTTACAGTACCTAGTACCTGTTTTTATACCTGTTACCCAGTACATGTTTGGTACCCAATACCTCAAAAAGTTTATAATAACTAAACAAAGTAAAAAAATATCAAAAAAGTATTCAAATAAAATGATAGTTTATTTATTTTTCTCATTTTCTTTTAACTCAATTTACACACTAGTTCATCATTCATTTCTATTAAAATCATAAATAATATATCTCTTGACAATGTAGTGAAGTAAGAAGAATTATATTAAAAAAATAATAATAATTACCTTCAAAAGTCAAAATAGAATACTAGTTGACGGGATGAAAAATATAACAAAACAAAATATTCCAAAATAATATATTCGTATTCGGGTACTAGCGGGACTATACGGGACTTTTGGGTAAAATACCGGTACCGGTACCGGTGGGTACCGATCCCGAAATATAAGAAAATCAAGTACCGGTACCGGTACCTTATACATATTTTCGGTACCAATTGGGTACCGGTACCGGTACGGTACAGGTACCGGTACGGGTACTGGGTACCAAATGCTCATCCCTAATCTTACCAAATTAATACACATTGTCACCGTTAGGGGTGTTGATCGGGTTAGTTAACCAGTTTTCGGGTTTATCGGTTCAGGTTGTTCGGGTTTTTTTAATGTTGAAAGTCTACCCGAAACCCGACCCGAATAATAATCGGTTTCGGGGTGTTCGGGTCGGGTTTCGGGTACTAAACAATAGACTTAATTTAGTTTATTTTAGTGAGTTTGCATTTGAAATTTTATAAAATTAGTGGACTTAAATTAGTTTACTTCTATAAGTTATGAAATGTGTTTAAATATATATTTGTATACTAACAATTTGATCAATTTGGACAATCTAAACAATAGTATACATACAGTTTACTTAATTATAATATGGGTAGATCGGGTTATTCGGATTTTGGGTTAACCGGTTCGGGTTATTTGGGTTTTTGAGGTTTGAAAGTCTATCCGAAACCCGACCCGAATAAGAATCGGTTTAATCGGTTTTCGGGTTCTTCGGGTAACGGGTTGTTCGGGTCGGGTTTCTTCAGGTACGGGTGAGGTCGGTTCGGGCGGGTTAATCGGTTACGGATAAAATCGACGGGCCTAGTCACCGTCACCTCACATTCTTCTGATTTTCCTCATTTTTATCAAATTGGAGGGGATAACTTACCACTCTTTACCAACACTAAACTCTTAAGTTTTGATCGGCTAAAAAATGGGTCCTTACCACTATTCGGTAAATACTAAGCCTCGGGGAGGGAAAAAAGCTTATCGGATCTAAGGGACGGTGATCCTTAGCACCTCGAGGAGGGATAAAAGCTTACTGGATCTAAGGGACAGGAACTTGGTAATTTTTTTTTTTTTTTTTTTTTTTTTTTTAATAGTGGGTAACCATCATCCCGAGTGGTACTCAGTGTGCCTTACTAAATGTTGGTGTGAATGTCACTAAATAGCAACATACGTAGGCATTTGGTTTGTTTTGATAATTATAAGTTTTTTTCCGATATGGTTTAGTAATGATTTAAGTTAACTTCAAATTAAGTTAAAAAAAATGAGTCGATAAAAATGGTTTAGTAATGATTTTAGTTAACTTTTATTTAAAGGAAGTGAGCAGATAAAAATAATACACATGAACAAATGTTGATGCGGGTTATTGAATATGATTTTTTTTCATAATTTTGAGAAAATCTAAAAATTATCATAATTAAGTGCAACATATGCTTTTATGATGGTTGATTTTAAATCTTTTCTATTGATACAACGAGTATAAATATATAAAGATTACCTAACAAACTCTATCGCTGCATAGATACAATAATTATTTATACTAATAATATGCCCTTGTTGTCTGAGTGGTTTTAGGTTGAATACAAAAACTGGATCTGAATCGTCGGAATATTGCCTGAGGTAACCCGTTGGTAAAGATGTTTGTGTAATTGTAATATGCTAGATTGTGTAACACAAGAATAGACTCGATTTTCTAATAAAAACACTGTTGAGACATTATCACAAAAATGAAGCCGACATATGTATTTGTATGTGGAGCTCGAGTAAAAGATTACAAAAATGAAGCCGACATATGTATTTGTATGTGGAGCTCGAGTAAAAGATTACAAAGCCAGGTTTTCTCAGCTATAGTATTAGCCATTCGGCCTCTACATTGGATTTTGTATATCATATGTTGTTGGTTAGAGGACCAAGAGACAAGATTACCTCAAAAAATATATAATATCCAGAAGTAGATTTTTTAGAGTCAAGACAATCTCCGGTTAACATCAAAGTATGTTATAAGTTTGATAGAGTGGGAGAGAGTATTAGGCTATGAATGTACTTTTAAGGTAACGCAAGATATGTTAAGTGTGGTTTAGGGGACGCATGCATAAAATGCAAATTTGCTGAAGTGCGTAAGAAATGTCAAGAAGAGTAAAAGTGAGATACCGTAAAACACCTACAAAGCTGTAATACATTGTCCCAACCAGTATGAGATACCCAGTAGTGGCCCTGAATTTATAACGTGCCACACGATATAGCACTAGGCTTATAGCTCTACACATTCGTGCAAACAGGTATATCCATAGTATAATATTTTTGAGATAAAAATAGGTCATGATTTACCTTAATGCCCAAAAGATGATATAATTTGTAATCTGAGAGCATATCAGGTGGTCTAATTCTTAGGGAGTTTTTGGTTGGAAGGAATGGAATGGAATGAAATTGAGAAACTAGTATAATTCTCAAGTAAAATTATGTTTGAGTAAGTAATGAAGTGTAAAACCCAAGGGAATGTTTCACCTCAAATTTCCTTGGTTGTGGGATTTCAAATTCCCTCTATAGGTGGATGGATTTTGAAATCTCACAACCAAGGGAATTTGAGGTGAAACATTTCCTTGGGTTTTACATTTCATTACTCACTCAAACATAATTTTACTTGAAAATTATACTAGTTTCTTAATTCCATTCCATTCCTTCCAACCAAACGCCCCCTTAAATGTTTATCACTATCATAAATAAGTTTATTTTTTATATTCATAAATTCATATTACTAAATATTTAGTATTTAATTTAGTATTTCTTTCATTCAACTACTCTAATAAATGAATTTAAAGTACTTCCTTATAAACGAGCATGATGTTTATATATCAAACTATGTTAAAAACCCATGTAATACATGGATGGAATAAAATTTAACATGTTAAAATTATTATTTTTTATAAATGATTTGTATCTTACATGTTATTACTTATTAGTGATTGGTGAAATTAAAGATAATACATATCTAAGAAATTATAAATAAAAATAATAAAAAATAAAAATTTTAATATTATATTTTAAGATAAGATATAATGTAAATCATATGGTTTAGTATGTTCTAATAAATTATTAGAATAAAAACATTTATAATTTAAATATTTTATAGTATAGTTTACATATTTAAATTAATTCTCATTTAATAGGAGAGAGCGACGGAAAATATAATTTTAGAGTTAACTAGAAATTACCAAGTGTCCATTTTAAACCTTCTTTTATTATAATAGATTATCAAGTTTCACATGTAGAAAATAACCAAATATTTATATAATTTGATCGTTCAAAATATTTATCAAAAACCGTGGGCCGGCCCACAAGATCCTACCCTCAACCAAATCCACTAATAAATAATACCAAAAGTCAGAAAATACGACCGTTACAAAATCATTACTCTTTTTCTTTCAACGTTTATTTCATTTCAAAATTTAAAGCCGTTACCCCCCAAATTTCATCAACATAATCTCACCTCACCACCATTCTTTCACTCAATTTCACTTCTTCAAAGAAACCCTAATTTCTCTTTTCAAGATTTACAGTCTTGAACTTCTCTGTGCTCCAATATCATCAATGGCTCTCAGATCTCTAGATAACACCTTACCCATATCCCCTGAACGACCTAAAAAGACCATCAAAGTTGCGAATTCGATCCCTGTGTCGAAACCTAAACAGCCCGTGGATTCAAAAGTTAACGATGAGAACAGATTCCCTGTGGATCCTGTAGTGACTCCTGCTGTTGATTCCATTGATTACATCTCATCTGAAAATCTTAAACCCATTTCTGATCCAGATGTTAAGTTCAAGGTACTAATGCTCATCTGTGTTGTTTTGATTGTGTTCATCAGAAACTGAAGAGTATTTGGATCTTGTTGTTAGGGTTGTGGTGAATGTGTGTCTAGGGTTTATCAAGAACCTGTTTGTGGTTTCTTGATTTCTCATTTGTGATTTCTTGATTTTGATTGCATTTTAGCTGATTTTGTTATGGGAAATCGATTATTCGAGCTGAAAACCTAAAACCCATTTGTGATCTTGTCGTTAAGTACCCATTTTGATTGCATTTTTAACTAAATTTGCAACTTCTTGCAAAAGTAGATCTTTATTAGGCACCCTGATTGGGATTTGTTGGAATCTAGTCTTTTGTGCGATTTATTTGTTACCCATTTGTGATTTTGTGTGTTTTGACTATATCTCATTGAAAACCTAAAACCCTTTTTGCTGATCTTGAAGCTAAGTTTTAGGTCAACATATGTCTCAGGTTTCTTGAAAATAGTATATCTTTATCAAGAACCAAGAAGCTTGTTCAAATTTAGGGGATTCTGACTTTTTGGTGTAATTTCTTCATTACACATTTGAAATTATGTGTATTCTAATTTCAAAGTTTCTGTTTTTTGAAACTCAGAGTCTAGTGGAAGGACTGGAGTCAAAGGATTGGCTAAAGATTTGCGATTCATTGAACGACGTTAGGCGGTTGGCGCTCTACCACTCCGAGCTCTTACTCCCAATCTTGTATGTAAACAAAACCTATTCTTGTATGTATGATGTTGTTCTGAGGGATTATGTAGTTCATATTGATGTATGTGGGTTATAACTTATACAGGGAAAAGGTTGTGATGGTTCTAGTGAAAGCAATGAAGAATCCAAGAAGTGCTTTATGCAAGACTTCAATCATGGCTGCTTCTGATCTTTTCAAATCTTTTGGTGATAAGTTGTTTGAGCCCTCTACCTCTGATGGTGCCGTTGACCAAATGGTATGATTTTGTAGTTTTTAGGGGTGCCGTCGAGTCATGTTGGCGGATTGAATCATTCAACCTAAATACGACCCATAAATTAGTGTCAAAGATAACAAACCTCTAACTCGAACACATTTAAAATAGTGTAATCTGAACACAACCCATTTAACTCATTTATCTAAACGAGTCAAAGAGGTTGACCGGTAGTAGTGAAGCCAATACTTGTATTAGTTAGTTGTTGTAAATTGGTTAAACGTGTGGTAAAAGAGTCGAGTGGTCAACTTGTTTAGTTAAACGGGTTGGTGGGTCAAAGTGTTTAGTTAAATGAGTTAGATATAACAACCTAAAACCTGATTTTTTTAAAACTTATTTTGGCATTAAGCTGATGAAATTAACCCCCTACCACCCCTACAGATGCTGCAGTTGCTACTGAAAGCTTCTCAAGATAAGAAGTTTGTGTGTGAAGAAGCAGAGAGAACACTCAACACAATGGTTGCATCCACAACACCAATCCCTTTGCTTCACAAGCTCAGAGTGTATGTCAGCCATTCAAACATGAGGGTTAGGGCCAAAGCTGCTGTTTCAATATCTCATTGTGTCTCAAAAATGGTATGCAAAATCACCCTCATTTGTTTATTACTTGTTTTTTCAAAGATGAAACTGCAAGTCTGCAACTTGACCTCTCACGTGATTATCTTTCAGGATATTGGAGAAATGAGAGATTACGGGCTCGTTTCGTTAGTACAAACATCGGCTGAATTGTTGAAAGACAGGCTCCCGGAAGCAAGAGAGGCGGCCCGAGGTATGGTGCTATCAGTTTACAAGGTGGTTATGGAGGATGAGGAGAATGAACAAGAAGATAAATGGCAAAACTTTTGCCAGTTGAATTTGTCAGCTATTGATGCATTGACCATGATCAAACTTGTTGCATCTCAGTAGAAAGTTGTTTTATGTTTAGAGAGGCTATCATGCTGATGAAGATGGCCTTTTGGCTTTTTTTTTTTTTTCTCTTTTTTGTTCATGTAAGAGCAGTTTGCTCTTTAAGATTACTATTATTGATTTGTTTTCAATATAAAGAAATGTTCTATCAAATTGTTCTGTTTAATTCCCCACTGAACATATAGCATTAAGTCTTGAAAAAGAAGGGAAGATCATGAAATTAGCATTGTTGATTAAGGATTTTACCAAATGACCATTGATTCTCTTAGGTATTACATATAATGTAATTCAGGGAGAACATGTCACGTGCTGTGTTGAGCCCAACAGATCCATTTTCTTGCGCCAAGAGCGCCCTTCTTGGCGCAAGAGATCCATGCACTTGCGCTGTCAACATAGGAGCTCTTGAGTTGTCTAATGCGAGAGAACTCTACTCTTGTATTGTCCAGCGCAAGAGATATCTTGTCAGCGTAGGAAACGTCTTGTTAAAGTGGTGATCGGAATCTAAGCCCGACTTCATTTTCTTGTTTCATTATATTGTTAGTATAATCACATTCAGGACTCTAAGCCCGACTTCATTTTCTTGAAAACCCCATTATAAACAAGTTGATTGGAATTTACTACGAGATGAGAAAACAGGTTCACGAAACCTGTTGTCATCTTGAAATGGCCATCTGTCACCCAACTTTTGAGTGTCGTCAAATCTAAGCAGTCAGAAACTAGGGTCAAAGACTCTGACTTAAAGGAAAAAGAAACCATATTGTTCTATCCAATGGTGGGGACGAAATCGCTTTTGAAGATAAAGATCAGTAGATCACACACCCCAAAGAACATGCTATAGCTTCAATTGTCATTTTCAGTATACTCTATCCAGTATTTAAAACCCCAAACCAACAAGTTTAGCGCAATTTAGTACCTCAGAAGAATTGTATGCATACCATGTAACACAAGTACCCACAATGATTCTTCTATACAACTGTCATCCGAAAGCGAACAAATCATTAAAAAGAATAGACTTGTTTCTTAAATCCCCACCCCCCTATTCATCTTGATTCAACCATTCACATCAAAACACAGCTAGAGGTTACTCGGATACCCCGAGAAAATGAGCAAAGCTTTTATATTTTGGTTCCCATCCTAGCTCCTCCCGTGTCCTCGAGTTGTTCAGTTTCTTACCCAAAACACCATCTGTGCCTGCACAACCATAATGTTTACAAGAAATAACCATTCTCTTTTTATTGAAATTCAACTAACAAATTGAAGTGAAGATTGTGAGATAACAGAGTGAAGAACATAGAATTGTAGATATGAACAGCAGTATGTGATTGATCTATGTATTTGGTGATATATGCAAGTGAGAAATCAATACATATCTGTTATCAGTTTATCTCTTTCACCAAAATCGACTCTTGAGTTATGTTAACTTACCTGTAAACCCCACGAATGTGTTATCAAATTTCCCACTCTTAGCAACCAAGTCCATCACTTCTTGTCTGAAATCAATTTAAATTTGTTAAGATGGATTCCATGAGAGGTGTCAATTTCAATCTGTTTACGTATATATGGGTTGATTTTGGATTGTTTTTTTAATCTCAAACTGGTCAAAAAATAAAATTTAGCTAAAAGAGGGATGGGTTAAACAGGGTGCAAGTCTTCCCGAAGCAATTTATTATGCATACAGCCTCCTAAATTGTTTTACTCAAAAGTTAGATTATTGTTGTAATTATAGTCAAACATTAATTATTTATAAAAAAAATCAAAAACTCGACAGAAGAGTATTTGAGGATCAACTGTCAACCCAAACCCCACCAGGTCCTTTTTGATCCGTAAAAAAATGATTCTGATCCATTTTACCCGTATTGATTAGAACAAACCTCGATACAGGATGATTGTCACATCCTAGAAATAGCCGACCACGTAGTTTCTTTTTCAAAATTGCAACCGAGAGGGAGGCAGCATCCTGTATGGATGTAAACAGACATATCAAATAATGTGAATGAATAATAAGACCACAGAAAGAAACTTAAACCAATTCAAGTACAAAGGTGAGATCACCTCATAATGAATGAGATTAACAATGTGATGAGGATTAGCTTCAATAGTTCCTTGTTTCAAGTAATAGAGGTGCATTCCCCTATCTTGTTTGTGCTAAATGAATTAAAGATCCAAAAATAAAGACTTTTTATATGCATTTTGCAAATACAAAAATGTCCCAAAATTCAAATGGCACAAAAGGATATGTAAAGTCCCGCCAACCTAAGAACACAACCACCAGCTTCCAGAACTTTCTGCTCTGCTTTTAAAAGAATATCAGTCCTGGGACTCTTCCCAATTGGTACAACTGGACTATCCTGTATGCCCCATAAAAAAGAAAGCCATTTAGAAAGTGATGATATATACTAAAATATTCATATAAATCACAGATAAATATTATGATGATAACATAAGAAAAACGACTTATGTTAAATGCAACACCTCGTAGCAGTCTCCATTGTCATATCGATCAAAGGGTGCTGAGCTTGATGTAAACAGGAAAGAACCCTCACCATTCCAGACTGATGCAGTGTCCCTGCTTATTAAGGTATAAAGGAAAATAAGTTAAATTTAGAAATGTCTAGTTTAGGAGTAATTATAAATATAAGAGTTCATCACAAACAAGAAAGAAAGACTGCATAATCAAATTGAGAAAACATAGACATGGGATATGAAATACTTTGATTAAATCGATCATAAATCATCTAGAAAGCTTTAAAGTATCATTACCCGACATCACTCGCATAGTCTGAACTTCTAGAAGGTGGTGCACAAAAAATGACGTAAGGAAACTTCTGGTCCCGTTTAACTCCCTTTAAAGTTGGATTAATTCCCATTTTTATAAGCTCTTCATGGTGGTCAGTAGTAATCGTCTCCCCGGTAATTTGGCATCCTGGGTGTTCCTGCCAGCAGCATGGCAACAAGAGCTAGTTTTAAAAGTCTTCAAAAAAACTATAAAGTCACCTAAAGTTAAAAAAAAAAAAAAATCAAATCCAGATAGTCAAACAATTCAACGTTCTAATCAGATAACATAACATGAACTAAGACGTATGACAGATGTACAGTGAAATTTAACATTCTTTTATCTCACCTTCCGCCAATTTTCTGCAACTAAGCGACCAAGAACACCTGGACCAACAATCAGTAGATCAGTTGCTCCAACATTGGCAGAATATGAACCATCTACTTCTTGATTTGCAGCGCCTTCAGTATCATAAAGTTTGTACAATTGCGAAAGGTGGATATCAACAATATTGAAAAGTAAAATCAATAAGCACATATAAGGCTACATATACATCACGATTCACGATATAAAGCAGCCTCATGAGGCAGATCATAGCAGCTAGAGTTCTTAACCTTTTAGCTTTGGCATTATCTGGATATCTTCATCCTAACAACGAAATATAATCCAAAACTTAAGCAAATTAATTATCTCAAATTTCCAGTTCCAATTTCCAAAACAGCATAAACAACTGGCCAAGATCATGAGAAATTCACATAGCCTTCTCAAAAACTTGGTAAATTCCATCAACATAAACTATAACATTCAACCCACAAAAACAAGTAAATGACAATTATAGAATAAACTATAGTGTAATATGGTAATCAATAAGAACCCTAAGGCTTTAATTTGTGTATTTGAGTAATTCACCCAAATACTAATGCGTTCTACCAATGATCCACTGATCATTCATAGAATCCAATTCTTCTAACACGATTCTCACTCACAAAACCGATCGCATTGCAAACTAATCACGTAACAATCTCACAACGACCTAATCGATTAACAGATAACCTAAATACGTTGCACACATCGATTCAATCAAATCACGAACACAATTCTTCGTCAAACACCAGAGGCTCCATCGAGAAACAGTATTCATTACTCGACGTACCGGTGGAGGAGGAAGCGTGAGCTTTGAGAGTGGAGAACGCCATGGATGAAGATGTTAATGATAAAGAAGAGATGTGATTGGATGCGAGATGAAGATTAGGGTTTGTGAAGAAGGTGACCGGAGGTCTGAAACTCCGGCGGCGTGAGGTGAAAACTCCGGTGAAGGTCGCCGGAGATGTGCAAACCGCCGATCCCATTTGGTGGTGGTGGTGGATAAGATAAGGTTGACTATAGGCTTTGTTTGACGTTGTCGGGTATCGGGTTCTCGGGTCGGATCCTTCCGTTATCGGTTATCACGTTTCAGTCATGAATCTGACGTCACTATTTAACTTTTTTTTTTTTTTTTTTTTGTTTTTTTTTGTAAAAGAACATTCACAATTCATCCATCATCCCATCCATATGATTACACTAAAAATATTTATTTTTTCTTTTTACTTTTTAATTAAATAATATTTTTTCATACTTTTATCATTACTTTTTATCTATCAACTACTCACAACCATCTTTAAAATATTAAAAAATTTATGGGGGTTGTACCATGATTCCCCAAATATGGAGAATCACGGTACAATCCTCATAAATTTTATTTCTCCTTCACTCACAACCATTCATAACTATCCCCCTATAATATAGGGCACCTACTCACTAGTAAATTTATACCCGTGCTGAACTGCGATTTTATAATGTAGCCATGTAGGTACGCTGATGTGTTAAAATTTGTAAATGTTATTTACAATGTTATAAGATTCAAAAGTTAAAAATGTAAATATTGAAAGTAACCAATTAGGTTTACGAGGAACCTTATAAATCGATGCTTATACGATTTAAGCTGAAAAGAATAAAAAGAAAATTGTAACTTTTATGAACTACAAAAATGAACATTTAGCCAAAAGATAAAAAATCGAAAAGGAAGCGGGTAATATAATGTAGGGAAAATTTTAAAAAGTTAGGCTATTGTAAAATAAATAAAAATAAATGAGAAGGAAAAAAAAATGAGTGAGAAAGAGAGACTCGAAAGCTATAATTAAGTGGGTTGGAGTTGGATGACAAACAATAGGTCTTATCGCTAGGCTAGCGGGCCATATGAATATTTTTCATGGCAAAAAAGTTATTAAACATATAAAATAGAGGTTAGGTTATACATAGCTCATTCTCTCTAAAAAATTAATTTTAAATCTTTTCATATTTTTTTTTGTAAAATTATTATTTTTAAAAAACTTTTATGTTACATGTTCTATCTTTACATTCAAATTAAATTAAATTCAAAGTAAATTATTATTTACATTTCTTACGTTTGTTAATTTTAGCTATTTGAATTTTTAATGTTTCAAAACTTCTATTAGTACTCTGATCTTTTATTTTTCTGTATATTTGAGTCCAAATGATTAAAATCATTAGTTTTTTTGTTAAATCTTTTATAAAAAAAAAACTAAACTACAATTGAAAATTAAAGAAACAAAAAAGTTTGTGTGAGACCCACCCTCCCATCCACCACTTGATAAACTATAGAGAACTCATTACCTCTCACCATCTCTCTCTCTCTCTCTCTCTCTCTCTCTCTCTCACACACATTCACCCATGGCTACATAAATTCATGGTTCTCTCGCAAGGAACTATATTAAAAGTGGTTTATACCTTCTAACTATTTCTTTCATGTGAAAGCATTCTAGTCATTGTAGGCCTCATCTTATACTTCAAAACAATATTGTCTTCTCTACAATTTACACTTTATCTTGTTTTCTTTTCCTCAAAGATCCGGTCCTAACTTTCATCTATGAAAATTCACGTTCATTCATGTGACCTATGCTTACCATGCATCATTTTTATATGTTCATTTTATTTACATCATAATCAAATGCTATTATGCGAGTAATAGAAAATACGCGATCAAAGATTCATGTGTCTCATGACTTTGTGCGAAATCACTTCTAGATGAGATTTAATAGTCGATTTTACTTTTATTTTGATGCAAAAATTATTAAAGAGTTTTTATATTGTTATAATATACAAGATTATTTTATAGGCCCACCCCAATAAAGCTGATTATCCCATATGTTCTTCATTCTCGTCTTTTCTTCTTTCAAGCTCAGCCTCAGGTACATATTTGATTTTGTGTTCCTGTTTTATTTTGATTTGACTTTTGATTCAAGTTTTCATATTCTCTTCATTCTAGTAGGTTCCCTCTACCATCCCGGTTTTCATATCCTTGCAACTTGACCCCTCATCTTAATGTAGCAAGTGTTCTTAGATCATTGTAGGTAAGGCGTTTGATAGATTGTCTATGTGCATGACATAACTAGGTAGTGTTGGAAGATTAATTCCAAGAATGAATAAATGATCATAGTTGAAGGGTTATTTTGTAATATTTTGAAAGTTTGTTAAAATCTGTTTTGGTTGTTGATCATTTAGTCTATATAACGACTAAATCGTCTTCTTCTTCCTTGTAATTGTTTATAATTCTTTTCTAATAAAATTGGAGTGAATTCTTGGTACATGTTCTTGAATTGGTATCAGAGCTCGGTAATAAGGAAGACGAGCTCTAAGTCGACGATTGAAAAGGACTGAATCGGGCGTAGAGGAATCACGATTGAATCACGATCCAAAGGACTGGATCCTGATCCAAAGGACTGGATCCTGATCCAAAGTTCGGTGCGATTTATCAGAGAAGAAAGAAGAACATGGTGAATCCAGGAGCCCCAAACAATCAGATCATAACGATCAAAGATAATGTCTCAATTCCGCTTCAATGTCCGGTACTCACAGCATCAAATTACTCCATTTGGGCTGTGAAATTGAAAGCAATTTTCAATGTACATGGACTCTGGGAGGTAATTGAACCTCCGGTCTAAGGTGAAGTCGATCAGAAGAAGAACAATACGGCAATTGCGTATCTCTATCAAGCGATCCCAGAAGAGTTGGTTTTACAAGTCGCGAATCTAAAAACAGCCAAAGAAATCTAGAACTCTTTGAAGACCAGATTTGTAGGAGTGGATAAGGTGACGAAGGCCAGGCTTCAAACGCTTCGGAATGAGTTCGTAAGTCTGACGATGAAAGATGGAGAAGACATCGACGCGTTCGCAGGAAAGTTAACAAGTCTAGCATCAAGAGCCGCTGAATTAGGTGCTCCTTATGAAGAAGCTGCGCTAGTTCGAAAATTTCTTGACTCCCTGCCTGAGAAGATCCACATTGTAGCCTCTATCGAGCAATTCGTTGATTTAGACACAATGCTATTTCAAGAAGCGATCGGCAGGCTCAAGGCCTTTGAAGAAAGAACAGGGATGAAATCTAAGCAAGGGTCAAGTTCAAGTAAGAATGATCAACTACTCCTATCGTACTCTGAGTGGCAAGCGAAGCGAAAGAATTCAGAAGCTCAGAATAAAAGTAAGAGCAGAAGTGACCGAGGGGGGTCGAAGTGACAGGGGCCGGAGTAGGTCTACCCATAAAGAGATAAAGGGTGACAGTGACCAGAAAAGGAATTCAAGGCAATATGAACCGAAAAGAAAAGATAAGTCAAACATAAAGTGTTTCAAGTGCGATGAGTATGGACATTAGCATCTGAATGCCCTACTTCAAAGCACAAGGAACAGGAGACACATCTAACTCAGGCAGAGGAAGAGGAACCTTCACTTCTAATGACAGTTCAAGTTCAGGATTAGAAAGAGATGGTGTTCTTGAATGAGCAAAGAATTATGCCAGCAAGACACACACTACAGTCAAGTGAAAGACACATGTGGTACCTGGATAATGGTGCCTCAAATCACATGACTGGAATGATGGAAATGTTTTCAAGTCTGGATGTGAATGTTGGGGGAAGAATCCGGTTTGGAGATGGATCCTCGGTCGAGATACAAGGAAAAGGGTCAGTAGTCTTGGAATGCAAGAATGAAGAGCAGAGGTTAT
This sequence comes from Flaveria robusta, assembly GCA_025506415.1. Classification (NCBI taxonomy): domain Eukaryota; kingdom Viridiplantae; phylum Streptophyta; class Magnoliopsida; order Asterales; family Asteraceae; genus Flaveria; species Flaveria robusta. Next base: position 6,430,707 of record CM046465.1, read on the forward strand.
TGACCAATGTTTACTATATTCCATAATTAAAGAGTAATATTCTAAGTCTTGGTCAGGCAACTGAAGTTGGGTGCGAAGTCAGAATGAAGGAATGATATCTCTGGCTCTATGATAAAGATGGAAGGCTTCTAGTTAAGGTTGCAAGATCACCAAACAAATTGTACAAGTTACTCTTGAAAACTGGATCTCCAATGTGTCTAATGTCAAAGATGGATGACACAGCCTGGTTGTGGCATGGTAGATTGGGCCACATCAGCTTTGATACTTTAAAGCAGATGACTCACTAACGAATTGTGGAAGGTGTTCCAATGATTAACCATCCTCAACAATTGTGTGAAGCCTGCTTGGCAGGAAAGCATGCAAGGCATCCTTTCCCCTCTCAAACATTGTACAGATCACACACACCATTAGAGTTAGTGTCCATGGATCTGTGTTGACCTATTTCTCCTACTACACTAGCTGGAAATAAGTATTATTTTCTATTGGTGGATGATTGTACTAGACACATGTGGGTGTATATGCTCAGGACCAAGGATCAAGCCTTTGAGACATTCAAGGGTTTCATCACTAGAGTGGAAAGTGAGTTTGATCTGAGGGTCAAAGCAGTCCGGTCTGATAGAGGAGGGGAGTTTACCTCTCATGCTTTCAATCAGTATTGTGAGCAGAAGGGTATGCTGCGACAATTGACTGCACCATACTCACCCCAACAGAATGGTATGGTAGAAAGGAGGAACAGGTCAATTTTGGATATGACCAGAAGTATTTTGAAGGCTATGGATGTGCCTTAGGTCATGTGGGCAGAGGCTGTAAGGCATTCTGTACACATACTAAATAGAACTCCAACAAGAGCTTTGAAAAATTTAACACCCTATGAGGCTCTAAAGGGAAGAAAACCACAGCTCCAACATCTTAGAGTGTTTGGGTGTGTAGGTCATGTAAAGGTGGTGAAGCCAAATATACAAAAGTTGGAAGATAGGAGTGTGCCAATGGTATACTTGGGTGTTGAACCGGGCACTAAGGCATACAGAATGTATAACCCAAAAGAAGGGAAGGTAGTACTAAGTAGAGATGTTAGATTTGAAGAGGGCAGAAAGTATGAGTGGGGTGTTTATTGTGAAGCTCTTGGTGAAGGTAGATCTGGTTATGTAGAGTTCAGCATACAGAATAAAGAAGCAGAAATACAGAACTCACCTGAAACTAGTTCGCAGGTGGCTGCAAATGAAACACAGACAGATCAGCAACAACAAAATGTAAGAAGATCAACTAGAGTATCTACGCTACCAAAGAGATTGAGTGATTATGTACTTGATAGAGCTATGTAGTGTGAATACATTACTGCAGTAGAGAACAGCAATGGTGATCTTTTGATTGCTCAAGAAGGAGAGCCTGTTTGTTTTCAAGATGCAGTTAAGGAGAAAGAATGGAGACAAGCTATGGATGAGGAGATCCGAGCTATAGAACGCAATAAAACATGGATTCTCACTGAATTGCCTGCAAAATGTAAGGCAATAGGCCTGAAATGGGTGTTCAAGTTAAAGAAAGATGCAAAAGGAATGGTGACAAAGCATAAGGCACGTTTAGTGGCTAAAGGCTATGTTCAACAACAGGGCATAGATTTTGAGGAAGCATTTGCACCAGTAGCAAGGATGGAGACAATTAGGCTCATACTTGCTTTGGCAGCCAAAGAAAATTAGGAAGTAAACCATCTGGATGTTAAGGCAGCATTTCTTGATGGAGAACTTAAAGAAACTGTTTATGTTCAACAACCGGATGGGTATGTGAAAGTAGGGGCTGAACAGAAAGTGTATAAACTGTCTAAAGCACTCTATGGTTTGAGACAGGCTCCTAGAGCATGGAACCTATGATTAGATGAAGTGTTGAAGGAGTTGGGTTTCAAGAGGTGTCAACATGAACATGCAGTATATGTGAAAACAAGAAATGATACAATGCTAATCATAGGAGTTTATGTTGATGATTTGCTTGTGACTGGGAGTAATCAAACTGAAGTAGAAAAGTTCAAACAGCAGATGAAATCAAAATTTGAAATGACAGATTTAGGAAAGTTGTGTTACTACTTAGGTATTGAAGTGATTCAGAATAGTGATGGTATTCTGATTAAACAAGCAGCTTATGCTGAGAAAATTGTGAGAATGGCTGGGATGGAAGGTTGTAATGAGACGAAATATCCTATGGAACCTGGTTTTAAGTTGACAAAGACTGAGGAAGGTGCAGATGTAGATGCAACTGAGTATAGAAAGCTTGTTGGGTCATTGAGATATCTAACACAAACAATACCATATTTGAGTTTCTCAGTTGGGTATGTAAGCAGGTTCATGCAGTCTCCTAAAGAAGTTCATTTAAAGGCAGTAAAACAAGTGATCAGGTATGTGAAAGGTACCAAACATTATGGTATCAAGTATAAGAAAGTTGAGGGAGGAATGTTACTTGGATATAGTGATAGCAGCTATTTGACTGATGGTGATGATGGGAAAAGTACTACTGGGACTGTGTTTTACTACAATGGATCACCAATATCCTGGTTGTCACAGAAACAGTCGACAGTAGCTTTGTCCTCATGTGAAGCAGAATTCATGGCTGCAAGCTCAGCAGCATGTCAAGCCATTTGGGTGCAAGGTTTGCTTGAAGAGATAACTGGAAGAAAGTCTGAAAAGGTGACATTGTTAGTAGATAATACTTCTGCTATAGCATTAATGAAAAATTCTGTTTTTCATGGTAGAAGTAAACACATAAGTACTCGGTATCATTTCATACGGGAGAGTATTGAAAAGGAGCAAATTCAGGTTGAACATGTAAGTGGGGATATGCAAAAAGCGGATATTCTAACGAAAGCTTTGCCTCGAATCAAGTTCTGAGAAATGAGATTTTTACTTGGGGTTGAAGAGCTTCAAGGAGTTTCTTGGAATTAGAGGGGAGTATGTTGGAAGATTAATTCCAAGAATGAATAAATGGTCATAGTTGAAGGCTTATTTTGTAATATTTTGAAAGTTTGTTAAAATCTGTTTTGGTTGTTGATCGTTTAGTCTATATAACGACTAGATCGTCTTCTTCTTCCTTGTAATTGTTCATAATTCTTTTCTAATAAAATTGGAGTGAATTCTTGGTACCTGTTCTTGAGATAGTGTTTGGTATGCTTGAATGACAAAATAAATGAAATGGACCATTGTAAAGGAATGAAAAAATAAGTGTTTGGTTAGTGAATAAAATGTAATCGTTGATTATGCAATAAATTGCATTCCCTTTAAACACCCTAAAATCATTCCTCCACTCCCCCGGCTATTTTTTCATTCTATTACCTATTCCATCATTCATACCACGATATTGATAGTCATACGGTCTCGTATACCACACGATTTAAATTTACAAAGAGTGACAATGAATATGTTGGGTCTTAAGTTTTTATGTTTTAAAAAGCAACCTCATATTTCAAAGTATAATCATGTTCATGAATGATTAGCTTTAGTAAACCCATGTATTACACGGGTTGAATTAATAAAATATAATAAAAATTTATTAGTTATAAAACAATATTCTAAGATAAAATATGATTAAAATTACGTCCGAATAAGGATTACAAATAATAAAATGTTATTTTTAAAATTTCCTAAGCACGTCTATAAGTCACCTTTTGTACATGCTCATTGCGTGTACCGCTAGTCATCACCACATTCTCTACCTAAGCACATCTCGTTCTTAGATGGCGATCTACTAACACTTTCATATCCAACAAATCCACCCATGTCTTCGTCGTTGTATCTCATCTTTAATATTTGACCAACGGTCAAAACATTTCTACTGAGTTACATATCAATCAAACGATACATTTTCTTTTATATACCAAACACGGTGGCTATAATTTGGTATCAGTCGATTGTCAACCGTGACTACTGGCTAGTTGTATATATATCACTAGAATTCGACCTCATGCTGTACTCCGCAACCAGCTGGGAAAATGAAGAAGATTTATCTTCAACCAATGTTGTAGGAGAATCATATTCTTCAATAAGACCTGCGTATCACCCATAAAACGAATGAATCACAAACAAAGTTCATATACACTAAAGATGGGACTAGTGAGGACAGTATGATCGGTTGAGTTCACACGAACCATTGTTTAAAACCAAAACCATGTCACTTTTGACCACAGAGGTGATTCGATGTGCTATTGCTATGACAGTAGAGTCTGAAAAGTGTTGCCTAAGTGTTTTCTGAATCATGTTATCGGTTGCTGTATCAACTGATGCAGTGGCCTCATCAAGAACCAGAATCTTGCTTTTCTTGAGTAGCACACGTCCAAGACAGATCAGTTGTCGCTGACCCACACTCCAATTCTCTCCATTTTCAGTAACTATAGCAATTTTTTTAAAAATCGGTTGTCAAAAGTTTGTACTTTTATGCACAAGCTGCAAAAAAAAAAGTGTCAAAATGGTGAAGCGATCAAGAACCTGTAGCATCAAGCTTGCCTTCCTTATTTCTAATCTCATCTCCAATCTGGCATTTATCAAGAGCCTGAAAGAACAGACAAACAGTTACTCATGGCGCCATTGTTATTAAAAAAAACTATTACTAATCGCATGCAGCATAAGCAGATTAAAACTATCCGAGATACCTCCCAAATTTGATTATCTGTATAGTCTTCAAGTAGGTCCATGTTGCTTCTAACAGTTCCATTGAACATAATGGGATCTTGGGGAATTATGCTTAATCTAGATCGTAAATCATGAAGCCCAATTGATGAAATGTTGATCCCATCTATCAAAATTTCGCCACTAGTCGGTTCAACAATACGAAAGAGTGTTTGTATAAGAGTAGATTTACCACTTCCAGTTCTCCCTACAATTCCAGTCTTCATACCTCCTTGGAAAGTGCATGTAATACCTCTTAACACAAGTGGCATGTGGGGGGCATATCGAACCTATTCACACATTATTTATGAAATAAATCTGATTTAACTTGCAGAAAAAGTTTAAAAAAGAAAAAAAACAGTAACATGATACCTGCAGATGGTGAATATCGACTTTTCCTTGTGAAGGCCAGGATTGATCAGGTCTATTCGAGTCTATAACAAGAGGAGGCTCACTTGGGATAGAACTGTATTGAAAGATCCTTTCAACTGAGATAAAATGTATTTCCAAGTTGCTAAGTTTTACTATAACCCAAGCTTGTAGCATGTTCAAATTCAGTCCATACGTCACTGCTAAGCCTGCAGTACCTACAATGGGTTGGAGGGGGCGAGTTATTTATGGTTGAAACTGTAATCGTGGTTGTGAGTCGTAAAATTTACTCACTTGGATCGATAAATCCTTCGGGAACAGAGACTAAAAAGACCAGAAGGAAGGCAAAAATCAAAGATGATAGCATATCCAAGCGTAACCCGAGCCAAGCCAATGCACCAGCAACATGAAACCTTGGTCTAGAATAATTGTCAATCATTTTTAAGCATGTGCCTTGGAACCTATGTTTCTGATCAAAGCTTCTAATAGTTGTCAACCCAGATATTGTTTCAGAAAAATGCTGAATGACTGGTGCTTTGCATACTCCAACTAATCTTGCTAGTTCTCGTGCCGAAGGTATGTAATATTGCTTCAAATATGATAAGTGCATGTAAAACAGAAAGCGGACTCAAAGAGAACTAATAATATTTATTAAAAGGAATAGTTTTTAAAGATATTGGGTTGAACAGCAAGTATAATTACCTGTAACCAAATGCAAATTCCAAACATGGGAAAGAATACAAGGAACACGGGCCAAGCACCTAGTGACATAACTAAAATAATGCCAAAAAGTTGTATGACCACATAGGCAAAAGGGCCAATAAGATATGCTATCGTCAAATCCACTTTAGTTTGGTCCGTAGATACCTACGAACAGATACATAAGTAACATTGATCTTGTTAATAATCAAGTAGGGTCTGGGGAGGTAGAGACCCCGGCTCAATAAAAGGTCTTCCTAGTAATCAAGCAAAATTCAAAAAAATGTAGTCACTTACTCGGTTCAGAATTCGACCAGATGGGTTGGCATCAAAGAAAGACATGGGTGCACGGAAAATAGAAAAATGCATCTTGTTGAAAAGCCGGTTGGCTGTTTCATAGCCTGCTTTCATAAGTAACATTGTTCTTGCTAGAATAAAAAGAGAGCATCCCATTCCAAAAGCCACATAAACAATGAGGAATTTAAAGTTATCAACACGAGCTTCGTTACTTTCAGACGTAGGCGATGCCCAAGCCAACCAGTAGTTGCTGGTGATTTGAGATAACTCAAACATAATTTGTGCTAATAAAATTAAAGGAGTAAGTGCCCCTCCATAAGCAATTGTAAGATACTTCCAATAGACTGATGAGCCAACTTTACCTCTTTCTCTTTCTTCTTCTACCACAAGCTGCTTCTTCTTCCCCTCCATGTGAACTGATTTATCATTTTGACCCCTCATACTCTCATCTTGAATATTCTTTTTGGACCCTATATTATGCCTTAGGGAATCAATTTCTAACAAAGCTTCTTTGTGTGCATCAACAAGTCCTAAAAAGTCGCTTCCTAGCTTGATAATATCCTCATATTTTCCAGCTTCTGTAAGTCTTCCATCCTTCAAGACCTGGTGGAAATGTGGAATGTCCATTTAAATAAGATATTTTTTGTGCATATAGATAAAGAATACTTCAAAAGCTTACCAGGATGAGATCTGCAGCAGGTAAAAACTCCACTTGATGCGTGATGTAAATCACTGTTTTAGATTCCAAAATGTCCATCATACATTCCTGTCAAATAAAAATTGTTTATCTAGTTAAAGTTAATAGATTTATGGTTATTAGAATCCAAACAGCAAAAATGATATAATATTGAAAGACATCAACACTTAAACCTTATGTTAGGATACCCGGGTACTATTTTAAGCACTTGAATGACTACCCTAAGGAAAGATGAGAGATTGAAAATTTATAAGTATCAATTCACCTTGAAAAGATGGTTTCCTGTAATTGCATCAACAGCGCTGAATGGATCATCAAATAGATAAATATCAGCATCTTGATACAACGCACGTGCTATTTGTATTCTCTGTTTCTGACCACCACTCAAATTGATCCCCCTCTCTCCTATAATTGTTTGATCACCAAAAGAGAGAACTTCAAGGTCTTTCTTCAAATCACATGCTTCTAGGACCTTCTTGTAAAATTCTCTGTCCATCTCCTTACCAAACAAGATATTCTCTTCTATAGTTCCACTCTGTATCCATGGTGATTGACCAACATAAGCCTTCGTGCCAATGAGTTTGACATTTCCTGATAATTTAGGCATTTCTCCTAGTATACAAGACAGTAAGCTTGACTTTCCTGAGCCAACAAGACCACAGACAGCAACCTTCATGTGATGAAAAACTCTAAAATTTATATCAACCAATGTTGGATTACATGACGTCGCGTCCCATGAAAAATTTCCATCAACAATCTCAACTGCTGTTTCAGAACTACCTCTTTGGATTATTTCCACCAGACCAGAATCTAATTCAGCTAAACAAAGGAATGATGCAATTCGATCAAATGAAACTTTAGTCTGTACTATCATGGATATCGTATCTGGAAGATTATACACCGACTCTTGAAGAATCTTAAATGTTGCAATTGCAGACAATACCTTCCCTGAGTCAAGTTGGACTCCAGCAAGCATGCTAGTACCAAATGTGGCTATAGCCACAAGTGTGGGTGCAACCCAGAACGCAACACATGATATGGCAATAGTAAATAGAAATTTATACATCCAATGTGCCTCGTCGCTCCTGATATCATCAATTCTAGACAAGAACTTCATCTCCCATCCATGAAGCTTGAGAATCCTCATATTCTTCAAAATCTCAGAAGTTGTTTTCATCCTTTTATCTTTGAATTTCATCAATTCTGCTTGAAACTTTTCTTGTAATCTCCCTAATGGTAGATTGGATAGCATGACAAAAATCGTTGCAACAAAGGTAGCTAATGAAGAAATCCCGAGATTTTTATACAATATTGCTAGTGACAGACCAATTTGCACGATGACCAGCCAAGGGTTGTGCATGAACTTGCTAAAATCACCGATTCTTTCAGCATCAACAGCCATGAAATTGATGATCTCACCATTGGAGTGTCCTTTCTTTGACTGTGATGAAAGGGTCAACCCTTTGTGGTAGATCATTGCAACAAGAGCAGCTCTGGCATTAATTCCAACCTGTTGGAGCTTTAACTCACAGTGTCGTTGTGCCAAGCACTCTACAATCTTAGCAACATAGAATGCAGAAACTAGAAGAAAGCCCACGTTAAAGTCTCGATGTCCATTCAGATATTTAACAAATGTATCTATGAGGAATGGCCCCACATATGAAGCTGATGTGGACACGAGAGAAAGGAAACCTGTAGTTATTATGTCTTTCCATGTTGTCAATATCACAGCCTTCACCAGCCTAAGAGTATTCATTTGTCTACTTTTACTCTTATTCAATTCTAGTTTATTTCTTAAGACTGCAAAGGATCTTTGAGCACTATTTGAATTGTCAAGTTGTGGAACATCCTCAAGATCTAATCTTTTTTTATATCCTACAGAAATCAGTGGCTGAATCCAAGAGAAAGTAAGACGATTAAAGATATTTCTGGTTGTTGAAGGGGTTATAGTTTCACCCCCACGTTTGGAATCGCTATGGTCGCCCGTGACACTAGAACTGCCATCCAACAACGGTTCATGATAAAGATGGCTTATGGTTCCACCTTCATTCTTAACCAAGAATCCCACATAACACAGGAATAAACCGACTACAGTGGATGAGGCGTCTAACACCAGGAACTGGACTGCTAAACTATGAACTTTTTTATAGAAAACATAGTCTAACACTAGCCAAAAACAAAAGATTAAGAAAGATGAAAACCACCAAATCCTTAACGCAAACGGATACTTAGATTCTAAGGAGTTAGAGACATGGTTGTGCAAGTAAACCGAAACAAACAACCAAACAAGAGTTCTAAGAACGGAATCCGAAAAGCTAACGATGTTTTCTTTAGCCCAGCCATTTCTAGACCAATAAAGAAGGTTCAAGAAACACATAATAATGTTAAGAACCACAAGGATCACACAAGATAACAGGGTCTGTCTGTAGAACAAGACCCCATTTTTGGACATCTGTTTAGGATCTTTTTGGCCTTTGATACTGATCTTTTTGCAGAGCCAACTATTGGATACAAAAAGCAAGAAACCAAGGTGTATCATAGCAGAAAACCCATGAAAGATCACAAAGTCATCATTCATGATTAGAACTGAAAGCTGAGACAAACTCACTGACATAACCATGAATGACAGTTCACTTGTTGGATGAAAGATGGGTTCTTCAATATCTAAACACCAAGTGCTGTAACACTGACACCCATATATATACACAAAAAGAATATCCTAAATATCTGGTCAAAAATGGTGTATTATTCCCTCTCCTTTGTCTTTTTCTTGAAGTCTTTGGTCAATGTGTAAACAAATGTGTCTTTTTCTTGACAAATTTGCCCGACACCTATCACACTAATACAATTAAGCAGCTAACTATGGCCAGATGTTAAAGATAACAAGGCTTTTGGACCAATGCAAAAAGTCTATTCTTTTGAGCATTTCATCAAACATGTGGGGTGCTTAACCTTATAAACAAACTTTCTTTCTCACTCTCTCCTCTCTTCATTCTGCAATTTGTAACAATCACTGGAATTGAATGTCAATTAGTAGAGATGTGTGTATTGGTTTTGGTAATTCATACACACACATGAAATATCTCATGGTTGTATACTTTGTATTGGTAAATTTTGCATAAAGCTACTATTTAATATCACGAATACATAGAGCTAGTGTTTTGCCTTTTTTATTTCTTATCAATAGGTAATTGGTTAATTAGTTTTTTTTTTATTTCTTTAGCAATAGTTAATTTGTTTTTAACATTAATCAATTAGTTCTGTTTGAACTGATGGATTGAATTGTTTTATTTGAATATTTGTTATTAAATCCTTTTTTTGAATGTTATGTAATTTATAATAATCAAATTTGTTTTTAACATTAACCAATTTTTTTTTTATGCTTGAACGTTTAATAATCAACTAGATATTAATGTCGCGTGTTGCTACGACAGAACTTTTGGTTGTTGTGTTAGACCTGATATCCGGGTGGTTTCATATTATACGCAAACGACTTGCTACAACGGAGTCGATTACAAGCTAAGTATCATAGTTGTTTTGTCTATTTCAAGATTACATCGTATACATGATTTTCAGAATATGTTGAAGCTGTTGTTTTTTCCTCCCATACCATAATGAGCACTTCCTTACTAAACAACATCCAATAACATGAACCAAAATATCAAATTGGTAGCAAACAGTAATAAAGATCATAGGAACGTGTTAACTAAGTCAAGCTTACGAATAATTATTGAATAAGAACTCTTGACCAAAATATATAACATTTACAGACTTTCTAGTGAGCATAGATAATCAAAATAATACTTGACTAAGCACAACGTACGCAACCATGAGAGTGACATGTAATTTGAACAAAAGCACAGTTTATAATAATAATAATAATAATAATAATAATAATAATGATAATAATAATATAATAATAAATAAAATTACAACCAGTAATTATAACAAATAAGCAACTAAATCGAGGCCAAACACGTAAACCATAAATAAATAAAATTACAACCGGTAATTATAACAAATAAGCAACTAAATCGACGCCAAACACGTAAACCATTCAGGAAAAACAAAGGACCACGTTCGTTCACATGAAATACAAGTGCAAATTTGAATAGTTACAACAATTTTAAAGTAATCTTTCATGCACACCCGTTCAATATTTCTAAGTGATTATAAATCATTAAAATAATACTTGACTAAGCATAGTCTAACCATGAAAGCAAGCTTTCTTCCACACCTATTTTTTAACCTAACAGACTCAACCTTACAAACTAATAATTCAATAACAGCATGCACATTTCATAACTCAATAGATGCACACATGAAAAAATGAATGAACAACTCACAAAAATTGAAGAATCTTAATGGTGAAAATAAACAGATCAGATAAAAAAAAAGAGGATCATGAAAAAAATATGTCTTGCATAAACATGAATCAACATAATGAATATGTTGTAGAGTTTGAGGATTCATTTGTGGTAAATAGAACATTCTAAGGTATATATCTAAGGTAAAATCAGGTCTAGTATCAATTTTACTGTACTTGAGTTGAAAACCTCGATCTTTACTAAGGAGTTTAAATAAATACTTACCAAGTTGTTTTATACTTTTAAAAACCGTTGATCATCTTATTTGAGGTTTCACATCCTCTCTTGTTTTAATGTCCAAAAGACAATCTGCACTTTACTCTTCACTTGATCTGTATGAAGTAAGGCTAGGAAGTCTATGAGTCGGTTATAATTATTTTTAGTTTTAAACTTTGCAATATGATACATTTAGTCCCTTGTTAAGGCATTACTCTACTATATATAAAACTTCACATAACTATTGGCTTCAAAAATCAAATTAGCCAACACAACTACTTGATAAAAAAACATGAATAACTCTGTCTTTCAATACATACATTTAAATTTTTTGATTTTCACAAAATATGGCATGATTATGTAGAAAAGTAACACATAACCAATTAACCATGTCCTGTAAGCTTACAATTTCAGTTCTTATCTAAATGACACAATTTTATACTAAACTTTACATGGTTATTTTCTAGTACACAACCCTTGCTAACCAAGAGAGTGTGTTTTGTAATGTAATAGGTTCTAATGATCTTGAAGAACCAACTTACTGGAGTCTTAAAAGGCCGTGATTTAGGAAATTCTAAGCATGTTTGCCATACATAATAACACAAATTTAAAAACTAATATAGTTTGCAAAACACTAACAAATTTAAGCCCAGTTACCAACCTAAATAATATCTATGTATCATAAATAACATATAGCAGCAAAATATAGCATTTAACCTTAAGTATGAGTATGAGACAGAATATAAAGATACTAACTCATGTAGTTGTAGACTGATTAGCAATACATGTTTGCTGTTCAGAAAAGATTGAAGTATACAAAACCCCAGTACGTGCCCTTAAAAAAGAGTTAGAATCAAGAGAGCCCATCATTCCTACACCTATATTCTAGAAATGGCTTATATTTTTTTGAATAAACAAATAGAAATTTATACTCTTTTGGGATCGTGCGTACAAAAAGTTCAGAAAATATAAGCCATTAATCTGAATATAACAAATGTGGAGATTATGTTTATTGGTTTGCATAATTTTTATTGGTTTTTATTTGAACGCAACCCTATATATATATATATATATATATATATATATATATATATATATATATATATATATAGGCTCAGGATCTTTTTAGAACTCTTAAAGATCATGAGAACCACGAGAACTAATATCAACCATTGATTTAAATAGATTTTATTTTATTTATTTTTTTAATAAAAGGTAAAAATGTAATTTACAATTTAGACAAGTTGTAACTGTCTATTTTATCTCCTTTTTATTTGGTAACTTTGATTTTTTCTACTTTTATATAAGCAAAATAAATCAAACTAATCCAATATGAATATCACGTATTCACAGGAGTTGATTTTCATTGCTAAAATCTACATTTTTATTCCTCATTTGTTTTTGCAGAAGATGATTCTCTAATGGCTAGTGAAGATGAACAATTGACATTAACAAACAAAGCTTCATTATATTTTTTTCGTCATCTATTCGATTTCATCATCATGCTGATAAGTCATAACTTTTACAATAGAGCATCTTATATTTTGAAAATCCCTTTACTTCATGTTTATTTTTATATATTTTTGGACAAAAGATTTATTGAAAACAAAGTCGTATCAAAGTAATACAATTTACTTTATTTTTTAAAGTCATTTTAGTTTCCTTATGCTCAATTTCACTACAATGTAACATACTGTTGTGATGTGTTTATTTCTATTCACGTGTCGATATATTCAAAACTGAGTGTGATTAAATATAACATATATCTTCCCTTTTGCGTTCGTTAACACTCATTTTCGTAACAACGTGATTCGGTAGCTTGTAGATATAACTTTTAAATCCGATTTGACATTCCTTTCTCTTTTTATTTTTAAACTCAATTATCGTTGCATCACACGAGGGAATACCTAAAGAAATATTGGTAGTTGCAGTTGGTCTTCTGGTCCAATGATATGAGTATGATGTTTTAAGCTTGAGATCTTTAAGGTATTAGCCTTTCAAGTTCAAACCTGACTCAATAACATTTTCTTATAGTAATTGATCTCCACTTTGATGATTTTCCTGAATGAGACAAGCCTGTAACATTAAAATAAATATAAACGATTCACATACCGTTTCTAGATTACTGACGCGGATGTTAGGATAGTTCTAAACAATATTTTAAATCTTGATAGTTAAAGTATGAAATGGGAGAAAAGAAAAACAATCTAATATCTCATATTGAAGGTTATGGGTTGGAGTCATGAGGTGCAATATGTTTCAAGTGGGCCAAGGGTTTTATTACAGTAGGCCTTTGGGTGGTGGGTTTCCCTTGAAATGATGGGCAAGCCGGGTTACCAACGCTGTCTGTGTTCAAGGGCGTGAGTAACCTTTCGCCAATGAATTTACACAGATAACTAGACTTAAAAATTATTCGTTTGTCGTTCAAAAAAAAATATCTCATAATATTATTATAACATTTTATTGAAACAAGACAAAAAGTAAAACCCTTTCTCGTAATCTCAACAAGACAAAACACAACTCCTCGACCCTCGCAAACACCACCAACTCCCAAGAATTCAAAACCCTAAATCATCATTCAACAAACACTACCCTCCAAAATCCAATCTTTTCACCTTCATCTTCATCAATTTCTCTCAATTACCATTCACCATGAACGCACATTCACCAGAAGACACTCCATTACCATCTCCACACGTTCATCTTTCCTCTTCATCATCAGGTTATTCTGTACCCATTAGAGCTCCCCTTACAATTGATTCAGATTCTGAGTTAGATTTACCCATTAGCCATCAAATTTACTCCAGAACTAGTAGCTTTAACAGCAGTAGCAGTATTGATATCAGCAGCTATGGCGAAGAAGAAGAAAGTGGTGATTTTGTAGAGTACCCAGATGAAGAAATTGTGATTGAAAGGTCTTTTGTTGAAGAATCTTGCTTTAACAGGCCTTTTGTGAGATACCCAGATGGAAATTGTGTGAAAGAAGGTAATAATTTGAGTGAATCCACTGTTTATAGACCTTTTGTGAGAATCCCTTTTGAAGAAAGTGGTGGTGGTGGTAGCAAATTGAGTGCGCCGATTGCACCGTTGACCGGAGACTTTGACGGTGATGGTGAGAGTGACATTGGTTCTGTAGATAGTAGGGTTGTGCAGAAGGTTGCTATGGCCCCTAAAGTTAAAAGCTTTGATGATAGTGATGAAGGGGATGATGTAGATGATGAGTTGCAGGCTGAGGGTGTGTTTTCTGGTGATGATATAGGTGGAATTGAAGTTTTGAAGTTTGTTTCGACTGATTCGGTTGGAAATGAGGGATGTAAAGTTGAGTGTTTGAGTGAGGTTGTGAAGCTTTTTGATTCAGGTGCATCTAGCTTTGATTTGGGAAGAATTGATACAAAGATGGTCTCAAGTTCAATCAATGAGATTGAAATTGAAGCTATTGATGAGAAACTTTCAGAATCTGATAAATTGGGCTTTGATTCTGAAAGAATGTATGCACAGGTTGTTTTGAATTCTGACAGTGAGATTGAAAGTTTGAATCATGTTTCAGCTGAACCAATTGACGATGAGGGGTGTAAAGTTGAGTGTTTGAATGAGGTTGTGAAGCTTTCTGAGCCTGGTGCATCAAGCTTTGGTTCAGAAAGAATTGACTCACAGGCTGTCTCGAGTTCGATCAATGAGAAACTTTATGAATCAGATGAATTGTGCTTTGGTTCAGACACAAACGACACACGGCTTGTTTCAAATTCAGACAGTGAGATTGAACATTTGCATTCTGTTTTAACTGAATCGACTGATGACGAGGGATGTAAAGTTGAGTGTTTGAATGAGGTTGTGAAGCTATCTGAGTCGCGTGCATTGAGCATTGATTTGGAAAGAATCGAGGCACAGGCTGTCTCGAGTTCAAACAGTGAGATTGAACTCAAAACTATCAATGTGAAACTTTTAGAATCAGATGAACTGAGCTTTGATTCTGAAAGAATCAACTCACAGATTGTATCAAATTCAGACAGTGAGATTGATATCAGAACCATCAATGAAACTGAACAAGAGGCTGCAAGCGAAAAGGAAGAAGAAATGCCTACACGAATGCAGCGTGTAAGGGCAATGTTCTTAAGGCTTGCACTCAACGAACAGTTGACCCGAGAAGTCAACGGAGAAGGCAGTAACTATAAGTTCGACTTTCATTTGACCATTCTTGCTATCGGCAAGACAGGCGTAGGCAAAAGTGCAACTATAAATACTATTTTCGGTGAAAATAGAGCAACCACAAATGCGTTTGATCCGGGGACAACTACCATACAAGAACTTACAGGGAATGTAGATGGAATTCAACTTAGAGTGATCGATACACCGGGCCTCAAATGTTCATCATCTGACTTATCATACAACCTAAGAGTTCTGAAGTCTATAAAAAGATTCACACGAAAACACACCCCAGATGTTGTGCTATATGTTGATAGATTAGACACACGAGGCGTTGATGATTCACACCTTTTAGCATTGATCACAAGTTCACTTGGTTTTTCAGTGTGGCATCATTGCATCATTGCACTAACTCATGCTGGTTGTGATCCCCTTAATGAGCCATCAAGGGCATTTGTGGTCCATAGATGTCGTTTTATACAAGAACAAATTGCTAGTTTTGGAGGTGATGATCGACGTATGGCTAACCCTGTGTGGCTTGTTGACAACCACCTGAGTTATAAACATGATATTATGGATCTGGATTGTGGATTAAAGGCTTTAGCTTGTTTAGATCAAGCAAATGAGGATGATGGGTGTGATCAAGTTCCACCATTTGAGCGCTCAAGCGAGCCACGACACATTGTTAACCATAGCAGCGAACGTAGCAACGCTTTTTTCACAGAGTATGGATATCGTGTGAAGCTTCTTGGTAGCGAACATTGGTCTTTTGGATTTCGATTGTGTTTTTAGGTGAATGTGTGTTCTTTCAATACATGATGCACACATGATTACTGTATTGTTTTTTCATCCTTAGGGACTGAAATGATTATTAGTTAATACAACCTTGAATATATATTGCAGTTGATTAACTTGTTCTTATCATTTGAATCACATAATCACGCGAGTGATATTCACCCATACTCTCCTTTAAACATTGTTCGGATGGTTGACCCGAACCAACCCAACCCAAAAGCTTAAAGGGGGTAAAATCACATTAATTGATCTTTAACAATGCATAAAGTTGCTGACTTTCAGGGTTGGATGTCCCTTTGAATCTTGAAATCAAGTTAAGAATATTAAACACTTGTTAAGCATTCAGGATCTGTGCTTAGACACTGATGGTAAATATACCATCATCTAGCGGCGACTCGATTCAGTTAGTTTGCTCAATCTGTTTTCAGTTGTTAGTTTGCTTCGCTATGATTCCGAGAATTAATAAAAACATCATTTTGCACAGCAAGATAGACTGAATAATTTAAGATCAGTTAACCAAATAAAGATGACTCCTTGATATTTGTTTCGCTTATGACCCTCAAAATAACCGAGCCACCTTTGAGAAACACGATTTGTCTAAACATGGCTTGGAAAGGGATTTTAGAAAGAATGATTTTATTTCAAGGAGACATCATGATGATAAAGTGATATACTTCTTAACTAAATGATCATGGGTTTAAATTATACAGAATGCAGATGTGATGATTTTAAAAGTATAATAAATGTAAAGTAGAAAGTATGTAAAAAAAGAAAATAGATAAAAGGGTTATAATTTTGTGTGTGTGCAAAATGAATAGCAATGCATTTAAAGTTTGTGTGTGTTTTGTTGTATTGAATATATGTTATTTATTCTTCTTGTGTGATTTTGTTCTTGATTTATTATATCTACATACGTATTTTTCTATATATCATACGAGCATGTTGTAATAATAAAGCTTATTATGTAATAGTTGCGACTTCAACATGTTGAAATACCGCTGAAATTGTAGGGGTTTTGATAGTCATCCTTAGAATATAGTTAGAGATAGGGGTGATGTGTGTCAATAGTGATAGTGTGAGCTGCAGTGTTAGTTGGACATGTACATGATATATAACAAGCTGACTAATGTTATTAGATCCATAAGAACCAAAGAATTTAGCAAATGATCAAATATTGACATAAATAAAGCGTACACGAATGTCTACGAGACCTTAGGCGAAGCTTAAGTAGGGTCGGGGGGGGCCGCCGCCCCCCTGTTTTTTTCGCCAGTAGTGTTAAATTTTAGTCCGATAGTGGAAATTTTTGGCCATGTAGTGTAAATTTTTATATAAATATCGAGTTCACCCCCCCCTAAAAAAAATTAAATTCGCCCCCGCCCCCCCCCCCCCCCCACGAAAGATTTCAAGCTCCGCCGCTGTACGAGACCAAATATCAGTGTATACAGGCATTCATGAGGTAGAATACAAACGTATAGAAGATCCAATACAAGAATATAAACATTTATTTACCTATATATGAAAAAACAAGTTTGAGGAATAGTAGAGTTTGGGGTTTTTGCATTTGGCAACTGAAGTTTTTATTTTTGTAATTCTATCCCTATGAGTGTAAATATATATAATATGATTTTCTTTGTTTAGAGAGAGAACGTATCTCCTCTTACCGTCACCGTGAAGCACCGCCAGCAACCGCCAGCGAAGCGGCGGGTTTTGGTGGCTGGTCTATGCTTCTCGTCTAAGGCAAACCACTATCAATTTGGGGCATTTTGTGGGTTTTGTGGTCTCCGATTGAAAGGGGGTTGGGGGTGGAGGCGGTAGGCTCTTCGGCGGGCGGCGGTCGCGGTTGCCGCTATCACAGCGCCGGGTTGCTTGGTCTGTCGGCTGCGTTGGTGGTTTCTTGGTTCCCGTCGCCACCCGATCAGAACATGCATGGAATTTCTTGGTGACAAAGGCACGGATCTGGTTTTGGTCGGCGGTGTCGCCTTGCTGACCGTCACGGCGACCGACTTAGGCAAGTTTTCCCCTGATGTCGTTGATGTAAACAATAGTGTGGTGCTTGTGGGGTTATTATTTCTATCCAAAAGCCCCTAGGTTTTCGAAGGGTGTGCGATGGTGTTCTTGTCGACGGCGACAGCGGTCGCCCACTAGGGTTTCCTGATCTGATGGTCTGCAGGCCATAATGCCGCTGCCCGATTGTTGTTCTCGGCAGGTGCATATTCTGCCTTGTTGATTTTGTTTTATCTGGACATCTCTACACCCTAACATTGTCACTGGCGGTGGCTCACTACCCCCATGAGGTTAATGGTGGGGCGGTGACATTATTGATGGTGATCTGGTCGGTTTGACTGGTGCCGATGATGATGAGGTTTGTCTCATCTGGGATTAATTATGGTTAGGTATATTCTGACATCGATGACGACGAGTTGTTACTCATCCCAGACTAACTATGTTTGGGTATGTTCATTCGGTGTTTATTGCAGTCGTGGTTATGATTGAATTGCAATACCCGTGTTGGTTGCAATGGCTTGGCGGCCGTTTACGGGACGCAGCCACAACCAAACGGTGGTTCTGAGCCCGATTCTGGTTGTTTCATAACTGTTGAAATTGACTTCTTGTATAAACATGGGTGATGGGCGATGACGATAAACGAATGGCCTTTGACATTGTTGTTTTGGCGTGTTAAACGGTTAGTTTGGAGCCACGACAAACTGGCATTTCCGAGCCTTTTTTCGAGTTATCTAAGTGTCGATTCAACCGAACCGCGAAGCGTGGGGAGAAAACAACTAGTTTATTAAAAAAAATCTAAACCAAGCAAATCAATAGGACACACATTTAGCAATCTCAGATACATTTAACCAACCACTATAGTAATCACCATGGAAAAGGTTATCTTCATAGTAATTTGATTGATTTTGAATTTTTACGTATTAATTGGACCTCATATACACATGTATTCTACCTCATAAACGCCCAATTCAGCCCATGAATGCCAGTGTTAGCCCTCCTATTCTCCTACATATGTAGTCAAAGAGCATATATATCGAGTAAAAATATAAGTTTTTTTTTTTTTTGAATAGGCAAAATTTAATAAAAAAATCTATAAAATACAAAGAACAAACAAGAAACTAGTTTCCATACAAAAATTAACACCAAAAACAACATAAACTATGGTTTCACGATCCAAGGTATGGACAACGACTTCCCATCAAGCGCAAGACGATTCCTTGCTTGACAGACAGTAGGCCGTAAGCATGATCGCATGAAAAATTTCTTTTTATCTTCATTCAGCTTCATTATTACATGCATGTTTAATAGATCATCCAAGTTAAAACCAAAGATATGTGGAATTTTGCACCAGAGTGAAGCCATTTGTCATATCAAGGAGAGCATGAAACATGAAACGAATAAATGTTCCAAGGTTTCATCCACTTCACCATATAAATGACACAACAGGCTTTGAATTGGAACATTTTTTTCTTTGTAACGCGTCTCTTGTAGATCATTAAAAGAAGATCGACGTCCAAAGATGTTTACTTTCACCATCGGTTCTAATCGAACTTCACACCAATACCATTATCCCATTTGATTTTGAGCATATCGTTAATTGAAACTACATTGGTATCACCAATCGTTTAACATCGATCCGCACACCGAACAACTTTTTTGTTTTTCAATTTTGAATAGAGCGAGGGGAATACATTCATTAGCTTCTCCAATCTAGCAATCAATCCAAAAACTTGACAATTAAGCCATCACCTACAAAACTCTGGATTATACGACTCAAATGTATACTATAAGAAGATAAAATAGCTTAAAATCTATTAATAGATCTCCAAGTCCCCGAGCTTGTGCCACTCACAAAACGTTGACCCATTTCCGCTTGCCTTTGTCGAAAGCTTTAACCGTACATCTCCATAACCAACCACCACTTGATTAATAACCTCCAATTCAAAATTTCCAATTTTCATAAGTAAATACCTCAATATTCCTTCAATATATAAGTCATGATTTTACATTTTATAATTGAGGGGGCATTTTAGATATCACCCTAAACTTAAAGAACATAAATTACTATATACACAATTACAAAGGTTGGTGCTTAGCTGCCAAAATAATTTCCATTTCAACCCTTTAGGTTTTTAAACTTTCAAGCCTAACCCCTAAACTATATATAATAAACGTTTTTAACCCATTAATCTTTTTACCAATTTGTTTTTTCTTCATTAACTTGAGTCGCTAAATTTCTTGCAAAAAACTAATTTGTGACCATGTTCAAATTATTTTTTAACGACCCGTATAAATTTTATTAAAAATAGTGTTGCATTCAAAACATGATATTTTTTGGCTATTGTAGATTTTATCTATTGGTAATAACGTGTTGGTATCTTCAGGAACGAAACCGATGCCGACCGAAAAACATCACCGCTGTTATATAACCGTTTTATATCTATGTTTCGGCCACCAGAACCAAATTATCACACCTTCTTATATTTCTTTTATGTATTTAATCACGTTCAATTAACCGTCGCAACACGCGTAACAAAATTCACAGGTTTAATTTCTAGTGGCACCAAATGGAAAACATATGGAGGATGATTCATTAATTTCCCCGAATAGACATCATCTCTCATCTACAGGAGGTGGATATTGGTTCCACACGCAGAGAATCGCCCAACTCTTCACTAGTTATCCTTCTTTCTATCTTTGATAATGGAAGCTCACAAGCTTCTGAAATGAACGATAACAGTACAAACCAGTTGTAGCATCGAAACCCACTACTTAAAGAGCCAATATATCTGCAATGGCGATGCAAACTTCTCACACCGTAAGTGCTGTAATCTGTTCATATATGCTTAGGTTTGCGTTCAAAACTTCAGGGTTCAGTTCTAATTTGATGGAATCATGTTGAAATCTTGAATGGGTTTATGGAATTTTGTGAATTGAGTTGCACACCAGCTGTTTGATTAAATGTCTGTTTGAAGAATGCTGCAATTTGCCCTTGTTAGTGAGACCCAAGTGTAAAGGAAATCTTGAATTCTTCTTGGTGACAATTTGTTGTTTATAAACTCTCAGGAAACCGTTTCTTGTTATTGTTTTAACATCTTGATATCTCTGTATGCTTGTTTTTTATCATAATCATGGGAAGTTTATGTGTAGGTTCACATGATCTTTGTTTGAATTTTTGAAAGCTGTCTTCTTGTGCTTTCTTGTCATGTTGAAAGCTTAAATGGGTTAAGGGTATTTTGTGAATTGAGTTGCACGCCAACTGTTTGATTAAATGTCTGTTTGAATAATACTGCAAATTGCTAATGCTAATGTTAGTGAGAATCAAGTGTAACCCAATTTCATGTAGGGTTCGTAAGGAGATTTCTACTTCCTGACGATGAATTGTTGTTTATAAACTCTCAAGATAACCCTTTTATGTTATTATTTTAGCATCTTGATATCTCTTATGTATGTTAATTTATCATAATTATGGAAAGTTTATTTACTGGTTGTCTGGTTCATATGATCTTTGTTTGAATTGTTGCAAGTCGTGTTTCTTATGCTTTCTTGACATGCTCATTGTATTTCTCTAATCTTCCTACAAATTCTGTTCAGGTTCTATCATTGAGAAGTTGCTCATCGTTTAGAAAGTCATATTCTTTTAGCATCATTGATTTCCAAAGATGCTCTGCCGTTGAGCTCTCGTCTCTCTTCCATTTTACAAATTGTTATATTTATCCTAGGAGTGCCTTTTGCACTCAGTCAAAGCGTAGGTCTCGTGGACCTTTGATGGCTGCCAAGAAAGAATCCAAGGGTACATACATGATTACAACTTTAATATAGCTTTTTTGTCAGTAAAATATGATTGTACACATAAATAACCCAGTGTAATTATAATAAGTTGATGCGTTCTTCCAAATTTTTTGATAATTTGACCTTTAACTTATCATTGTATTCCATTGTCTAGGAACAAAGCAAGGAGATGGAAAGTACAAACATACCGTTGACCTTCCTAAGACAACATTTGGTATGAGAGCAAATTCTGCTGTAAGGGAGCCTGAAATCCAGAAATTATGGGAAGAAAATCAGGTTTTTAAGAAAATTGCTGAAAAGAATAGCGGGGTTAGTTTTGAATTTATTTGTGCTCGTCTTAATGTCTTATCTGCTGAGAGTTCCTGTCTTTATATCTGATATTGCTTGTAATTCTAATAGGGAAGTTTTATTCTTCATGATGGCCCCCCATACGCTAATGGTGATTTACACATGGGACATGCATTAAACAAAATTTTAAAGGATATTATTAACCGGTATAAGGTATACCTGCAGCATTCATTTTGTGTTGTGATATTTGAGATATGGTGACAAAAGATCCACTTTCTTTGATTCAGTGTATGGCTTGGTTTTAAATTGCGCAATGCACTCCGATGCGTTTGGTCCCAAATCCTGATGCGTGATGCGCAATGCACACGCATCACACATGCAATGCGCTAGTTAGGAAAAAGTACCAAAAAACTATTATACAAAACATTTTTTTTGTATTATTTATACTTCAATATAAAAACTACTTATTAACACACTCATACAACATAATTTAACATAAAAACCCAAATTCAATACTATTACACTATGCATAGACTATTGAAACAACAATTAAACTCATGTAAATATATAGCATGAACACAAATATGAAACAAAACACCCTAACGTTGAGAGGTTAGACCCATACTCATGATGAAAAGATTCGACCAAGGTCCAAAATTGAAGAAAAAACACAGCAGTGCATAATGCACGCATCTTGCGCATTGGCACATCATGAAAACGCAATGCATCAGATGTTGCGATGCACTCGCAGCAGCGCATAAGCGTGTCACGCATTATGTGCGCATTTTAAAACCAAGGTGTATGGACGTATGGTAAATGTATATCTGAACTCTTATTTCTTTTTACAACAGCTTCTTCAAAATTGTAAAGTTCATTACATTCCTGGTTGGGATTGCCATGGTCTGCCGATTGAGTTGAAAGGCAAGTAATAATTTGTGGCTGGTTTATATGGTTGAAATTTCCTGGTAGCTTCTAGCTTTAATCATGGGTTGTTTTCTGTTAAATTATCTTAGTATTGCAGTCCTTGGATCAAGATGCCCGAAAAGGGCTAACACCATTAAAACTGAGAGCAAAAGCAGCTAAATTTGCCAAAGCAACCGTGAAGGCACAGATGGCGTCATTCAAGGTCTGTTTAAACAACTACTTGGCATCCACTAATACATTATTTCCATTTTCCAGTAAGGCTTTCACAACTAATATTTGACATGGCTTCTGGTAATGATACTGGTTTTTTGTTATTAATATTAGAAATAAATAGAACGTCAAGTATCTTTACTGTCTGTCCACAGAGATTTGGAGTATGGGCTGACTGGGATCATCCTTATCTAACTCTCGATCCAGAATATGAGGCTGCTCAGGTGATAACCTAAATTAATATCACCTGTTGTTTATTCCTTAAGTTCTATTATTATCAATTTTATTATTATTGTAATATTCTTTTGGCTTTCTAGATTGAAGTGTTTGGGCAAATGGTTTTTAAAGGATACATATATCGAGGGAGAAAGCCAGTGCACTGGAGTCCTTCATCCCGCACTGCTCTTGCAGAGGCTGAGTTAGAGGTAAGTTACACAACATCCTCTTGTTTGATTTAATAATATCTAACTCGTTCTATAAATATAACAAATTTTGCCCTTCCAAGTTTCCAACAATTTTTTTTTTGAATTGAATATTTGCTCAAATCAGATCCATTCTATGTCTTTATCGATGATATACTTACCTGAAATTTGATAGAAAGTTTGTAACTTTTTTATAAGGATGCTAAAGATTCGTAGTCTTTAGAGACAATCTCACTCTTTTTGGTCTTTTAATGCAGTATCCTGAAGGTCATATTTCAAAGAGCATGTATGCAATTTTCAGAATATTAAGTACACCAACTAAAAATGGATTACTTGATGAATTTCTTCCCAAATTGTCCCTTGCAATTTGGACTACCACTCCCTGGACTATTCCTGCAAATGCTGGTATGGGTTCATTTGTGTAAGTTTATAAGTTATCTACATATATCCACATGTTTATCTATTCTTTCCTTTTCTTTTGTTTCCTCAGCTGTTGCAGTGAATTCCAAGCTCCAATATGCGATTGTTGAAGTGCAGCCCATTTCATCTGATGTTGCTTCATCTTCTGAAGACAAAAATAAGAGATTTGGTAGTATTTTAAAAGGAGACGAGACGCCATTTTTCATTGTTGCAGTGGATCTTGTGCCAACACTTGAAGCCAAATGGAATGTGAAGCTTGTTGTTAGAAAAACAGTTTTGGGTTCAGATCTTGAAAATTGCAGGTACTTAATGTTTGAATCAACTGAATTAATTTCTATTAAATTACTTATTAACTTATTTATATGTATGCATATAGATATGCGCACCCAATAAATGGCCAAGAATGTCCTGTTGTGATTGGTGGAGATTATATTACAACGGAATCAGGAACTGGACTCGTTCACACAGCCCCAGGCCATGGACAGGATGATTATTTAACTGGATTAAAGTATGATCTGCCTATAATATCCCCAGTAGATGATGAAGGAAAGTTCACTGAAGAAGCTGGGATCTTTAACGGGCTTGATGTATTAAGTGATGGCAATGCTGCTGTAATTGATCACTTGGATGAACGCTCATTAATTGTCATGGTAGAACCTTACAGTAAGTCGTTATTCATCCTCAAAATTCAGATGAAAAAGTTTTGTTCCCTTTGAAATGGTTTATTAAAATTGCAATGTAAATTTTGTTGTTCTTGCAACTGTAGAGCACAAGTACCCTTATGATTGGCGAACAAAAAAACCTACAATTTTTAGGGCTACAGCACAATGGTTTGCATCTGTGGAAGGATTCAGAGAGGCTGCTATGGATGCAATTAATCAAGTTACATGGACTCCAGCACAGGTACAAGTTCAGAACGGGTACAATGATGTTTTTTTCATATCGGAAACTACTTATTCCAGGATTTAGTTAATTGAAGTTCACATGATATATTAGTTGTTAAGATATGAAACACGTAACGACTTCCTTTGCATTAGCAACAATGAAAATGAATAAGGAACACAATAAAGAGTCAAAATAAGATAGGATATGGGAATGGAGATAATTAAAGTAATTAATTTATTAGCTTGTGGGAGCATTAAGTATAAATCCTTTTCAGAGATGAACTCCATATATACATCCAACCTAAGCAAATAGATTAATACATTACACAATTCCAGTCTTTTATTCATGTATAAATCTTAATATTATACTTTCCTTTCTTTCATATTTTTCTCCGTTATGTGTATATATAATAAAATTAGTTGTTCTTATTATTGTCATTCAGGCAGAAAACAGAATTTCTTCAATGACTTCCAGCCGTTCAGATTGGTGTATATCTCGTCAGAGAACATGGGGTGTCCCAATTCCAGTCTTTTATCATGCAGAGACAAAGGAACCTCTGCTAAATGAAGAAACCATTGATCATATCAAATGTAATGCAAAGAAAAGGAAAACAATCTACTACATTTTTTTAATTTTGAAGTGAACAATCTACTATATTAATGAAATTTACCTTTCGATTATTATATCACGCAGCAATCATTTCCCAAAAGGGCAGTGATGCATGGTGGTACATGCAGGTAGAAGAATTGCTTCCTGAAACTTATCGTGATAAAGCATCAGACTATGTGAAAGGAACTGATACAATGGATGTTTGGTTCGATTCAGGTATATTATTTACTGGTTAAATATGAGCAATTCTTGTAGCATTTTCAATTTTACATGCATTGAACATTAAAATTGACCTATAATGGCAGGTTCTTCATGGGCTGCTGTTTTGGAGAGCAGAAATGGTCTCAGTTTTCCTGCAGATTTGTATGTTGAAGGTACAGATCAGCATCGTGGTTGGTTCCAAAGTTCTTTATTGACTAGTGTTGCAACCAAAGGTATATTGACCATAAACACGTGTTTAATCCAAGCATGACGTTTATTATCGTTATTATGATTTTGATTTATGTTATTGATAATATCACAGGGAAAGCTCCGTATTCTGGAGTTATAACCCATGGATTTGTGCTCGATGAGAAGGGTTTAAAAATGAGTAAATCTTTGGGTAATGTCGTTGATCCACGTACTATAATTGAAGGAGGGAAGAATCAGGAGGTTAGTGGTTGTTTGTGGGGATTGATAATTATAATAATCGTTACTGACGGATATTAATTCTATTTTTTTATTTTCTCTCTAGGAAGCACCTTCCTATGGAGCAGATGTACTTAGACTCTGGGTCTCAAGTGTAGATTATACAGGAGATGTTCTGATTGGTCCTCAAGTTCTTAGACAAATGTCTGACATTTATAGAAAACTGAGAGGAACTTTACGGTTTCTTTTGGGAAATCTTCATGATTGGAAAGTATGTTTGAATATTCCTCTGATATGCTTTTGGTTTAAATAAAGTTGATGTGGTATATTATGTCATACTGTGGTTACATTTTGCAGGCTGAAAATGCTATTGGTTATGATGAACTACCTGAGATCGACCAGCATGCTCTGTTTCAGCTTGAAAGTGTTGTTAAAAACATTAAAGAAAGCTATGAAAGCTATCAGTTCTTCAAAATATTCCAAGTAAAAAGATACTCCTGATTTTTTAATATTTTTGTATAATTTTTTTTAAATTGTAATGTATCTGTCCGTTTCAGATCATTCAACGATTTGCTATTGTTGATCTCTCAAATTTCTATTTTGATGTTGCCAAAGATCGCCTTTATGTTGGGTAAAACTTTCTTTACGATTTAGCGGAGTTTGATTTGGTTTATATTTACATAATTAGACTTAGATTTTTTTATTTTTGTTTCAGGGGGGCTTCAAATTTTACAAGGAGAAGTTGTCAAACAGTACTTGCAGTTCATCTATTGTCGTTAGTGAAAGTAATTGCTCCAATACTACCTCATCTGGCTGAAGATGTGTGGCAAAATCTTCCTTTTGAATATAAAATTGACAGCAGTGGCATGGCAAAATTTGTTTTTGAGTCAAAATGGCCTGCGGTAAATGAAAGATGGCTCGCCTTTCCTGAGGAAGAAATTGATTTTTGGGGGAAAATACTTGAGGTAACCTGAATAATGTATCTGTGAGTTTTGAATATCCTTATTGATTATTTATAGTTAAAAATTGTATAGCTCTAATTTGTATGAATTTGGTAGTTGAGAACCGAGGTGAATAAAGCTTTGGAGACTGCCCGCACTGGCAAACTCATTGGTTCCAGTCTGGAAGCAAAGGTGTACCTCCATAGCTCTGATGATAATCTTTCTGGGAGACTAAGGAATATGTGTGAAGCTAAAATTGATGCTGACTCACTGCATCGCATATTCATAACATCTCAGGTATTTTGTTTATTATATGGGTCATTTGTTTAGTGAGGGTTAAGACGGGCCAAATAATGTTGATGTGACCCGAGAAACATGTTTTTATCATTCTTTTTGCATATGTTAAATGTATAATAGTTAGTACAAAAACAATGGTTGTATTGTAATAGTCGAAATCTTTGAATAAAAAAGATTTAGGAGGTGCGCTTTAAAAATAGACTTTGGGAGATTTTGAGCGCACCGTAAAACTGAATCGATACTGTTTGTTGTAATAAATCGTAAATCACTCTAAATTACTGCAATGCATTCTCCATTGTTTTCATCCATGGGCACCTTGAAAGCTTTTCATAAAGTGGATATAACAAAGTTAGTGGTCCATCCAATGTGATATTTTATAATAACAGAAGTTGGTGCTCTGGTATTTTTCTTTATATCATTCCACTAATATTCTAATTATAACTATTAATAATTTAGAAGGTTTGATAAAATACATTTTGGACGACTATTGGCTCATCTGACCTGTTTTTTCTTTAGCTTAACTTTTTAGCCATGAAATGTCTAGATTTTTAACAAAATTTTGTGTTAGCACGGCACTAAAACCCAAAACTTTTTCTTTTATGTTTTGACATATTAGTTGTTTAATTTTGATGATCTTTGTTGTTTAGAAAGCTAATTGGTCAAACTGCAGGTTGAGGTTCTTTCTACACTGGATGATGCATCCACCAAAAACATACCATATTCCGGAGAATATTTAATTCAAGGGGAAAATAAAATATGGATCGGGGTGTCACGTGCAGAGGGTTCAAAATGTGAAAGATGCTGGAATTTTTCACCTCAAGTTGGTTCGTTTCTTGATCACCCCACACTTTGCAAACGATGCTATGATGTTGTTGCAGATCAACCACTTCCTGCTCTTGCAGCTGTCAGTTGAGCCAAAGGTACTCTCTTCACCAAAAAAAATTATATACATTTATATATTCACTTCACCATCTTTCTAACTATATCTACTTTGTTTGTCTTTTAGATCAATAGACGTAAAATGAAAAGTTAAATCGAGCAGAAAGTACCAGGATGGCACATGCTTCAGAACACATTTTCAAGTTGAACATGTAGTTTGGGATATGTTACAGCTCATTCAGATAAGGAATGATATTTGATCACCTTAAAGTTAAAGAAATTCTTTTAGCTTAGAAAATACATAGTTAAAGGTCCAAATATTGATTAATCTCTGCAGATTATAATATATGAAACACGATCTGTGACGATGTGACAGAGTGTTGTTTATCTGCAATAAAAGTCTTATGTTATTATTATGGTGTATTTATTTGAGTAGCAGTATAGTTTTTGTTTGTCTTGATGAAAACAATCTGGGATATGGAATATTGTTCTTGTTAAGAAAATCAGTTTTTAAAACATTGGTAAATCGCATAGGACAACCTCTTCCCCTAAGTTGTGGTATGCCCTTATGCTTCCATACAAATCAGATCAGTACTCTAATTTTGTACCACAGAAGGTGCGGGTCCGCTCGGCCATGCACGCTCTGCATGGAGTGGACCCTGGTCGAGCGTGCATGGCAATACGGCTCCTGCAACAATTCTTTGGGGGAGTAGAAACCAAATTAATCGATCCAACAGATCAGAAAAAAAGCATTGTGTACATAATCTAGTATTTATATATACATTTTATTATTAGTTTCATTGTAAAATACATCACTTTTATTCAAAAACTGAGCCTAACAAAATCATGTTTACCCTGTCTTGAGTTCATAGGATGAACAAAAGTCCCCTTTAGTTAATTACATTTATGGCATCATGTTGGTTAATAGCAAATGAGTTTGATTCACAACTCGATACATCTCCATTAGATAGAGACGATCCCCTGACAAGCTCTTCCGTCTAAGCAAATGGTGGAGCTTGGGTCATTAGACGATACTCTCAATCCTATGTATGTAAAAGGACCTAAACTTTTATATGGCATTTTGATGGCGTACTTTACACTTTTAGTCACAATGGTTTACTGTTCAAAGGGGTTGAAGAGTCGAATTTATTTAAAAAATAAGATTTCCAAGTACTTTTAAATTTGCTTAGAGAAACTCTGGTATTTCACAGGAGGATCATAAAATATAACCCTAACAACAATCCATGGTTTGAGTGGGTCTAAAGGGGACCATATACTAAAGAGTCGAAACTGGTCTGAAGTGCAAGGTACGCCATGTCGCCATAAAATTGAAGGTAACAAGTGGTCAAATGACTTCGCCATAAATTGAAGGTAACAAGTGGTCAAATGACTTAATCAGTAACCGAAAGTCAACTTCCTCTTGAAGCTAAAAATAAATTATTAGTCAAGCTCTTTAACCAAACATTAGTGCAAACAGCTAAACCGGTCAACCCAATTTACACGCATTGAAACGGTACACAGAGAAACGGGCAGCCTCAGAAATAATCCGCTTGACATTTCATTGCGCCTTATACAATGTCACATCACAAGTCCGGACGCTTTGACCATTTCTGGATCTCAAATGCATTCAAAGAATTTGGGCCCTATTATCATTCGATGGTTGTTGGATAAAATCCGGCCCGTCTTCATCCAAAGAGGGAAGTTGTAAATCCTGTAAATTGAGTCAGCAAAATCCAGATCACCAAAGATTACTCAACATAATATATCAAGAAAATAGTGTATAACTAGCTAATTTGTGCACCTGTGACTGTAACAATTGATTTGGCTGCTGATCTTGGGCTGCTGTGTAGGCTTGTGGTTGAGACATTCGATAATACGGTTCTTTAAGATCAAGTCTGCAGCTTGATGTTTGTAATATTCCTCCTTGTTCAGCACCGGGACCCCACATTTTCGCTACAACACAAATCACATAGTTATATAGATCAATATCCAGTGTTTGGATAAAATGGATTATGATAATAATATTCTTGCAACCAACCTGACATGGTTAGGTTGATTGTATAACTCTGAGCACTGTGAGCAATCATGTGAAGATGGCCGGTAATTTCTTGGCCCGGCATGACGTATATGGGTTGAGACAACACACAACGTAGTTGGTACCAGTGAGTTGTGGGCGCACCAGGAGCCGTGGTTAGCCACCTTTGTACAGTGCTGTAGGTCAACAAATTAATATATAAAACTTAATTAGTAAAGATAATAACCATAGTAAAGTTGGCAATATGGACGACTTAAGCGAGGTTGGGTGATGGGTCAAAAAGGTAAAATATTTTATGCAGGTCAAAACGGTCATGTTGGGTTCGCAGGCATACAAAAGCACTCCACTTTTTGAAATTTAACAACAAATGATCTGTTAGATATGAGAACAAAATATATATTATAACAATGATAATCCAACCTTCTTCTAGTAAAGCAATCTAGGAGGTTTTATGCACATGAATACGCTCTTTTTAACTTTTGACCTGTTTCCTCTTTCAATTAATATTTTAGCTCAACCCGTGTCAGATAATAAAAAACAGAACACATATCAACCCGTTTGTGAAAATTGCCACAAGGATCCAGATTACGTCATACATAGAAGCTAAAGCTCAAAAGAATAATCACCTGCCATTAAATAAAACATCAAACCAACATGCCAAGCCATGTATTCTTGTGCCCACTGAGGCTGTGAATTTCAATGGTATGTTGATTTCATACAAGTCCTCTTCCTGAAAATGGAAGTATGAAATAAAATTGTAACACGTGTCTTCAGTTTGTGAAAACAGAATTCTGAAAAACGCATAAATAGCAGTCCTGGTTTAATCCAAACAGTAAAATATACAACCGGTAACAGAAGTTTAGTACAACTGCACCAAAAAAAATTACTGGATGAACAAGGCACACTAAGTTTTGATTTATGAAAATGTTTATATGAGACGTGTTTTCATTCTAGATGCCGCTGATGATAAAAAGGTAGTTATTAAAGCTTCAAATTCAGGGTTTTATATGTTTGTGTAATAAGGCTTCTTCAGAGAATTAAGGGTTTTCTTCTGAAACAACATTGTCAACAAAGTCTTCAATACGATAACCATGTAAAACTGACATTATCTACAGTAATTAGATGAAAAGATATTACCTTTATAGTAGTAAAATTGATGACATGGGAAACTGCAGGAGCCACCAATAACCTTGGATCAAAGGCATCAACCACTGGCTGCAAGCACAATCTTACTTTAGATAAGAGAATAAAAAATGTTAAGAATGACGGCCCGTATTAAAAAGTCATACAATATACTAAAGGCTAGCAACTATGAAATCTTGCATGTTCTCTCTTATAGATTACATTAAATTAACCACCTAACGGGTCATAATGTGAATACCACAAGAAGGGAATCATATCACATTCTTATGATCTTCATTATAAACATTGTGGCAATATTACAACCGGATGTTCTATTCTTGAGATCAATACAGCATTTCTAGATGCTAGCATTGTATTTTATCATGTAATAATAATAATATACTACATCTTACCTTAATAACACATTATATATCTGGATGTAATGGCACACTTAATAATTATTCTTCCTGCTTTGATTAATGACACACAACTATCTCCAAGTAAAGAACACAACTAAAAAGTTCTGAATTTCACTAAAATAACTTCCTAAAAGAAAAGCAGTTGTTAGAAAGGGATACAGAATATATGGGTCACTGCAGATTTACTATCATCTACACAATATCAGAAAAGAGAGATCATAATATTAAACACAAGAAGCTTCCAGAAAAATATATTAGGAAAATCAATGGTACCTGCGAAAAATATCCTTGAAATGCAGTTCCATGTAGGGCGGTCAAATCAACCCCGTAATAGTTCTGTTGCTGCCAGAATAGGGACTGCATAACAAAGAGCAAGAATCAAGTAAAACTTTAATAGAGATACCACATACACAAACCACTTTTAGTAAATCTTAATCAAGATGCTCTATCTATAAACAAACAAAGCAAAAACGGCAAAGATCAAACATTCATTAAACTAATCATCTGGGCAGACAATTGTGTACCTTGTTAGCAATTTCAACATAGAGATACTCATCACTGAATGGTGCCATGTGAATTCTAAAAATTGAAAAAAACCGGATAAGTAAGGTGAATTAAGAGAAGTAATGTGAAAATAGAATTGTGTTTAAATGGCATGGATAACAGAGCCAGGTTCGTATCACATGATGTAGCGAACTTTCTTGATTAAGAAACACATAATATTTTGTGATTAAAAAAAACAATCGTGTCCATAAAGTGAGGGAAGGTAACCATGCAATTTCAGAATGGATGAAGGTTTTTATACTTCATATACTATGTTCAAGAATATCAATACAAAATTGTTGTTATATCTCTTCTATAATCATCAAAACATGGGAATGCATTTGGTTATGGTGTTAAAATTACCTTCCAACTGTGGGGAACATTTTCCCATTAGGGACAAGAAACCGATCTCTTGCAATGACATAAGACTCGAGCATTCTTTCATTCACTAACAAGGTGCCTGTAAGAAGGGAGAAACTATAAAAAACGAGTTCATGCATTTACTAGATCTAATAAACAAATAGTAATGCATGGCAAGATATGACAAAAACCGGGTTTTTTTTTTCAATTATATGATTAATAAACTTACCCATAGGCTCTGAGATTAATATATCTGCTTTCTCAGGCAATTCTACGTCTTCAACTTTGCCCTTGATAATCTACATTTTCATAGCAGCATGCCCCTCAATAACAAGGCATCCATGATTACAAGTAGCTTAATTTGTATCAAGAAAGGGCACTAACCGTAATTCTTTGTCCCAAACTAGGGTTCCCCGCAATAAGCTTTTGAGCATAGTCGGCCATTTCAGAAGCTTCCACAGCATAAACATGTTTTGCACCAGCCTAACGAGTCCAAAATTAGTCAATAATATGACATCGAGAGATGTGGTGTATGTGATAATGTAAGGGAGTGTTTGGATTTACGTTTTGCAACCTACTACTGTGACTTTCAGTCATAGTAATCAGTTTCTAATGTTTGAACAAACAAACTCTGGTTCTGATTAGTGCAGGAGTCAAATAACCAATTTTGGATACTCAGTTTCATATCAATCGCAACAAAACCGATTATCTAAGAGTAGAATAAGGTTACCTATTTACCTATTCTTTTAACTTAATATATAAGAGGTTTACTCCCATTTAACAAGATATTTATCGGTTTCAATATGCAAACCAAAAACGCAGTATAAGTATCAACTAGTAATACCTGAGCAGCAAACAATGACAGTATGCCACTTCCAGCACCAACATCAACCACTACCTTCCCAGCAAAATCTGCTTGATTCTCAATAACTGCAGCATAGTAGGAACCTATAAAAGAAACATTTAACATACTTCAGTTCCATAAAATCCCAAATGTGTTCATCTGATCCATGCTTATTGATATCAATCAATACATCTTATCAGCACAGCATGATACATGCATCTCAAAAAAAAACAAGAAAGCAGTATATTGACCTGTTCTCACATAATCCTGCAACATATTTTGCTGATGAAGCAGTTGCCCATAGTAATGGAAATACATTTTAGCAGAAGACGCTTCTATTTTATCA
The DNA here is from genome assembly GCA_025506415.1 of Flaveria robusta. Lineage (NCBI taxonomy): Eukaryota > Viridiplantae > Streptophyta > Magnoliopsida > Asterales > Asteraceae > Flaveria > Flaveria robusta. The sequence goes on from CM046465.1 coordinate 6,464,900, forward strand.
TCAAACTTGCTTTTAGAAGAAGTAACTGTTCCATTTGGTAACTTGATCCTGTAGAAAGAAACAATATATAATGAGGTCCAGTAAGAGATAGCATTTGCTGCATTAAAAATATAATAAGCATGGACTGGTGTTACCATCCTACAGTGGTTAAACTTTTCACTCTTTCATTTATCTCACCAAGTGTTCATGAGATAAAAGGAGTTACAAAAACTGAAAGAAATGGTATCATTAATGCATGATATGTAATGTTTGCATAAGTTAACAGACCTTTGGTAACAACTTCACGTTTCCATTGCTCAAATGCACCATGAAAGGAGGTGCTTTCTTCCTCCTCTTTAAATTGAATAGTGATTCCCTTTGAATAGGCTCTCTGTTTCAAATGTGAGATTATTACAAGCCATGGTCTACTAATGTATAAAAATGTTAGTACAACTTATTCACATTGGCATACCTCTTTGATGGTTTCAGAGCCTTCCGATACACAAAGCGATTGAGTTTCACCTAACCTGAAAAGCTGAAACCCCCAAAATGGTAAGAAGTAAGCATGTAAATACACAAAACAAAACTCTAAACCATTTCATTCGATTGATCATCACTACTCAAAGCTACGTGAAATCCTCACAAACAGGTCCCACAAACGGAAATGACGAACGCAATGATATCAAAAGGACGAAAGACTCAAAAAGTGTTCAAATATACACCCAAAAAGAGTAAGAAGCAAGCATGGAAATACACACAAAACAAAACTCTAATCTATTTCATTTGAATGATCATCACCATCCAAAGCTTCGACACGCAAAATCCTCACAAACTGGACCCACAATCGGAAACGAGGAATGCCATGATATCAAATGAATAAAAGAAACAAAAAGGTGCTCAAATTTACACCTCAAATAGCATATACTTTCAAAGGTGGATTCTGACAGAGGGAGCACTACTGCACTAATCCCTTAAGGCTCTAATTCTAAACAACCACAAACTTTACCAACAAGTTCATAACAGCAACACTGATCCAAATCAAACCAAACAAACCCTAATCAAAAATCAACTTAATCAAAACAGCACATATGATCAATGATTCAGTTATTCAATGCCTCTATCTTCAACTCACTTCAAACAAAACAAAATCAAAACAACCACCAAATTTCAAACTCACAATAATCAACAACAACTCAAAGAACATAACAAAGATCCATACTTTAGTGCTCCGAAGGTCGAAGTTAAGAGAGTGCTGTCCATCGGGTTCAAGAAAAAACTGAAGCTCGGGAACCCAGAACCCGACCCGAAAACCGCGGACAGAGGACCCGATACAATCTTTGGTGGGTCAGAAGCAATCAAAGTAATGGAAGAAACAGTGAAATTCTGATGGTGTTTCAGACTTTCAGCAGGTAGAGTATCCATGGTGGATTGAAAGTGAAGGTGAAGGTGACACTGTTTCAGAGAAAAGATTGTGTGGGCATATGTTATGAGTGTGTATATGTATATATAGGATGTGGGTGTGAGTGAAATGGAAGCTAGGGTTTATGGGTTAGAGAGAGAAAGGGTGAAGAGGGTAAAGATTTGGGAGAGAGAGGGGAAATCAGTTGCTTTTTGTTGTCTCCTTTGTTCTTGCTTGCTTGATGGGTCTTGATCATATGATTTTCTTGAAAATAAAACCCTAAAATAACTAAAGCCAAGTATAATATTTTTTTGTCACTTGTTTGGTTGTTTTAATATTGTTTTTGTAAAAAAAATTTTATTTTTATATGATTCAAAGTACTAAAAAGATTGTAGAAATATAATTCATTTAGATGTGCATTGTGATGGTGTATATAAAGAAAATCACTTGTCATTTGTTAATTGTTAATAGTGTATAAATAGGTACTTGATCAGTTTTAGATCTTTAGTTTTAGTCTAGACTAGTTATAATCGATTAGTCTTACTTCCGGTGTAATGTATTTTAATGTATGATTATAAAGGTGGCATCAAAATGTAAAGTTCGGATGCATTAATTGTTCATTATAACGTATTTTCATGTATTGTTGTAATCAATAATGTATCATATATTAAACCTAGTAAGTTAAACTTTAACAAAAAAAAAAAAAAAACATAAATCAAACTCAATGTCAATTTTGATAGGGTAAATCAAAGCTTAGCATCAACAAACGGAAGACCAACGAAGAAAAGAGTTGATACCAAAGGGGGGATGTCATTAACAGTTGACTAGAAGGAGCATGCATGAATAAGCAAAGACGGTAGCAGCAGGGCAGTCACAAAACCAGCTAAAGAAAAAAAAAACTAAAGAGACAAACATAAAGTTCAAAGCTAGATGTTGGGGGAGATTCGGCGGAAGAACCCTGCAGCAAGAGGGAGTGAGGACGAAAGAGGAGGGTGGTTAGAAAAAGAAAAAATAAAAAGTAACAATTTATAGAGAAGTAGGTCGGTGTGAAAAAGTAAATCGTGATAGAGAGGGGTCGAAACCGTCTCTTCTTTATCAAAAGTAGCTACGATGAACCATTTAACATTTTAAAAAAAAGTTGAAAACAATTTTGGACCATCATGGTTGAGCCCTGATGACACGACTCGTTTAAGTAAAAACTATTATTAGGACTAGCACTAATTGCTGTTAAGTTTATTATTTACAATATACATATAAAAATCAAATCATAAGAATTTAAGAAATATATAACAAAGTGGTCCAGCTAGACCTACGTAGACCAATAATATGATGAAACTATAGACAAATACTATTAATTGTTATTATTAGAATTACAATTACAATACTATATGGTTATAAAATTATATAAACTGGGAAAACTTTTAAAATTTTGAGATTAACATTTAAAGTTTTGTATAATTTGTATTACTTAAATTAAATTATTCCAGTGAGAAGACATATTATATACATATGAATTAGCTTTAGTAAACCCGTGTGTTACACGGGTTGAACAAACAAAATATTAAATATAATAAAATTTTATTAAGTTTAAAACGATATTCTACGAGAAAATATGAGTGAAATTACGTATAAGTAAGAACAATATGTAATAAAACAATTATATCAACTTTTAAACTTTGTTTTAAAATTTTCTTTTTTCAAAAGAAAAAAAAAATAATTTGTTTCAAAACAAACAGTATTACAAAATTCATTTTCAAATTTTTTTTTTATAATTTTCAATTTGAATTATTTTTATTTATAAAAAATTTACTTTTTATTAAAACATAATTTTAAAAAATTTTGATGTTTTGTAAAAAAATTTATTTTATAAAAATTATTTTTAGAAATAACATTAATAAGAAGATCTTTTTCTAATTTATTAAAAAGTTATTTTTATTCTAAAAAAAGTTAAAAAATATTATTGATAATTAAGTTAATTATTTAATAGTAGAGATAAACGAAAAAATTTGGTGAGGAGAAATGTAATGCTGCCACGTGTCACTCTAAAATACCGTTTATTAAGTAGAAATATTAGTTTTTGTACTTTGTAATGCAAGTTTGGGTCATTTTGTTTGTATTACCATAGAGGATTGTCACTTTATACACGGTAGTTTGATATTTTGGACTACAAGTTTTTCTATTAATGCAAGTTTTGTTTTACATCACGTGGACCTTTTTTTTCATCGTTTGCAAGCTACTTAGCCGTTTTAGGATTACAATTCCTCATAACATCCATTATTTCTCTAAGCAAGTTTATCAAATTGTTGATGTTAGTGTTTACTCTAAAAGATATGATAATGGTAGACGCTAAAATAATCGTACTGGTTCTCTTAGGGAGGTGGATGTCACGGTATCTCTTCCATTTCGTCTCTTTTTTAATTAAATTCTAAATTATTTAGGACTTTTCTATAATGACTCTTAAACAATGTATGATCGTGAGTCTGGTCATCAGAGTCAAACGTTTTTCTTCTCCAATCTTAGTTAGAGCATAATGTCATTAAATAAACTCACATTGGTCTATACAATATGCTAATATGACTTCTAAGTTAATACAACCACAGAGTTAGTTATTGGGATGTCATAGTTGTCTCATTTCATGTAATGTTAAGAGTGATACATATATAACTTTTATGTATCATCACATATCCTTACAAACCATCAATAAAATGGTTTTCTCACAAGTACCTTCATCTACCCTCAAGTATCTTCATTATCCTCACAAATAATAATCTCGTTTTTCATTTTCTTAAACTATAAGATAAATTTCTTTTTCAAAACATAAATATAATTTCAAACAATAATTTATTCTAAATAAAATGAAAATACATCTAAACATTAAAAATAAATAAATAAAACAAAAATATCTCAAACTACTTATCATTCTCATCCCACACTAGATAGTCCAAATGTAGAGTTGTAAGATGTTTCATTAGATCAAATCAAGTTGAAAATATATACTTAAATCTTGCAACTCCATAATAACATTATCGTCAACAATTAGAGGCTACTATTATTCGAAATAAGCTCCTTCAATGAATCGGGTGGGAAGTATAGTTTCCTATCTATTGGTTGAATTTACATATGAGAAAAGGGGAAAAAAATTTGTGTGCGAGGAATTAGAGAGTGGATATTCGATGTGTTAAATAATTACTAGTTAATGTGTATTTTATAGAGTAAAAAAAGTTTAATGGGTACGCTAATAAAACCGTTGGGGTGCCCCAACATTCAAAAAATATCAAAACGACTTTTAAAAGTCGTGGTGCCTAGCCGTTCAACTAAACTACATGGCCACTACATGGGTGGTGGTGGTAGCTGCACCCAAAGCAGCTAACCTCCCCTTTCTCCCTAAGAGACTCTTAGCGTTTGGTACGCAGGAATGAGGGACGGAATGGAATGAACCATTAAGGGTGAATGAATAAAGACATGTTTGGTTGGTGAAGGTAATGGAATGAACCATTACATAGTTGATTCCATTCTCTCAAATTCATTCCATCCATCACCTTCTTTTTTTTCATTCATCCATTCTTTCATCATTAGTCACCAACGCCACCCACACACCCACCGCCATCGACCACCACCGCCGCCAACGCCAACCACAGGCCACCACCGCCACTAACCGCCGCCGGCCACCACCATCGCCCGCCACCACCGCCGCCTGAAAACCCCACCGACCAACACCGTCGTCGAAAAACCCCACCATTGGCCGGCCACGGCCACCGCCACCGCCGGAACCACCACCATCACCGGCCAACCCCACCGCCTGAAACCACCATCGGCCACCCCACCGCCGAAAACACCACCACCGCCACCAGAAACCACCACCGGCCACCACCATCGCTGGCCACCACCGCCGCCGGAAAACACCACCGCCACCACCAATGCTGGCCACCACCGCCGCCGGAAACCACCACAGGCCACCGCCGCCGCCGGAAAAACACGCGGGCCGCCACCACCACCCGCCATCACCACCATAACTATTTTATATTTCATTCTTTCGTTTTTTTTCATACCTAATAAACAACACAAAGTAATGATTCATTCATTAGGGTAACCAAACAGGGGAGGAATGTAATGATTCATTTCATTCCCTCATCCATTCCATTCCATTCCCTCATTCATTCCATTCTTTCGTCCCATTCCATTACCTCATACCAAACATACTTATGATCTCTTAGTGAGCACTTCATCGTCCTCAACCGCCATGACTAGCTTTTACCACTAGTTTGTGATGATATAATGGTTTATTTTTAATGCTAAGCATGTTTTTCATCATGTGAAACTTTTTTTTTTTTGCATCATTGCAAGCCATTAGTCATTTTAGGATTGAATTCCTCACAGCATCCACTATTTCTCTAAGCAAGTTTGTTAAGCTGTTGATATTAATGTTTACATTAAAAGATGGAATGTACGAAAAGTTAAAACAATCGTACTACTTCTCTTAGGGTGGCGGGCTTCACATTGTCTTTTTTATTTCATCTAGTCTTTTATCAATTTCTAAACTATTCATGAGCAGGAATTTTTTTATTACGACTCTTATACAATATGATCATAAGTGTAGGTCGTCTCGTCTAATCAAATGTTTTTCTTCTCCGATTCTACTTAAGCCTATTAAGTAAACTCACATTGGTCTATACAATATGCTAATGTGACTTCAAGTTAATACAACTTGAAGTGAGTTATTGAAGTGCTAGAGTTGTTTTGTACTCGTATTCCATGTAGTATTAGAAGACTCTTTTCTAGAAACCTATGATCTCCTGAGAGTTTCCATCAATGTAGTATTGGAGACATGTAATTTATCGTCCTCGACCATCCATGACTATCTTTCACCACTAGTTTGTGATGACAGGGTGGGCGAAACCCGCCCCGAGTGAGAACACCACCCCCGAACCCGATGACACCCAAATCCCTAAAACCAATTTACCGGGCACCACAACTCCACATCCCTTTTATTTTGACCATTACCCAACAAAAGGATGGAGCAAAACTGGGACAACATCATGCAAACGGGGAAAAACTAAGGAAATGAAAAAAAAAAAAAAAAAACCGACGTGATATTTATGTGTCACCCATGAGAAAATTATGAAAACGGATCGCCTACTATTAGTGCCTCAATATCTATAGGCGAAAACCTCCATTAACCACCATGTGCAGGTTTTTAAGTTGGAATGTTCAAAAATATATGAATCCGGGAATCTAATACGAAAATCCGAAAATTCGTATTCGGGTTAGGATTTTGATTTTGAATATTTTTGGATATTCGGATATCCGATTATCCGAAAACTTAATACTTTTTGTTTTTTTTAAATGATAAACGTTTTTTTATTGTTGAGACTTGTTAGTGTATATTGGGAATTTTTCAATGTGTGTTGGTTTTTACATTATTTTTATAATAATGTATATCTAATATTGTGAAAAAATAAATAAAATAAATAAATACAAAAATGAAGTGCGGATATCCGAATCACTATTCGGATACGGATAGTAATTTCTACTATCCGAAAGGATATCCGAATTTAACACCCCTCAATTGTAAGGGTGGATCCTAAACCTATGATACATGATCAAACTCAAATCCAACAATAATGATATTCATAAATCAAGATCTCATCAAAATTTCATACAAAGTCAACCATCATTTGGCAGATTTAAGCAAGATCTCATTTAAGTTGACTCCATGATCAACCATGTTCTATTGATTTCACAAACATGATGTATGATGCAAGCTTCAAACATGATGTATGATGCAAGCTTCACAACAGCTCACTAGATTAAAATCTACTGCAAACAACCCATGTTCTGTTAGTTAACATTTTCACCAAAAACAACTTTCACACATTCATAATCTAATTTCTGCTAGTAGTATAGAAATCACATTTTAAACCAAATTGATTACTATAAACAACTTATGTCCCATTAAACTGTACCATCTAAAATTCAGAAGAATTATATATCAAAATGGAAAAAACCAACTAGAATGCAGTGACAAAAAAAATACATTAAAAGTTTCTTGATAAATTAGATGTTGACAATATTGGCAGCAGTAAGCCAACTGATTTCAGAATGCTTACAAAGAACAAGCTATAGTTTCTAGAGAGTAACAAAAGTTGGCTCAAGCTTTGTGTTTGCTTTTCATATAACTGGCTAATAACAAGAAAAAATTGATACAATCAACAGGCTATGACATCCGACGAATAAAAGAACGATATGAAATCCAAATGTATCATAATGTAGACCACAATACCAATTCGTGAGAGGAAACGAAAAACTAATTCAAATATCCACACTATTTAGTATTCTCCTTCATAACAATATTTCAAGAAGATGATACCTTAACAGCTTTATATGCAGGGGAAGCAAACCGAGTTCATCCTGTACTTCAAGAGGATTACTACTATCATTTCTTGTTCGTTTTACCCTCCTGCTAGCAAGTGATTATTGAGTAAATCCATACATCTGCAAGATCTGATTATCCCCAAAATTAAACGCGCGATCCATCTGTTTCAAACATCTTTCAACAGGGTAATCACCGAACTTCCCACAAGGTTTGCAACCCACAAAATGAGTAACAAGCGCCACCGATGATCACCAAGACCAGGATGGTAACTCGCTATCATCTCCTCGTATCTATCAACCAAAATGCCCCAATAACCATGAAGATAATAATGATTCTCCAAATAAACCTTATCACCCCATCTATCCTTCTGTGAAGCCAATATCCACACCATAGCAGACTGATCATCCGCCTCAAAACACAGGTCGATCTTTAAGCTCTCGAGTCAAAGCTTCCCCGCTTCATCTCTAACCTTACCCTTCGGACCCATTGGTGCCCAAACATCAATCAAATCCAATGACCATTGACAATTCCTTAACAAAAAGCTACCCGTATTCAACCCGATCCAATTCTTTTGATCATACACCATCTCATTCCACCCGTGCATAAACCAAGTTCCTATCTTTATACCTCTCCCACGGTATCTCAAACGCCATATCCGTAAAACATAGCATCACTATCCATCCACCATAAAAACTCCACTTCAGGATGACTCAACAACAGCTTCCTAATCAAAGGAAGTTTAGCCCAAAAACCAGCCATTTCAGCATCAAGCAAAGCCATATTATAAAAGATTTCAATCCCATGAATCCTACAATAATCAATCTTGTTCTTGATGGATTTCAGCAAATAATGATCACCAACAGGATTCTCACAGGGTTTTGGTGAAGACCCAGTGACCAACAGAACCCTAGGCTTATTAACATTAACAAAATTAGGGAAATTGGGTTTTTGTTTCAACCAGTCACCTCTCTGTTCATCCCAATCAGAGATCTTGGGGCCAATACTGTAGGGCTCATTTGGGTTCTTCTTCACATCGTCTTCTTCATCAACAACAGCTTATTAATATCGAATTCAGCATAATTGTTGGTCGAAGACGACGTCGTTGTGCTCAGTTGTTGTCTGTAATTCTTCAAGCACACGGCGGGGCTCCGCCCGTTTACTCCGGTACTGATAGAACGTTTCTCTGATATCCTTAAAGTCTTGCTCCGGCGTACCGAACTTTCCGGCGCCGAGGTTGCACGTAGGACGACGACGGTGAGGACCAAACAGAGTATTGTCACCTTGCCGTTGTGAATCAGCCGCTGCAATGACGTCTCCGGCGAGGGCCGATTATCCGATCGAGCATCTTTCACCGATCAGATCTGAAATTGGGGGTGAAAACAATTGTAGAAAGAGATCGAATCGGATCAACCTTTATGGGAAATGATCTTTTAACGGGTTTCGATCGACGAAAAGGGTGAAAGACTGAAAGTATGGTGATGATATAGATGGGATTTTGGGGGTTTAGAAGTGGGAATTTGAAGAGGGTAATGAGATTGATTGAAATGGGGGTTGAGGGATTGGTTATTTAGGGTTTTGGATTTTGAATTTGGTGAATTGATTGAAGATTTGTTATGAATTATTCGTAGATTTAGAAATGTCGGTGGGGGAAGAAGATGGTGGTACAGTGGTTGTCTGGTTGGGATCATGAAGAAAAAATGTTACAAGACAGTCCTTGAATTTTCTATATAATCGGTCCCTTAAGAAGAAGAGGATTGAGTTTGTTAGGGACATAGGTCGTATTGGATTACGCTGACCAGTGGTAAGTTTAACTGGTTTATGTTCGGGTTGATTTTTAACTTTCTCGGTCTTCAAATTCCACTAAATGTATGTGTGTTGGGTATTTTGGTTTCATTGGGTTAATTAGCTTGAATTCCCAACACCAACTATATAATTCGAAGCCGTTTTTAATGTAGTCAATTTTAAAAATCATGTTGAATGATTTTTGATATATGTGTATATATATTTATGATTGTGTTATGGTATATATACATCTACATATTATATATATATGTATATATTATATATACATGTACACATTTAGGAGAACCATTATTGTGAGAAGTTGTTTGAATACATTGATTGACTACATTTCTTAAAATTTATTTCGGTTTTTAAGATAGTATTTTAAATAAGTAAGGTTCTTTGACTTATTTTATAATAATAACTGGATACTGGCATTAATAAATTATATTGACAAATTAACTGTTTCTTAACAACTTATATAGTTTAATTAATTTAACCATGTATAGATAAAATACAATTAAATAGACCTCTTTAACAAAATGAATAAATCTTTAAATTTCAAGAAATATCAACTAGTCAAACAAAATTTGTAATTTTTAAATAATACATTGATTACGGATTTTTTACGTCTTATTAAAGGTACCCAAATTTTTTATACCACGCCAACATTTTAAGTTTAAATATTGCTTCATTTTTTTAAATTTTTTGACATACTAAAATCAATGAGCTAATTATAACATATATAAAATTAATAAATACTTACAATTCTTTTTAATTTAATGTGAAATATGTGGTAATAAAAAAAACAAGCCATAAATGACATCCAAATTTCATAATTGTTCAACCCGTGTCTTTCTTCAAAACAAATATACTAAACTTATAAATTTACTAAAACGATTAGTTGTTGCATCATTTTAAGGCGGGCGGGGCAAACCCACCATGAGACCACAGCATGGGGCTACGCCAGTGGCAACACCGCCACATCCCCTTCCCCTC